>JAPWIX010000027.1:817500-1231857 GCA_028751805.1 Podosphaera xanthii
GGGTGTGCGACTTTTGCTCAAATTTCTTTATGTGGGCGCCCCAGTTTAACTTGGGGTCGAAATAAATCCCGAGGACTCGGAGAGAAGACTGTGGAGAGGTTAGATGTCCCCGTATACTTACTGTTGCTTCGAGGTTGTGGCGCTTTCTTGCACGAGTAAAGTGCATCAGCTGGTATTTCTCCGGTGCAAATCTAACTCCATGCTTCCTTGCCCACTCTTCGCAGACCTCGTGCTTCTCCTCCAGCTTCCTGCAATTCTCCTCAGTAGAACTTGACCATGTTAGTATATTCGTGTCGTCTACGAACCCTACGGCTGCGGTAGATGACGTTTGCAACAGTGGTAAGAGTGTGCTGGCGAAAAACAGAAAAAGAATTGGAGACAGAGACGATCCTTGAGGTATTCCTGTGCTGGTGGATATCAGCTTCCCTTTGAATGATCCCAAAACTATTGATGTCGTCCTCTCTTCTAGAAATGACTCCACAAAATTACAAATCCACCTTGGGATCCCTTTCTCTCGGAGGTTGTGAATAAGTCTCTTGTGAGAGACGTTGTCGAAAGCTCCTGAGATATCGAGACTCAGAAGTGACGCCACCTTTTTCTTGTCCTTACCCCAAATGGTGTGGATCTGTTCAGTAAGAAGCTCAATTGCCGAGGTTGTACATCTTTTACTTCGAGCTCCCATTTGTTCTTCAGGAAGAAGATTGAAATCTTCTGCTGCTTTTGAGATTCGATTTGCCACTAATTTCTCCAGAAGTTTACCTATTGTGTTCAGTAAAGCTATTTGTCGGTACGACTTTGGAGTATCATATCTCGGCTTCTGTGGCTTTCTGAGAACTATTGTAGTTGATTCCTTAAATAACTTTGGATGGTAGCCCAGAGTGAGACAAGCGTTGAATAGCTCAGCTAGAACTTTACTGAGCGATGATTCGCAGCACTTGAGGAATCGATTCGGTATCCCGTCTGGACCTGGAGCCTTATCGCTTGGTAGCTTTTGGAGATTTTCTTTAATTTCAGTCTGGGTTATAGTATTAGAGATATCTGGCAGGTCATCGGGGTATGTAGTCCCATCTATATCTCTGGTTTCTGCTGCCACTAGTTGAGAAAAGAAGTGATGTGCCATGATATTTGTTTTGTCTAGAGCTTCAGTGTACATGGTTCCGTCTGCTCCCTTGATATCTGGGATTTGGGGTAATCTATGTCTTTCCTCGGGATCTTTTCTTGCCCAATTAGCGAGCTTCCAGATTTTTGTCGGATCTTGTGCAGCTTCTGAAACGGTTGCTCTCCATCCCACATTCTTTGCCTTTTGAATTTGAGCCTTTTTTATGCTAGTAGATTTTAGGTAGTCTAACCAGCTTTCTTCAGTACCCAAATTTTTCCACTTTCTTCTAGCTTTTCTCGTGTCTTTCACGACTTTGGAACATTCACTGGTCCAGTACGGTTTAGCAAAGCTGGATGCCCTGGCTATGGGAACCATTTCTTTGATTGTTTCCTGGATAGCTTCGGTGATTGATATAACTCTATGATCGATCGTCTCTCGAGAATCTAGACAGAGCTTCTCTAGCTCCAGCGCCCGAAGTTTGGCGGCCAATCTTCTATTGACTGCTTCTCAGTCCGCTTTCTTCTACTGAGGACGAGGGGCTTGTTCTTCTTGAGTTCCAGGTTGGATTAGAATCTCGGTACAAATTGGAATGTGGTCTGAGGATACCTCCAATTCATTGGCTGGTTGGCATTTTGTGATTGTATCTTCCAGATTTTTGGACACAAATGTAAGGTCTAGCGTGCTTTGGCTTCCCCTTTTACTCCAGGTTATTGTGCCCTCCGGAAGGACTAGTTCCATATTTTTACTTCCCAGAACATCAATTAAGTCTTCTGAAAGTTTATGGTGACTGAGTACAGTTTGACCACCCCATCTTGGATGATGTAGGTTGAAATCACCTAACAGAATATGCTGACCTTCTTTAGAGAGGATTTCTTCAAGAAACTTTAGAGTTCCTAAGTCGTTGCTACTATGAGAGAGAGGGGGTGGGTTGTAAACGTTATTTATAAATATTTTGCCTCTATCGGTTTGGAGACTGATTGAGGTCACGTCTCCACAAGCTTCCTCTGGAGTTTTTTCCCTTCTCCATTTATCGACTGCCAGATGTTTGCTCACATAAATGCAGGTTCTGCTTTTCTGGCCATCTGGAAAGACCAGATGGTAGGCAGGGTGCTTAACTGTGGTATATTCTGTCGGGTGACACCATGGCTCTTGTAACGCAACCACGTGATGCTTTAGGGGATCTAGCATTTGGAGAAAATGTTGTTGGACTCTATCTTTACTCCTGTTGACGTTGTATTGCGTTATATTAAGAATTTGGGTGCCCTTCATAATGTCATATCGCACTCCCGTGCCGGGTCTACTTCTTCAGTATTCTCCGGTGTTACAGGCCGGAAGGTCTCGAATGTTGGAAGCGTCGGCATACTCGTTATGCATGACGTCTTAGCCGCTGCTGTCGTCATATTGGGTATTTTATTAGAGGATCCTTTCGGTCTGCCAGGACCTCGACGGACGACGAATTCGTCTACTGGGTTAGTAATTTCCAATATTGTTGGACTAGCTCTTCTTTTCCTTGATCCTACTATCTGCCAATCAGAGCTCTGATATCCTATCTGGGGTTCTTGAGCTGCAAATCTTCCAGGATCTTGTGTTCGGTTGTTAACTGCTCGGGCTTTTGCCGCCAGTCTAATCGGACAAGTCTGGTTCCATGCTGGGTGTTTTTTGCTACAATTGGTTCATCTAGTCTCTTGTTTGCCTGGACATGACCTGGTATAGTGTCCTCCGGCGCACTGTCCACATTTTGGCTCCGCAGAGCAGTTTTTGGCAATGTGGCCGTACTTCTGGCAGTTGTAGCACTGCATGATCCGTAAGCCCGACCTAAAAATCTCTGCTGCTTTTACTTCATTTCCCCACATCAGACCCTTCCCGATCACCTTATCTGCACAATCTGCATCGTTGAACCAGACAATCAATGACCCTGCGGATTTGCCTTGTCGGTTGTTCCTTCTTAGCCAGGCGGCTTTTTGTATTCCAATGCCTTGGATATACCTTCCATTTGCTTTCTCCAACTCTCTGATCTGTTCGGGATTCTCTGGGTTGAAATACAAGGGTATATCGTGTACGAGAACTTGGTATGTCGGACTAGCTATATGTGCAGTGGCCGACAGTTTCGAGGTCCACTCTCGCTGTTTGTCCATGATTTGTTTCGTTTCCGGACCTACAAAGTAAACCTTCACCTGGCCATTAGGTAATTGATTGGCTCCTACGACTTCATTGATGCCTATCTTCTTCACTAACTCTTCGCTCGAGAGCTTGGCTATCTCCAGTTTCTCTTTTTCATCTTGTATTCTTATGACACTACCCGCTACTTCTGGTTTCCTTGCTACTTTCGCCCATGTCTGGCCATGACCTTGGGACAGGCCTTTGTTTTGCGCCATACTTGCCTTGATGGATCTGATCTCCTGCAATATTTTAGTCATTGTAGGATTTTCATCTGCATGACTAGACTTTGAACTCTGGGGTGGGTAAACTTTCAATAAGAGGAGGCTCTCGATAGTATCTACAGCCTCCTTTAGTAGTTTCTTGTATGCTCTTGGAACTAAGATATCATCCTTCAGTGCTTGTTTGAACTTTTTGAGGTCCGCATCTGTGTTCGGCGGTGCCTTTCGGGCACCACCACCACTGTCAGACGCGTTTCCAGTATATTTACTGCCGGCATTCTTTAATGGATCCTCTCCCAATCTTTTAGACGCGTTAGAACCACTCATTTCGAAGGTGTCGAATTTTTCGTTTGTTGATGTTCTCTTTTATTATTATTATTATTATTATTATTATTATTATTATTATTATTATTATTATTATTATTATTATTATTATTATTATTATTATTATTATTATTATTATTATTATTATTATTATTATTATTATTATTATTATTATTATTATTATTATTATTATTATTATTATTATTATTATTATTATTATTATTATTATTATTATTATTATTATTATTATTATTATTATTATTATTATTATTTGATTTGATTTGAATTCATTTAACCCGATTAGGCACCCATTGGGTCCATGCAGGTGACTACCAACTTTCATATGTACATAGGAGGAAACCTTTCGGTGAAAACCCCCTAACCTGCCTGATAAAGTTCTGTTATATAAAAGTTTACCTTTAGGAAGTGCAATCACACTGTTGTGTCCAGTGTAGATACCTTCTCGTCAAACAGCCCTCGCTTCCTTTTCTCTTCCCCTCTCTCCAACATCAACCTCTCCACTTCCCCGACCAGTCGAAATTGTTCAAACCATCCTTGGTCTAGGATCCACTGCGTGATTCTTGCCAGATCTTTTGGGTCGTTCATCATGGCTTCAAATGATCGAATTTTGGCTTTCCTCCACACCTCAGCCCTACCCTTGACTCGTAAAGGGCAGGCCATTACCGCATGTTTGACGTTTTCCGAAGGGTATCCACACGGGCATCTTGGATTGTCAACTCCAGGAACTTTTCTTCGGTACAGATAAGATTTGAGCCCGATGTGCTCGCTTCTTATCTGTATGGCGATGCTACTTTGGGCCCTTTTAAGGTTTCGAATATTATTATTATTATTATTATTATTATTATTATTATTATTATTATTATTATTATTATTATTATTATTATTATTATTATTATTATTATTATTATTATTATTATTATTATTATTATTATTATTATTATTATTATTATTATTATTATTATTATTATTATTATTATTATTATTATTATTATTATTATTATTATTATTATTATTATTATTATTATTATTATTATTATTATTATTATTATTATTATTATTATTATTATTATTATTATTATTATTATTATTATTATTATTATTATTATTATTATTATTCGTTCGCGGGTAACGTGGTACCTACGTGACCCTATTGTACCCTGTTGGGATATAGGACGCCGGGGGGTAAGCCCCGGGCTTCTATAAGTGAAAATATGTACAGGACTAGGGCGCTTCCTCGTTGCTGCCACTAGGTGATATAGCTGATGACTCTCCGATATTTATGGAGGTGAGAAGGGTAAAAATGGGCCCAGCCCTCTGATTCTCCATCCAATTATTCCCCCAACACATTCCCCTCAATCTCTCAGCAAACGATGTGTGACTTTTTTTTTTTACTTTTTTTTTCCTCCCCCCTTTCATAGACAAATTTCAGTGTAAAAGTGAGATTTAAGGAGCCACTCGTGGAACACTTCGGCTCCTTTTTTGTGCCGAGGAGAAAGGGAAGTACTTCTGAGGCTGGCCCTGCTGGGAGTCTGACCCGTCTTTTCGCAATATAACAGAAATAGAAGTGGACTGTGACATCCCGTCAAACGAGTTCGCGGAGATCGCCAGTTAGGCCTCAGGCAGCAGTCTAGTATCGCTGGTAGCGGAACTTCAGTATGAAACTAGTTACCGCAGGAAACATACTTTTGGTAATGACATACAGACAGTGCTAGAAGGTTCTATAGTATATAATCAGTCTTTGCACTTTTCTTAGATCTGTGCCTTAAAATCTTATGCTTTTAGGATTCACCGACGAGCCTTTTTCCAACGTGATAACCTAGGTGTCACATGGACTGGGTCTTTGCGTCGTCCACATCGACAGTATAGGTTTGCGTCGGGGTGCTTGAAGGCTTCGTGGTATTTCGCAAAGTCACTATGGCCCGAGCGGGAGGCTAGAATGCGACCTAGAGTCGCCCGAGGGAGCTCCAATTCCTTGGGACGAGGGGGACAGGAGCTGATTGAGAGCCTCTCGTAGCTTCCTGTGCACGGCATTAGTAGACTCCATAGATTTTCCGACGCTTGAAGCGAAGAATGCTTTCCCCGTTTCTTTAACCCGGCAAGTGAAAAAGGGACGTCTGTTGGTGCCGTAAGGAGCGCGCCTTGGTGTGCAGCTTTATCTGCGGCTTCATTTCCCGGTATTGAGGCGTGTCCTGGAACCCACCGGACTTTGACCTCACCCTGAGAAGTATGTGTAAGGCGATATCTTGCTTGCCAACTTGCATTTATGTTTAGGAACTCGTCAAAAATGGATTGTGAAGGGCCGGTAAAAGGATTCAAGAGCCGGACTGCAACCTCCAGGTTATCCAGACATACCCAAAGGTTCGTGGCAAGCTTTGTTGTTGGAAATTCTAAGACAGCTTTGGCCCCCGCGAGAGCTCCTTTAGCTTCCGCATCAAAAACTTCATCTCCAAGCCCCAATGCAAGACTGCGACTCAGAATTTGGACTCCGCCTTGTTACGCCACAAATCCTACCCCTGTCAAGCTATTCGCCTGTTTGGATCCGTCTGAGTACAGAACAATATCTTGAGTTGGGATGGTGAGAAGAAACGCAAGAAATTTTTCTTTGGCCTGGTCTCTGGATTCTCCGTTAGGGCCCCCGACACGTACAAGTGCTGCTTCTCGACTCTCGTGCAATATCCAGGGTGGGTATACGATGGGGTTTGTTTGCTCGGAGTTGGGGAGCGCTAGTACTCATCGGGCAAAGCGAGAAGATGCTTGTTGTAAAGACTCTATCCGATTGGCCTGTCGTAGGAGAAGATGGCGGGGGTCCAGTCGTCGCAAACGTATCGCTCCCGCTAGTGCGCGCTTATTCAGCGCGATCTCCGGAGGAGCTAGGCCTGATTCACGGTGTAAGGCTGCAGTCGGGGTCGTCCTATATACAGGAAGGATAGGCCTCGATGAAGTTAGAATGACCTTAGAAAGCTGTTGTAACAGCCCATCAACCCGATTTGAGATGCGCCCTCGCGGCCCGTCCCATGATCTACCTGGCTACCGGGTCTCGGCACCGTAGTATGCTACAGGAAGAACACACGAAATAACAGCTTGACGTACCAGATGCGGAGATACTCAACGCACTGTGTTTCCAAATGAAAGGAGAGCGTGACTTATCTTTTGAGCTCTTGCAGCTGATGTGCGCACGTGCCATTTTAACGTCAGCCTCTTATCGAACAACACTTCGAGCCATCGGGAGTAGGGTTTGTCTATATTCTCGGACACCGTGAGGGTTTCGCAGTTGATTACAGGAGTCCTTGTCGGGTCTTGATCATCGCGCTTGCGGGAGAAGTGGATAAGTTCCGTTTTGCTGTGGTCGAACGATATTCCCTCGCTGTTTCCCCAGCAGAGTGCATCCTGTAAGTCCTGAGAGAGTAGGCGTGCGTTGGTCTGAAGAGAAGAAGTTCGCAGAAGTGCTACGTCATCAGAATACCCAAATCTATTAGACTGATTTCCGAGACAGAATAGAGGAGACATGCAGAGGGTGAAGAGGATGGGAGAGGCCGGTGAGCCTTGAGGAAGACCACATGGTATGCCTACAGCAGGGCCTACCGTCCCGTCTAGCCGGACCTTTGCTTGACGTGCAGTGGCGAATGAGGCTACCCAGTTGACTAAATAATCTGGCCAACCCTGTTCCCTGAGTCGATGGACAAGCCGTCCAGGGAGAACTCCGTCAAAGGCCCCTTTTACATCGAGAGTGAGGAGGGAGGCGGTAAGATTTCTGTTCAAGGCGGTTTCGACGTCATGTGTCAGGCAAGTTGTTAGATCAGTGGCCGATCGTAGAGGGAGCCCCCCGAATTGCTGTGTGACAATGACCCTGTGAGTGATAGCAATCCAAGACAAGCGGCGGGCTACGAGACGCTCCAAACTTTTCCCCAGTACTGAAAGCAGAGAAATTGATCGATAAGAGCGAGGATTCGACTTGTCCGGTTTGTTGGGCTTACTTAGCATTACTACCACCGCGATCTTGAAACAGGCTGGGTGGTGACCGACTTCCAAACAACTCCGAAAAAGAGTCGAGATTTTGTCCTTAATTAGATCCCTGCCGATTTTAAGAATGGACGTGAGAATTTCGTCCTCACCGGGGGCTGTGTTTCCCGGGCGAAAAACAGCCTCTTAAATTTCCTGATTAGTGATTTTGGGAAATGGTAGAGCCCTGCAGCCAACCGTTGGGGTATCCCTTGGGATCTCACCTGATTCCGGCATTCTCTGGAGGAGATTCTGAGCTAGAACCTGTCGTTTACTTTCTGCAGTGATTGCTAGAGGGGCATCAGGGTGTAGAGGATCCTTCAGAGGTGGGGTACGAAAAGAACCAGTTGATCGGTGCTAATTTACCATCCTGTAAACATCTTTCGCGTTGCTGGCTTGATTGAGCTTATCTTGGAAGAATTTACGCTTAGCACGCCGAGTTACAGTCCGAAGCGCTTTCTTGGCCGCAATGATTGCATCCTGATTCTCTGTGCTTCGACAAGTTTGGCGGTAGGTTTGGGCAGCAGCTTTACATTCGGCATTCCACCAAGGTTGGCCTGTACCTTTCCCCATTGCTCGGCGCGCTGATCCGCTATAAGCTTGCCTAATTGTGTTGCAAATTTGTTGAGCGTAATTATCTAAGGTTTCAGCCGAGCGCGTTTGAGCAGGGTCGGTAATCTCCCGTATCCCTGAGCTTAGGAGAGCAAGAAACAGCTTCTCATCTAATGTCTCCGGTCTAAGGCGGGCTCCTGGAAGCGGGAGTCCCAGGGAATCACAGTGACAATTGGAAAATGGTCCGATGTGGCGTCAAGCTCCTGGGATATGGCCGTCTCTGTGCCTAAAGCAGTAAGGGAGCTCGACACAAAAGTGAGATCTAGTACATTGCCTCGAATATGTGTCTGGGCGTCCAATTCTGAAGTTAAAGTAAGCAAATTTCTCTCTGTCCATTCCAGTAAATTCTCTGCCATAGGGCTAGTGGTGTTAGAAGATGGTTGCCAGTTGGGGTGTCTCATATTAAAGTCTCCTGCCACCAAAAGCCTTTCACGCGCCCTACCTAAGGAGAGGCTAAGTAAAGCCCTAACTCCTTCTCCTTCATCGTTAGACCCTGGTGGAGCATTTTAGATATTTACGACTGTTAGCTTCTTTCCCGATGGCGCAGTTATTTCAAGAAACAAAAGGTCTCTGGCAGCTTGGTGAGCCGGTTCCAAAGGATATAGTTGGTGAGCAACCAACCTAACTCCTTTTCGGAGATAGGTCAGAGCTCTGGGACTCTTGGTCCAGTTGTCTATTGGCGAAAAGCACTCGTATGCTGATATTTTTTTCGATATTCTACGCTGTCTGTCACTGAATATGTATGGCTCTTGAATTGGTATGACATCAAAATTTTCTTCCTTTGCGAAAGCTAAAGCGAGGTCATGCGACACAGCACCTTTCCCGACGTTAATCTGCACTAAGCGCAAGGGTCTTAATTTCGTACGTGGTCTTCTAGAGGTCATCCGGACGTGCTAAACGGACAGTCCCAAATGCTCGCTGGACGTCCCTGCAAGTAGATTACGCTTCCACGCTAACCAAATCTGCATTGATCAGCGATCTCGTCGAATATTTTTTGCGCTACTCCAAATTTGGTCACTATCGTTACAAGTATAGTAGTTACCATGACAACTTAGAGCCCGTGTTTAACAAACATAACATAAAGATACCATTTAGAAATATTGGTCCTGGAATTGCTTTAATAACTTTTCCAAATCGTCCAATTCTATATTCCAATTTCATCTTCCTCACCTCCAACTTCGCCTCACTTATTGAACTCCAAATTACAATGGCTGAACTGAACTTTAATGCGCTATCAGCATCAATCAACATATCTCAAGATACTAATGAAAGAGGTATTTTTCCCTTTCTTTCTACTAAAATACATATTGGCTGATTTCTCCAGGAATGGTTACCGGAAGTGCTCTTTTAGAGGCCCATGATGGGCATCAAAGTATACCAAATAATGAGGATACCCGTATGCTAAGCCCCCTAAAACTAATTCATTTATGGCAAAATTTCCACTAATACGCAATTTCTTCTGTCGAGACCCAGTGCGGAAGTATGGAAGAAATAATTGGTGTCCGGATCGACCAAATGGAGGACTGTCGCAAATCCATTTTCGTTAGCTAGGTGCTCGACAGAAGAAATTGCGTATTAGTGGAAATTTTGCCATAAATGAATTAGTTTTAGGGGGCTTAGCATACGGGTATCCTCATTATTTGGTATACTTTGATGCCCATCATGGGCCTCTAAAAGAGCACTTCCGGTAACCATTCCTGGAGAAATCAGCCAATATGTATTTTAGTAGAAAGAAAGGGAAAAATACCTCTTTCATTAGTATCTTGAGATATGTTGATTGATGCTGATAGCGCATTAAAGTTCAGTTCAGCCATTGTAATTTGGAGTTCAATAAGTGAGGCGAAGTTGGAGGTGAGGAAGATGAAATTGGAATATAGAATTGGACGATTTGGAAAAGTTATTAAAGCAATTCCAGGACCAATATTTCTAAATGGTATCTTTATGTTATGTTTGTTAAACACGGGCTCTAAGTTGTCATGGTAACTACTATACTTGTAACGATAGTGACCAAATTTGGAGTAGCGCAAAAAATATTCGACGAGATCGCTGATCAATGCAGATTTGGTTAGCGTGGAAGCGTAATCTACTTGCAGGGACGTCCAGCGAGCATTTGGGACTGTCCGTTTAGCACGTCCGAGGTCATCGGGGCTATTTGCTAAGACTGAGTACGGATTCCCCGCATCAATCGGGGAGCTTAGTGAAGGAGTGGCTGGTACCAAGACTAGTAGGTTCGCGCTTGATGAAACTAGGTTTGACATGTCGGTAGAAGTGATGTCCAAGCTTGTGGAGTTCGAACTCGGTTCAAGGTCCAGGTCGCTCCCAGTCATCTCGTGGTCCGTCTGACTAACAGGTGTGCGGCGGTTGCAACCCATAGTAACGCAGAGGCTTAGTCTTGTTGCTGCCGATGAGCTACAAATCTGGGAAGTCTGCTCCTTGGTGAGTCTTGATCCATTGCGCCGAGGTCGTAGGGGGCATTCTGGAGCATCGGCGGGGTGGGGTCCATGGCAGTGCAAGCATCGAGAAGGACAAGTGTGAGGCTGTGTGCTGCACGGTTGGTGATCCTTCTCAAGGTTTTCTATCAAACCACAAAGGCGGCAACGTTGGAACCTCGTGCAGATTCTTTCATTGTGCCACTGGTAACAGCGACCGCATTGAACAACATTTGTTTTGTTTGAAAGCTGGTGCGCTAATACTTCTACTCCAAAAAGCTGAAACTTACGCGGAAGGGTAGTGCCTAGTGGAAGTCGAGCTATGTAACGAGCAGTGTGCATATATGAGGATTCGAAACTTCCTCTAGTTTCGAACACGGCGATCGGAGAGACTCCTTTCTCGTGTGAAAGCTCCTTTTTAACGAGATCAGTCCCAATTGGTTCGATAGTTAACTGGTTGTGATCGTTTAGGGTGGTAAAGTTGCGTGGTACAGATGTAATAACGTAAGAAACTAGGTTCTGTGCCTTTTCAACTCCAGTTGCCCCTCCAATTTTACCCTGGGATACAAATTCAGAGAGTAGGGATTCGAGTTTGGGTGACTCAGCTCAGAGGGCTAAATGTGGAGACCAAGTTAAATTTGCCCAGCGCTGATTGGGCGGTGGGGGAGAGGTGCGCTAGCTAGGTAGAATGAAGCAGTTCAATTGGCTCACGGAGCGTTGTTCCGGCTGACTAAAGCCCTTCAGACTAAATGTGGATACCACTTTAAAATTCCTGAGTGCTCATTCGTCGCCGCTAGCGTCTGGACCACGCCAAGGAAAATTTTTCATCACCTCCCACAATCCGTCTCCTTTTCCTACTCTTTTACAATTATCATCGTTGTCGTCGATAATTCCGCCACCACCATCAGCTACGTCGTCTACAACGCTGATTCCTGACAATTTTACAGGAAAATAGATTACACATGGCTTCAGGTATGTAAATGGCTCCATTCTGAAATACTGACAAATACCATGGTCGAAGTTATCGAAAAGACATCAAGAACATACTTCATTTGAAAAACTTCATCCGGGACCTATCACTGACAGTTTATGAGTAGGAAATTAGCACACATTCCTTAATGGACTCGACTGGTTACCATTGGCGCTTCAACTATATCTAGAAGCACCTTCTGGAGGACACACTTTCCATCTTCACCAAGTTTCGGACTTCTAAGGTCATTCGTAGTGATATCTCGCAATGACTTTTAAATTTGCCATACTGACGAAAAAGCGAAGTAGACAGGCCATAGTGTAAAATCAGTTCTCCGTAGTCATTTTGAAGCTAACAATTAGAGGTGACGTATGTGTAAATTGATTGTAGTTAAAAATAATATCGTAATTGTAGTCGCAAAAACGACGAAATTGTAAGCTGAAGTTATTGAAAAGATGTAATCTTTGAATGTATTAATAGAAATAAACACATAACTTTTGTTAATAACGAATAAAATAAACTTATATTATATAAATGCATAAATATATAAATTCATTATTTATTCTATACTCTGATACTACGGTATTAATCGTGTATAGGCGCTAAAATTCGACTTTTACAGGGTATATAGGCTTTTACTAACTTGAATTAGCATGACGATAAGTAGATCTCCCCACCTAAACTTTAAATTTGTATGGCAAAAATTTCACAACAAAATATTCGTTGGTTTTGCTTTTTTGGTCCATTATAGCCCTCTATTCACTTTTTAATTCATTAATACATTTCATAAATAAATTATACTTCTATCTAGCTAATAATTTACATATCCGCCTTCAGCTTCGTAAACGGCTCTGATTCTTCGGGGCATCGAATCTATCAGTTTCTCCAAGTCATCCCCATTAAACCCCAGATCCCACGCCTCGTTCACTATTTGACGAAGATGCCCTTGACTCCGCTGCCCCCTTGATCCAACGCTGGATAAAGACGCTCCATGTACGCTTTCATATAACTCCACAAAGTTTCTATCGGATTTAAATCAGGAGAATATGGCGGCCACTCCATTAGAGAAATATTCCTCCTTTCAAACTCACGCATAGTTTGCCTCGACTTGTGAGGAAGGGGCCGTTGTCCTGCATCACATCTAGTCCTGGTTCCCGAAAGACCGCACTCTCTATGAGAGGCACTATCCTCTCGCAGTAACTGGCCGCAGTGATATGGCCCCACTCCTTCTCCCAAATCAGGCAAGGCCCCTTCTGTCGTCCAAAGAAAGATCCCCAGAACATCCACCCAACTCTCCTCCGCGTCTTGGCTAGGACACAGGTATCTTCGTACTCTTCCCCAATCTTTGACTTAAACTTAGCTCAAGGGAACTCTAAATCTTAGGAGCCTTTAAGGGACTACTGACCTTTCTTGTGACCCAACGATCACTTTGCCGACCATTCATAGCCCAAGTCTCGTCGGACCAGAGGACTCTCATCCAATGTTCCTTCCGCCAGTGGAGATGTATTCTGGCAAACTCATATCTCTTCAGTTTGTTGACTGAAGAGATAGGAGGTTTTAATCGTGCAATCCTGCGTGCATATCCCCTCTTTGCCAGTTCACGTCGGATCACATTCTCGCTCACACCAAAGTGCCGAAATATAAAATGTGCAAGTTGGAAAAATGACATCCGACGATTTTCCGATGATAAACAGACGAAAAATTCTATTTCATCGACCTGGGAACTACTTAGAATAGGTGGCCTACCACTGGAGTACTGAGGCTCGGTATTTTCAACGCTCATGGTGTATTGTACCTGTCGCCATGTAATCCCAAGGCGTTGAGAGATTTTGACGTAACTGTGTCCCTCACTGGCCAAGGTTCTAACCTGCACATGTTACTCTCTTAACCTTATCAATTTGTAGATTTCAGACTTACTTGAATACGTTGAGTTTGTGTTAGGCGTTTTGCATAAGTAGGAGATGCTGATGATGGAGAAGGTTGTTGAGGTGAATCCATCTTTGCGGCAATCTAGTACAGTAAATTAAAATCTTCTAAAGTAGTTGACTTAAGGTTCAGATGCACTCACATGAAGTAAAAATTAGATAGATGAATGAAATAAAAGTATGCCGTTGAGCAAAATAATAGTAAATAGCTGACAATGATTTAAACGAAACGACCTCAGGTGTGCGCGAGTGAAGAAAGGTGCAGGCATGAAGGTGGGCGTTGGACTTCATATACAGATGCATATCTCTTATGCCTTAGGCTATAAGATTTTAAAATTTGAAGCTAACAGGGATACTGTGGATCTATCGTGAGGTAACCTGGAATATCACCACTTTATCTCCACTTTATCCCCGCTTTAACCCCTGTACCCTATAAGAAGCGGATCAACGAACAATACCCTATCATGAGAGTAAAGCGATATATGAACATGGCTCCTTTTTTGCGAAACCGTCATTGCAACAGATAGACTTACAAGAATGCACTATTCTGAATCCGTCTACGCGTCTTATAGAATCACACCGATATATTTTGAAAAATCTATTGCGACGTTATTTCGCCACAACGATTATACATTGTAGTTTGTGAGCTTATATTTTATGAAGTTGAATAATGTGATTTAGCCACTTGTGTGGTAGGTACAGCACGCCTTACTAATATTTTTGTATCATTAGTGAAAATTATTTCGAAAAAGGCCAAGTGAAGATTGGTTGGCGCTAGCGAGGTTAAGTTCGAACCCCGTGTGGAATATTTTCGTTGTTCCCTCTGCGCAACATTATCTTTATCAATCACCCTTCGATAATCCCCACATCAATTGCTTCGCACACAAATTTAGATCGTCAACTGAAGAATATAGACACAAAAAGGTATGTTTGTGAAATTTGTCATCAGAATTAAAACTGACAAATGTCAAGGGAATAAACCTGTATCATACCCTCAAAAGATACTTTCATAGTTGAGTACTGCTTCAGTAGCAATTATCGAGTAATTGTGAGAAGGATACAATCTACATCAGGTACGTTTGTAAATTGCCACAAAGAACCTTTTACTGACCTGTTATTAGGAGTTATACTAGTCGGAAATTTTCGGAATGGATTCTCTCGAGTCTTATTGCTCCAAATACAGAAGACATCGACCCGTCGCAGATTTTTCAATAAAACCTTCTGGACTTAGATACAAAACGTGTAATCTGCATCGGGTAAGTCTATTCATACATTTTTTTCGGGATTAATATCTAACGTATTTTGGGAGAAGACCCAGGCCTTACGTAGGACTTTGACAGAAGTAGACGCAGCAGTGCCTCAGACACGCAATTCTGAAGATGCCGGTCTTATGGTCGATACACGACCTGCCAGGCGTCCGCGGCGAACTAGGGCTCAAATGGAAGCTGCCCGGGCTGCTGCTGCAGCTGCCAATCCACCTCCCGTCGTCGCATTACCACAAGCGCCTGTTGCCGACAGAGCACTTCCGACGACATTTATACCTCCACCTCCTTCGCCCATCATCGACCCTTTTCTACAACAACCTGCCAACGAACCTCCTGCGCAGATTGCTTTACTTACTGCTCTGTCTCCGTCGCCAGAACCTGCACCTCCTGCACCAGCGGTGCGAGCGCCCAAGGCCTTCTGGTCCGTCTTTCAGGCGGTTCTCTCGCACGATGTTAGACGCATGGATATCGTTTGTCGGCACTGTCAGGCCCTCCACTTTGCCCAGGAAAGAGTCACAAGTGGAGAAATCGAGCTTTGTTGCAAGAAGGGAGATGTAGCGCTACCTATACTACAAAATCCACCACGGGTGTTGCTGGAGCTTTTCACCGAACAAAATCCACGTGCGGCAAGCTTCCTTAAGAAGTTTCGCAGCTACAACTCTGCACTAGCCTTCACTTCCCTCAACACCGGGAAAGATGATCGAGTGGACTTGCGCCGTGGGCTGACTACACACACGGCTCATGGAGAGCTATACCATTTGCAGTGTCCATTGCTTCCCGGTTCGCAGGAAACTCCGGCATTTGCGCAGTTGTTCTTCTATGATCCTGAATACGCGCCAGACTTACGACGAGAGCGGGATCCACAACTCGACTTGGCCATACTTCGGGATCTTCACTCGATGATGATGGACGTAAACCAGCTCATTCGGATCTACAGAACAGCACGCGAGCGCTTGCAGGCACAAGATGGGAACTTTCGGATGGTCATTAGTCCAAAAATGACTTTGGTCATTCAGACCGGAGCAGATCGTCGCCGTGAAAACCTTCCGCTCATGGGTGAGGTTGCTGCTATTATTCCGGACGAATACGACAAAGACAGTTGTCGTGACGTGATTTTTGCAGTTCGCGAACCGGGCCGGGACGGACGTCAACTGCATCGAGTTCCAGTAACGAATCCTGCACACATGCCGTTACATTATGTCCTTCTGTTTCCGTACGGGGAACCGGGATGGCATTGGAAACTCTCACTGTTGAACGTACATCGCAACCGTCAGCAGTTACGACTTGGACAGCAGTCGTTCTACCGCTTCCATCTCCACCAACGGGTTGGTGAGGTCTCTCTTCTATTTCTGGCAGGTCGACTCTTCCAGCAGTACATTGTCGACTGTTATGTCGCCTGTGAGACTACCCGGCTTGACTGGGTTCGGCAAAACCAGACGAGTATCCGTGCGGCAGTATACAACGGGCTTTCTGACGCTTTGATCCGCGAAGATCAATCTGATTTGAATACACGTGATGTTGATCGACGTTGTGTTCTCCATTCTTCCTTTGTCGGTGGTGATCGGTTTATGCAGCAATTGTTCCAAGATTTAATGGCAATTGTGCGCTTTTTCGGACGGCCTACTCTCCTCATCACGTTTACGGCCAACCCCAACCGGTCGGAAATTAATTCAGAATTGAAAGAGAGCCAACAATCCGCCGATCGTCCGGATATCATTGCGCGTGTCTTTAACCTGAAATTCAAGCAACTTTTGAAAGACGTTCGCAATGGCGTTTTTGGTGTGTATCAGGGCCATGTGTACACGATCGAATACCAAAAGCGCGGTTTGCCTCACCTGCATCTCTTGCTGTTTTTGAAGGATGCGAGGAGTTATCTCACCGCTGGTAAGGTCAACGAGATCGTTTGTGCCGAAGTTCCGGATGAGGCTACGGATCCATCGGGCAAGCTACGGGAGTTGGTACTTACTCACATGCTACATGGGCCCTGTGGGAATGAATTTCCTAACTGCCCGTGCATGACCCGGAAAACCCCAAGTAGCCCGATGATGTGTCAAAAGCGCTTCCCAAAGGAATTCACACCCGATACTACCATAACCGTAGATGGATACCCCATATACATGCGTCGGAATACAGGTACGTTGTTTTTTTAAACGCATATTGAATTCAGGCTAATATCTCATCAAGGGACTTATACTGTGCAGAGGAATGGCCGGCCCGTGACCATGGACAACCGTTGAGTGGTGCCGTACAATCCGTATTTGCTCAACAAGTATCAATCTCACATCAATGTCGAGGTATGCGGATCAGTCCACGCCGTAATGTACATCCACAAGTACGTTTACAAGGCGCTGATCGCACAACCTTAGCGATTACAAATACGGATGACGAAGTTACGCGGTACCTCCAAGCCCGGTACGTGAGTCCTCCAGAGGCAATCTGGCGTCTTTTTGAGTTTACAACTCACCAAGAGTTCCCGCCCGTCCAGCATCTCCAGGTGCATCTTCAGGGGCAACAAACGGTCTACTTCCCCGACAATCTAACCGCTGATCAACTGGCCGAAAAGATGGAATCCTCCCGCACCACGCTTATGGGATATTTTAAATTCAACATCGACCACCCAACAGCTGGAGACTGGCTCTATCCAGAGATGACGGCACACTGTGTTTGGAACAAGAGTTTAAAGGAATGGACCTTCCGGAAGCGCGGGGATAACCGAATCGGACGAATGTACCATTGTAGTCCGGTTGCGGGTGAGAGGTTCTACCTACGGCTTCTGCTCACGGTCGTACGAAAGGTCAAGTCCTTAGCGGAACTTTACGACTTCGAGGGTGTTACCTACGAGTCGTACCATGCGGCTTGCATTGCGCGTGGCTTGGCCCAGAACGATTAGGAGTGGTTCGGGTGTTTCGACGAAGCTGTCGAATTCGCCACTGGCAATGGACTTCGGACGCTATTCTCGACTGGCCTCCGTCATCGGGAAATTGCGGATCCCTTGGCTATCTGGAATAGATACAAGCACCTCCTCTGTGACGACCTCGCCCACAAGCTACGTGGTATTTCAGAGTATCCGCTGGACTCGGTAGACCCTCATTACGATAATGGTCTTTTTCTGCTTGCGGTGGGGCTCGCGGATCAACAGCAGTCTCTGGCAGACCATGGTTTGCCGATGAACGTTTGGGATTGGAGCCGGAGTCATGTCGAGTGGTCTGCCACAGTGCAGAGGGAAGATCTTTGTGCTCGCGCGGAAGCTATGCGGGCTCAATTAAATGTTGACCAACAAGCAGCATTCACGGAGATAACCACTGCAATCTTGACGGAACCGTAGACGGCGCACTTCTACCTGCAGGGTCAGGGAGGTTCTGGGAAGACATTTCTGTACCAAACGATATGCTACTACTATCGTGGTCAAGGGAAGACTGTTCTCTGTGTGGCGTCGACGGGAATCGCGGCCCTGTTACTGCCGGAAGGGCGCACCTCACACTCGCAATTCAAGATTCCGATCGATTTAAATGAGAGTTCCGTAAGCAGCATCGAAAAACAGATTATGCTGGCTGCGCAACTCCGGAATCTTGATTTGATCATCTGGGATGAGGTGCCGATGCAGAATAAATACTGCTTCGAAGTGGTTCACCGGCTGTTGGTAGATTTGCGGGGTTCGTCGGAAGATGTTTTGTTTGGGGGGGTCCCTGTCATTCTCGGTGGCGACTTTGCACAGATACTTCTTGTGGTGACGGGTGGAGATAGCACTGCCATCGTTTCGGCGTGTATTCAAAAGTCGTTTGTCTGGGAGCGGTTGAGAAGACTCAACCTTAGGGTTAATATGCGAGTCCGGGAGGGGGTTCATGGCGCGGAATTTGTAGATTGGGTTGGGAACATCCCGTACTCCGAATCTCAACGTTACGAAGTTGAGATTCCAAGGTACGTTCATCAGCCAACTGATGTTTCCAGCCTAATCGATTATATCTATCCGCAAGAGCTGATGATGCGAGCTGGGACAGATATGACTGTGTTTGGTGGTCGATGTTTACTATCGACTCTAAACATGACGGTAACGGAATTGAACGGGACAATTCTGGGACGACTTCTTGGGCAAACTCGGGTGTACCAGTCAACAGACACCCACGTCACGGACGCCGACGTCGCTGAAACGGGTCTCGACTAGTTTCCTGCGGAAGTTTTGCGAAACATCGACCTCCCTTCGCTACCGCCGTCTCAGTTGTCTCTCAAGATTGGCGCACCAATCATGGTCCTACGGAACCTTGCACCAGCTGAAGGGCTGTGTAACGGAACCCGCATAGTTGTGACCAATCTCAGGGGGCACTGAATCGAGGCACGAATTCTTGGCGGCGATAGGGATGGTCAAAAATGCGTTCTCCCACGTATTGAGTTAATTTCCGACGACCATAGTTTGGGAATAAAGCTAAAGCGGAAACAATTTCCGGTCCGGTTATGCTTTGCGATGACCATCAATAAATCACAGGGTCAGTCGTTCCACACTGTAGGGCTGGATTTGCGGATGCTGGTTTTCACCCATGGTCAACTCTACGTTGGTGTTTCGCGAACTTCCCGCGTCGAAGGCCTGAGTGTTCTGTTACCTATCGAGAACAGAGGCCGTACCCAAAACATCGTTTATGAGCAAGTCTTGACGGATATCCGATAGTATAAGAGCCGTCAATTCCGTATCCAGTGAGTTAACCAACAATCAGCGCGTAATATTTTAAGATCTATTACTAACGTGATTTGTGAAGGCCTCCCCGATCTGACTCGCCCACCGAACTCCTTCTCGAAGCTCCATGCCCAGTCTGATTTAGGTTGTTGTGATGAAATACAACCGACATCAGGTACTTCTGTAAATTGTGCTCTGAGGATTCTATCTAACAAAAGTAAGACGGAGGTCCATATCCACCACCCCAAAGAAAACCGCCCTAAAGATAATACTCTATATGTATGATTCATATTTTCTCTTGACAAACATATAATCTACAGAAGGTACGTTGATAAATCATGGACCGATAACTGATTCTAACGAGTTTTAGAGGCTATATCTCGGATCTGCAGCATAGCATTCACCCAGTAGTGCAATTGGTAGTCCCACCGTGTTAGTGCGTAGTGTTTCGTCATCTTTCCGTATCCATGGTTTGTGTGGTTGAATTCCCGCAGAATTCAGAGGTCGTAGGCCGCTTTTAATATTAGATCTATAAAATATCAGATACGCTAACTACCTTATTCTCAAATGACAAACAATTTCCTTGCGTTGTTCATTGGATAGTACTCATGCTCACTGATTAATTACTAAACATCTTCAGGTGTTTTAGCCCAACTTGAATTCCAAACGTGTGTCCCGTAGGAAACTAACACCTGTAAACCTATTCTTGCAACCTGAAATTATCTCCATAGACTCTAAATCCACAGCCTACATCCCATCTGAAATATATTACCAGCCATAGTTCAAGTCCCACTTCCGAAGCAACGCGAGAAACCCTGCCCCGGAGCGAAGCGCAGGGCCGCAGGGCCAGGACCTAGTCTCCCTGTATTAACTCACAACAACGTGCAACTTTACTATCAATTAGTAGCAATTTTTGCTCCCTGCTGTACAGTATACTTACTTACTGCGTATTACCTGTAATACTCATGTTATAAGGGCTCGCGTATTTCTATCTAAAGTTTAGAGCACGAAATTACCGGCTCTGTGAGAGTTACGGTAATATCAATTTTATAAGCTATTTTAATAAGCAGTTCATGGATGCCACGTCAGGGTGAAATTACTTCTTGTTTGGAATACTTCACATAATATTTCACTTACGTCTAATTAATCTGTAGATTTTTTAACACGGATGGAGAGCGTAGACAACTTTTGACCAAGTTATAATATTACTCCTAACTATTATATTACATTGTCACTGAATCCAACCTAAAACCCAATTCTCCAACACTTAACCATCAATTTTGTGGATAACAATGAGATGAAGTTGATGAGTATGGGAAGTTTCAATGATGTAAAGTGACTGGAAATACGGTTAGATTCTCTTCTGTTGAGGAAATGCTTTCTTACTTACGATTAAAATTTAAACCTTTACAACAGAATCCTACCTGCTATACACGGTTGCAGGATGTCTATTAGGAGCCTAGGTCTCCGGCATCCTTCTGTTCCTTTTGCGCTGCTTAATCTCTTCAAGAAGAGTCATATTAGACGCATTACTGTCGTCAAATTTTTGGAACCACCTGCTGTTGAGTTTATCTCCCTGCTCTAAGACAAGATCTTTAAGCTCAACCAACGACGAAGCGATTCTTCGCGAATGCTCACGCGGATCTTCGTCACCGACATCATCAAAATTTTCATCACCTGAAACTTCTTCATCTTCGAGCTCCTCATTCTCTTCTGAAGCTTCAAGTTCATCATCGTTGAAGTCAAATTCATTTTCCTCTGATGGAGGAGTTTTGCTCACTGTTGTGAACTGCGGAAGAAGAACAAGCTGGGGTTTTTCCAAAACGGAGTACACCTTTGCCGACGGACTTCGGAAAAAAACTTAACAGGATCCGGTTTCCTTTCAAAGCAATGTATGATGTGTTTGCAGAGCAGGAAACGACTGAGTAAGAATGAATTGCAAGCACATATACACTTGGATGGATCAGTGTGGTTGGTTAGCAAACTCTGGGGGTCAATCTAACTGCTTTGTAATCGCTTCCACTCTTGCTTGAATGGTTTCCTCCATGCAGCTGTAGCCTTTCGGTGGTCCCCACTGATGATTGCCTTCATCCGATTTACTGCCGAAGGATCCACCCGTGAAACCAAGACCCAGGTAACAAGATCAATCCGGGGACAGTTGAATCTGTGCAAATAATCGTGCTTGATCCTTCGCCAGTGCGACTCAATTATCATCGTGATCTTTAGGATAGGGAGACTATCAGGGTTAGAGGAGCGAGCCCATAGCTCCCATTGCTCAGGAGAATACCAGTTGACATATAAGTAGGCCCAGAGACGGTAGTAGTTACGTGTGTAACACCAGATGTAAGCTTTGTTAGTGCAGTCAAGATGGATCTGCTTCGTAGAACGAGCCGTGCCATTCTTGTCGGGGATCATCGTGTGCATGTTGCAGTGTCTGCTGAACATTTACAGGAAAATATTCCGCTCGACTACACTGACAGTCTCGAGTCTACCATGCTCCTGGATTTCAGCGGATGAGGAAGCACATTGACACCGTCCATACCGGTGATCATCGTTAGGACGACACGTAGGGAGTGAGCCCCAGCAAATTTCAATAGTTGGCACAAGCATTTGGGCTTTCTGGGGTTGGTAATACTTCAAATTTGATGTCCTTACCGAATTCTGGAGCTTCATCCTGACAGCTCTTTTCGCGTGCCAATAACAAATTTGCACCGTAACATTTGGCCATACTCTCTGGATCGCTGAGATCTCAGCCCTGTCCTTGTCACGGCCGAAAAAACTTGGATTGAGACCGGCAACTTTGAGAGGTCGGAGGAACTGTTCAAGAATCAGAGTCGAGGATCCAGGAATTGCAGGGCTCAATGTCGTGTCAGAGCCGTTACTACTGTGGAAAAGGTAGCACAATGGAACTCCCGTTCTATCCAATTCTGCCAAAACAGCCGATAGACCCATGCCTAGGCTACAATTAATAATGCTGTCACTAGATCAAGTTGTTCCATATGCTTACCAGAATTATTTGTACCAAATGTCGCATCAATTACAAGCTCTTGAGTAGTGGACACGAGAGCTTTTATTGTTTCCCGAATATACACTGCTTGGGCACGTAAATTTCCGGCAGTATACGTCTCGTGCCAATATAAATTCAAGTGCAGATCAAGAAGCTTTGACGTGGACATACGTTGATCCGGGTCATGTCGCCAATTACTAGAATTGGCTTGTTGCCATTGATAGTATATTTGGTTTTGAGCAACTGTCTCTGCTCCAGACATGGTAGAAGCCCGAATTTCGCGGTACAGCTGGGCGGGAGTCTTCGTCATAAATTGGGAGTTGACGAACCCTAGCACCTCTTTTGATAACCCAACATCGATATACGTTGTATGATAATCGTGCTGGATATTAATTGAAAGTCGCCTCTCTGATAGACTCGGCTGTAATATCAATTTGCTCTTGCAATGAAACCTTTTCATACGTCTTGGATCGCGTTTGCCAGTAGCTTTTGACCCAGTGCTTTTATCTTTGTCTTGGCAGCAAGCATAGAGGTAGTAGTAGCTAAAATTGGGCTTCTGATTGTAGCTCAAATGGCGGAATCTATGACCTCCAACCTCTCGAATGAGGCCAGCCAACTTACTGACAGCTTCATTGAGTGGAGTGAAGTCCACGGTTTTACCACAAACTTCGAGCGAATCTCCAAAATTGATTGACAATTGATCGAGATTAAAGTTGTAAGAAATGTCAAGTCGTTTAGTTTGGCCCTTAAAAGAGTACAGATTAGGACTCGCTTACGATAAAATAGAGAAGGCTTATGGGTCGGCTCCAACAATTTATTTCATGTATAAAGCTATTCCATTCGTTTACCTCTGGTAAAAAACGTTTTTTGCTGTGCTTTGAGCACGTCTTGAGTCGATTGCCCTGTTTATTGATCGAGAATTCGATGGATGGGCGAAGGCGTTTACAAGTTGAGCAATATACATCTGATTGGGACTCTATTTTCAGTTTAGGTCAATAAAGAACAGCTGAGTCGGGGTTGTATGAATAAATGTGAATTCAATTGGCAAGCTAGGGTAAGGGGATGAACTATATTGTACGATGTCAACAACGCGTTACAAGAAGCCGACTGAGTTAACAACACGCGTAACGTTAGTCTGGGATGGAAATGTTTATTACTAATTTCGAGCCACAAGCGCATGTACATGAAAAAGTGATCATCGGCATGCAGAAGCAAAAATAGTCACATGATCCTGAAAAAAGACGTCTGTATTAAGCTTCAATCTCACTAGCTCAAATGTCATGTGACTATTCCTGACATCCGCCTTACTGAGGACACTGACCAAATATTACAGATTAAAAAGATTACCCAAACTCCTACTTTATCAATCTATGTGTTACATCTCATCTAGATCCATTCGATCATGACTTCGTTTATTCCATGGCTTGGTATGGTTAATTAGTCCCATTGAGTCTCTGTGTCGAATGTGGTCTGGTTCGGGAAATTGTTTCGTGAGTATGTCCGCAATTATATCTTTAGCAGGAAGGTGTTGCACACGTAAACTGCTTTGTGCAACCATATCACTGCGTACAAAAAGGTAACGCAGTTCAATATGTTTCGCTTTACTATGGAACTTCGAGTCCTTCATAAACTGAACTGCTGGGTCATTGTCACATTATAAGATATGAATGTAACATTGATGTCCAATATCCTTCCAAATCTTTTCCAGATATGCGGCTTCTTTCGCTCTCTCGTTTGCAGACATAATTTCTGCTTCTAAAGTGCTTTGAGCCGTCGACTTTTGTCGTTGAGCCTGCCATGAGATGGGTCCACCGTTATACATCACAACAAAATCCATGAAAGATTTGCGATCGTCTTCAGTGCCCCAAGTTGCGTCAGTGTAGATGCTGTATTTTATACTAGTGCCTTTTCCTTTGTAAGTGATTCCAAGCTTTCGGGTGCCATTCAGATGCCGCAGAAGATCTTTTCTTAGGCGTAGGAATCGCTGTTTTGGGTTAGACATGAATCGAGCCAACTGACCTACCGCGTAACTGTTATCGGGTCTTGTATTTTTGGCTAGATAGATAGTTGAGCCTATTATCTGCCTATATAGCTTTATTTCATCTACTGTACAGTCGTGATCAGTATCTTCACTCTTCCGTACAGTCCTTGATGGAATAGGTAGACTGCTTGGATTGAGCTTGTTCATTTGAAGCCTTTCAAGCAGCTTGGCAACATACATCTCTTGATGTATGAATAATGATCTTTCAGGTCTGTTTCTCTCGATTTGAAAACCTACGAATAGCGTAGCTGGGCTGAGATCTTTATACTTCCATCTTCTGAGTATTGTTGCTTTGATATCGTTGACTTCTCCTCTCGGGCCGATTAACATCATGTCGTCAACAAATAGTAATATATATGCCCTCTTTTGTTATAGACAGAAAAAGTTTGTGTCTGAAGCTGAAGAAACAAATCCAAGGTCTTCAAAGAAACTATTCACCGCGAGAAACCATTCTCTTGGAGCCTGTTTCAGTCCGTATAAAGATTTGTTAAGTTTGAGATGATAGTTGTGGTCATGACCTGCAATTTTGGGGTCTAAGAGGGCGAAGAATTAAGGAATTCTCATGTATATATCCTGCTTGATAGTCGGATTGAGGAAAGCGGTGTCAACATCAACATGATTTATTTCTAGATCTTCAGCAGCAGCTTTGGCTAATAGCGTCCGTAATGTGGAGTAACGAACGACTGACGCAAAACTTTCGAGATAATCAATGCCGTAGACTCGTTCATAGCCTCTTGCAACGAGGCGAGATTTGCGCCGAGCAATCGATCCATCTTGATTCCATTTGTATTTGTAAACCCATTTTGAGTTGATTAGCTTTTTATTTGTTTGGGGGTTATTCTTACAGATAGTGAAAGTATTCGTATTTTTCAGGGCTTGAAGCTCGTCCTTCAGGGATTGTTTTCAGAGATCGGAATCTTCTCCTTTCATAGCATTAGTTAAATCGATATTTTCAAAAAGTGGAGAGACAGTGTCTATTATAGGCGCTGATGAATTCTCAGGCTCTAAGGAGACCGCTGATAACGAGTGAGCTAGAAGAAGTATTTGATGCCCATAAACTGGTTTCGAATCCTCGGCAAAGTATACCTTTGATTTCACGGTATGACCATATCTGGTAACGACCGGCTTTGAGTATCCACCCCCCAACGATGTTGAAACTTCTTGTTGGTGCGCATGAATTGTCTCATTTTCCTCTATTTAGGTTTCGAGATTTGCATCTGACGAAGGCTTACGATTCTTTTGCTCCAATAGATTGCTTTGTTTTATAACTTGCAAGGAATTTAAATCCTTTGAGGGTTGATCAGACTCCTCGAATTCATTGAACGCTCCACTTGAAGGCTTACATTGGTCAATTTCGATAGCATTTTGCTTCTTAGCTTGACTGTGCAGAGGGTTCTCGCGACCATGCTGGCTATTGTCAATTTCGATAGCCTTTCGCTTCTTAGCTTGACTTTGCAGAGTGGCTTGAACACCATGCGAGCTATTGTAGACAATTTGCTGTCTTAAAATTGGATCTTTTGGCTCAATTCCTTTGAAGAGGTATTCTGTAAATTTGCAATCAGCCGGTAGAATTAGTTTCGGGGTCTTACGATGCATAAGACTGTAAATGCTGTTTCCCTACATTACAATAAATATGTAATCTTTTTCCCCGTATATTTCTGGCTCAAGCTGAGAGGGCCCTTCTACTTGATGAAGCCATTTGGGAAAAGCAGCACATCCAAAAATCTTGAGATTATCTAGGTAAACTCTATCCGATGTGTACGCCATAATTGGGGTGATTGCTTTTGATGTTGGAGAGCCTTCTTGCCCAAAAGGGAAAGCCGTTGTTGGGGTACGATTTCGGATATAATTTGAATGCTCTATAGCAATTCACCAAAATTGCTTCCATGGAATATTTTCGTGATAAACCATAGACCTTGCAAAGTTGAATAAAATTGAAATGGCTCGCTCGGCAACTCAATTCAAGGAATACTTGTTTGGTACGGAAGGTTGAGATTGGATCCCGAGTTGTTTTAGCCATGATAGCCATTGATTTCCGAATTCCCCAGTTCTGTTGTCCGTTGTCATAAAAGTGACCTGTTGACTAGTTGATCTCTGAATTCCCATAATAATCTCCTTCAATAGAGGCAACACGGTGTTATTTTCCTTGTTTTTCATAAGTCGGAGCCAACTACATCTCGAGGCATCATCAACGACAAATAAGAAGTATTTGAAGCCTCTAAATGACTCAGGAAGTATACCAGAGATATCGGCGTGAAGTCTTCGGGCTAATTGATGCGTTCGATTAAGGGTTTTCTTGTTGAAAGTTTCTTTCATTTTCCCGACTAGACACGGCACACAGGCTTTATCCCCCTTAGTGACAGGCTTTTTGTCGAGACTTATAATACCACTAGTTCCTAATTTTTCTATTGCTTTGTAGCCGGCGTGACCTGAGCGATAATGCCAAAGTTGGGCTCTAGACTCGAAATCAATCAGTGGTTGACGGGTGGAGGACAATGGGCTTGCGTTGTGCTCTTGTGCCGGAACTAGTTGTGGAGATTCAAAGTAAGTGTGCGCACTTAATGATGTGTCAGGCACATGAGTTGATTTGTCTGAGGATTGAAATTGAGAGGAAACCCGATAAAGACCATCAATCAATATTGCGGTGAAAACCGTATTGTTAGATTTGCTTGTGTCACCATTGTGGCCGGCACAATTGCTTGTAGGACGTGGAGAATGAAACCTTGAGCACTTTGCGTACGGTGAAGGCCGGGGTAGCCGGGAATGTGGGTGTGAGGGAATTCGAAAATGCGGGAGTTAGGAAATATGGAGGGGAGGGGTGCGGATGCTAGTCGGGACTAGCGGGCACAGATAATTGGAGGACGAATGAACTCAATAGTCTTAGATTGACAGAAGACAAATCGTGAAGTCTCTAGTGAGCAGCCCAGAGCCCTATTATAAACATGTGAAGAGAATCTCAAACAATCAAGGAAAGATGTCAACAAAGGAAATTTACTTCTTGAAGTTAACACCTATTGTCAAACACCAACACGCCAGAACCCCGTACTCTTCATTCGTAACAAAAAATGCCAGATACTCTATTGCTACAAACCCAAATGGGTCGCTCCAAGGATAATTAATGCTTGGACTCTTACAGCTTGCTACTGCTTTGTTTCCTGAAAACAGTATACTAATACCGACCATTCCGAGTTGACGCCTAAATGAGGGCAACATCAAAGGATGGTACTAGCCATACGTTCTTGAGTAGCAGATTTCCTACTATGTAGTCATCATATCCGGTCGATTCTACTACACTGCCACTTGCCGTCGATACAAGTTGCTCTTGAGTCAACCCACTGAGTGTTATGAAATCATTCTTGTTTCCGCTAAAATTTTGGGAAGCTCCTGAATCCATTTTCCAATGAGTGTTCATCTTTGTGGACATGAGGGCAGTTTCAAAAGCAATGTACGAAATCACATTTTTCATGGGGAAACTTGAGTAAGCTGAACCACTATATTCCTGAGCTATGTACATGGAATTCTTCCCCGCAGCTTTATTGATTTTAACCTCTTCTCTGGCTTCATTTGCAAATCGGTGGTATCTGCGGCATGAAGATTCATCATGGCCATCGTCTTGGCAGAATTGGCAATTTACTTTCCCACGAGAATGATCGACACGCGGTGTAGCCTTCTCTCCAGAAGTTGGCTGGTGGTGTAGATTATAATTATTGCCCCTGTAACTACCTCTGGTGCGAGCCCTTCCATCACTAAATTTATTATTATTCCTGTGATTGTCGTGTAAGTTGTACGGCTCGCCTTGCCCTCCAAGTCGACATCTTCCTCTCTGTCCTCCTCGATTTCCACGATTCTATCGAATCCCTCGGCTTCTTCGACCATTACCCTTCGAGCTGGCGAAATTGGCAGAGCCAATAGATCCTGGGTTTACGACATTATTCAGGGCCGTCATGGTATCAACGATACCGAGGCTCATGTTCAAGTAGTGAAGCCTTGTTTGTGCCCAATTAAAATCCTCCTCAGGGATTGAGTCTGAGAGCTTTTCGAAAACGTCATCTGTGCTGATGGGTCGGGTTGTACTCACGAGTTTGGCTTTGTGATTCAACAATCGAGTGTAAAAAGTCTGAATAAACTCGCTTTGGTGGTCGAACTTCTCGTTACCAAAAGCCTTCCGTCGTGCAGAGATCCACACTCGGTTGTTATTCTGGCTGTACTATGGAGAGCGGTCCACATCTGCTGAGGATCGCCATCTCTCAGGGCTGATTCCATGTCGTTATTCATCAAGGCATCGTCGACTGATGTTGATAAAATTCTGACATCAATTTCCCTCTTCTTTTCGAAAGTTTCGAAGTCTCTTTTCCACCTCTTGTAAAGAGACACCTTGGTGGCATCTGGTTCTTCGCCAGGCCCTTTGTCGGAACCGTCGATCAATTTCGAACATCTGGCGGTGGCAAGAGCCTTCTTTGCTTGTGACTCGAAGACGGTGTAGTTGTCACCTGTGAGTATGGTGATAGTGCCCCACTGGGTTTTGTTGACGGCGGATTTGGTTTGAGACATCCTGTCAATTATGTATGGTCAGTAACTTTACTTCTTGCTTGATTTAGAAAAAAAGGAAAGGGATGAATAATTGCGCAACCGGGTTCAGAACCTGTCAATTATACTAAGAATATCTTTAGTAAAGACATGTACGTGGACGAGATACGTTAGGGGTAACTTGGTCTTTTGATGGGTGCAGATGATTATTCATTGAGACAGCCGCTACTTATTTATACCATGTGTACCAAAGTACCTCACTAGCTTAACTCTCATGTGACTATTCCTGACAAGTTGTCTTCCCGGAATGAGCGCCAGAGTATGCATAGATGCCTGTTGGAACGCAATTTCTTAGGAGTATTTGCTCCAGTGTAGAGATGACCGCATCCGAGTTGTCAGATTTTGTTGCTTTTGACCACACAAACCGCGAGAAGTAGTCCACAATGACCAGAATGTAATACACATCAACCCCCTCAAACCTAGGAAACGGGCCCATGAAATTAATTCCCAACAGCTCCATCGAGGTACCTATTGCCACTCCCGCCAGTTTCTGTAACCCGAATGCTGTCCCATGCTTTGCACATACCAAGCACCCTGTAATGTAGTCACGGACGTCTTTCGCCATAGCGGGCCAAAAATACTTAGAAAGTCTCCGCATTGTGACAGACGAAGCGAAATGTCCTTCACTGTCATGAGCTTACAGCAAAAGCAATGAGACCTCTTTTTCAATTATGCACTTTTTCAAAACACCCTGAGTCTCGAGATATAGTACTCTTTCAGCTCCCTGCACTTAGTATCTTCTTGCCTTTTTAAGGAACGCCGCTTGGTGGACTTTCGTCTGGCAACTCTTGGGAAAATCCCCCATTGTTAGATACAATTAAATGTCTTTATATCGTATTGAGTCCGAAAATCTTGTATGAGGTGCAAGGCGATTTCGTTCTTAGCACATTCTTAAGCCATGGCACCCTGTGACACTGAGGTGTAGTGGATGGGACCCGACTATCCGCAACGTTAGAGAAGAGGCAACCACTCCCCCCCATGGCTTCCACCCCTGCGGATTCCCAAGATGATATGTAAATGCCTGTACATATTTCGGACAGCGAGTTCAGGAATCCAAATGCGACATGTACCGGAATTGTTTCGCCCATTTCCTTGATACGCAATTTAGTACTTGCCAGCATGAATTCCAAATTGTCTCCCACTTTTACACCCAAGAACAAAGCCCTAGGATTTTCCACCCGCAACTGCTCCCCATTGGTCTTAAGCAACTCTTCGCACCCGTCCGTACCGTCTTTCCGGATCCATCTTAGGTCTTCATACTCTGCTAGCATATCACCAAATTCCATAAATTCTCCTGAATTCCCGCTTTCTCTCTGAAAGATTAACCGAGAGAGAGCATCAGCGACCGCATTTCGCGATCCAGACATCCACACAAGTAAAATGTTCAACCACCTTAGTTCACTGACCTACCTTGTATAGATACCATCTAGACATGACGAATTCAGGAAATGGGTAAGCGGATGATGCTCTGTAAAGATCTGACCTTGAATTGGCAACCTGAACATATAGTCATAATTTCTGCAAAATTTTACGATCGCGCACAGCTCTCTTCTGTAGGTCTCGTAATTTCGTTGGGATTTTGAAAATGTGAATGCATCGTATAAAATAGGGACTTCAGTTAGTTTACCGCCAATAATCCTTGACTGGAAAATAGCACAGCCAGCTCCGAATTTGCTTGCATCCGAGTACATGACTGTTTGCTCTCTGAAGTTCCAGTTATGCATTTCGGTCACACTAGAGCACTTTTCTTGCAATAGCTGGAAGGAAATCTATTCAACCTCTCCCCACTACCACTCAGCATTACCTGTGAGTCTTGATTATGGAATTTTTATTTCCGCAAAATTCTTTACCCAGCGACTGTAACGACTAGTGAGCCAGTATTTTCCTGTAGCCAAAATTTGTCAACGTACGCAACCTTGTAATAGCTGGTGGCAAAGGAATTGCAAGAAAGGCTTGATAGGGTACGTTTCATAATTGTTTTATGTACGAAAGGGGCTTCCTTGATCTTTTAAAATCCTAAACATTCTATTAATGTAAGCGACGCCTCAGTATTATAGATCTCAGCGACGAGGCAGTGAGCTTGAGGAAGAGTAATTGTACATTATCTAGGTTTATCTCGTAGCTAGCTTCTCTGCTTACAATATTTAATATAAATTACGATTAACTGCACCATTGCAAATATCTGGGGTACCGACCCGTCACAGCGACGAGTCATGTTGATAACATCTAAGAAGGCACGGACTTCAGACGGTGTAGTTGATGTAGGCCAAACCCTTATCTTATCTTGCCTCTCTGCAGTCACACATACGATGCCACCACTTTTATGGAGCGTTCTCATAGTAACAACTTCTTCCATGAAGAGATCCATCTTCTTAAATGATAGCTTTAGCCTGGAAAATTCCAAGCTAGGGAACAGCTCTTCTGCCGTGAAATCATTGGCACCCCTAAAATTATGAAACCCAGAGAACATGTCATTGATATAAAAAGAAGCATTTGGAGGGCCTAATTTATCTTTTGATACAAGGACGAATTCCATACCCGGAAACTAATTTTCTCCGGGCAGGATATCCCTAAGGATGATGTACATAAGTTCGGTAAACGAGAATCCTGCACTCATTGACCCTTGTGGCATGCGCGTTGGCTGGACTTGCCCGATCCTAGCAATAGTGAAAGCAAAGAGATGCATATCATCGGGATGCACAAGGATGTTCCAGTATCCATGCTTGAGGTCGGATTTAAGAAAGAATTTGTGAGAAGATTGAGTTATGTGATCATGCACCTTAGTCATCAGTTCTAAGTAGCATCTTGGCAAGTCTTTCTTCACATTTTGATAATTGAATGCGATTCATGGTTCATCCCACGGTTCTAGATTGTCGCTTTTGTACACAATTACGGCCTGTGCATTCCAATCAGATAGTTTACCATTTGCAACCATGGTATTCTCAAACATTCCGCATACCAGTCCTTCATTCACCATCTTATGAAGCCAGAATTCTTTTCCTGGTTGCTATCTTTTCTGTTTTACTTTAAAAAATGGGTTCATTCCTTCTTTGAGTCTAACTCTGTGAATGTAGTTGTCTGTAGGAACAAGTTACTCCAGTTCAATCCAATCTAGATCTTGGTAAGTGAACAGCAGTCTTTTAAACATATCTCATTGAAAATCATGACCCGCAGCATCACAAATCTTCGAATCCACTGTTTCAAACTATTGGTCAATTTCTTCTTTAGGAGCTGTACTTAAGGGCCTGCGACCAGGTCTTCTTGTCGTTAGAAATTTGCTCGATGCAGTGAATTCAGCTGGGCAGGACCCAGCTGTCGATTCGAATGAGACCAGATGTTTTTGTGAGCTTAAATTATCTGAGTTACAACCGAAAGAGTGCGGCGTTCTGTCTAAGATACCCATGATTATTACTCGTTGCGATGATAGCATTTTTTGATCAGATTTGGTTATTCGCAGGGCTTTCAGCTCGTTCGTTGGAAAGCATTTTTCCACCTCATCCCGCGTAGGCGCCTTTTTTCTCTCTAATGCTTTAATAAGATCATTTGCCGAAATAGCTCCTGACAACCCCCTTTACATCTTTGAGCTTATCCACATGTTTTAAAGGAAAATTCCAATTGAGACTTCAATAACCAATCCTCTTCTAATCTTCTCGGTCCCTTTATTCCCTTGGGCTCCCCCGAAATTATAACACCCCGCCCGCTTGTCTCTATCTGCACTCCTTTACTTTCATTTATTATTCTCAGGGCTCCATCTGCCGCAGAGTACACGACCTCATTCTCTCCCATTCAAGGTTTACCCAATATCAGCGAGTATGCAAGATTCGGCATAATATAACCCCAAATCCATTCCTGTCGCCCACAAATGTTGAGCTCCATTCCTGCGACATGAGTAATCAATGATGCCTTACTATTATCTGTCAGTTTTGACTGTCGAGGCGTAGTAATTTTACACAAATATTATGTTTGCGCACGAGGTTTTCATCTATTACGGAACAGCACAAGCATCCAGTGTCAACCTGTGAAGGAACTTAAGGCGAATGGTCACGGCACATGCGCGATGTTACAAATTGTTAATATTTCTCTGTGGCTAAGGGGTTAATGAGATAGCCAGCCATTTAACTACTTAATGATGTAGATGACGTAGGAATGGTGTTGCTGATTATCTGGGATCTTCGGTACTTCCTGCCCTAATTTCCCCAGATTGAGCACTTCATCTGATCGGGTAACCGTACGTCTCAATGCCGGTACTAACACTAAAAGTATAGTGAATGGCTGTGCAACAGTGACAACCCAGTTCCTGCGGAGGCACAGCCCCTAACACAACCATTGCCTTGGTGTGGAATGAATTATCAATTTGACAACTTGAGAGTAAAGGCTGGGTACAAAAAGATTTAAAATCAGTATTATTTTCCGATGAAAACTCGTTTATCCCCCCAAGGGCGTCTTTTCCTTGGGTTAGCATTTTCCGCCTGCTCTTCCACACTTTTATTGGTTATCAAAGCGGCCCCTATCTGCACTCGAGGTCATTTCGCCCTCCGGAACCTGGGACAATCTTTCGCTATGTGCCCATTCCCTGCACAACGGATACAAATCTCTCCCATCGTTAACCTGCGAAGTTCCTGCGGAGATCTTCACGGCGCCCTCAGTAAGATTCCCCCTGTCACCTCTACCGTCGAAATTGAGTTCGTCTTCACGTACGTCCACCTAGTCATGATCCCGCTCTTGCCCATCCTGTCCCGCCACCAGCCTTTGTAACGCTGCCAACAGCGCATTTATGCTTCCCATCCGAACGTCACAATTCGCATCCATTTCTAAGAGTATGAACACGCATTGCGCCGTTCCACTCTTGGGTGCTCCAAATCGGGTTTTCGTCTGGTTGGCTCCTCTTGATTGGTAGTCTGCAAGGCTTTCAAAGTCCAACGCCATCTCTCTCACCTGCGCTGCCCATTCATCATGATTTTCGACCGGCGGAAGTTTCACACAGATCAATGCCCGTCGTAGTTTTTTGTTAATCTGTTAATTGACGCTTTCAACTGCAGAATTTTTCCCATGGTCGTGTAACTTCGTCAGATTGAGCTAGCCTATGCTCAAAGTCCTGCAGTAAATCCGCCAAGTACTGATGAGCGCCTTACTCTATTCTACTCATAGTCTCCGACGCGGTTTTTCTAGCTTGCCTATCCGCAAATATCGGTTTGAAATGTTCCAGGGAGTCCTTCCAGTCAGATTCCCCCGCAACCCTCCTGGCCTCAAACTACGATGCGACCCTAGACTTGTGCATTTCTGGCAGCGTGTCTGCCATGTCTAGACTAATTGAGCGATTATTCAAGTATGGGGCGTATTCTACTTCGATACGAGCTTCAAGACGGCCTATGAAGAAAGGAAAGTCTAGTTGAGTGATGCTCCACTTAGGCATCGCCGCTTCCCTTCGATGATGAGGCACTGGTTGTTCCCAAGCTTCTCTATGCCCTTGAGCTCTTCGTTCATTTAGTAGTTGCATTATTTCTTCGATTATCTCTGCTCCTAAACCTAAATTACCCCTCTGTCTCTCTGGCTCTCCCATCACAATCTCAGATGATGGATTGGCTCGCGACATGCTGGTTATGCTGAAGAAAGACGTAATCGAATCGGTGTCAGAGTCTGGGGCCCTGTGTGACATACGAAAGCCGCCAAACAACGAGAAAAATAAGTGAAGAAAATTTAATTTCTTTATTTGATATCCGATTCGTTCGTGAATAACGACTTTCTAAGCGATACCCTTACATCATTGGTTCCTGAGGACGGTCTGGGAGCCCTTCCGCCGCCGTCAAACCTTCGAGGGTGCCGATCTACTTTTCCGTCGGTCCGTGTATACCCTCCACATCTGGAGGCCGATGCGCACCCATGCTCAAGTTAAGGCTGGGATGGCCCTTGTGACCAACCCCTAACTGGGCACAGCCCATAACATACAGCCTTCTCTACCGACTATTTCTCTGAGGTGTCGTAAGACTCTCTTGCCCCTTTTTCCTGTCTTTGTTGGTCTATACTTCTCGGGGTCTACACTAGTCATCACTATTTCATCTGGGACATTGTTAAGAATCTTGCTTAGATCAATACGCTGTCTTTTCTTATCTGGTTCTGAGGTAAATAACTGACATTGTACGCCTAGTTCACGGGCATTAGACTCAGGTTGCTGCCATTGGTCTTCAGGTATATCGATGTTGGCAGACTGGCTCAGGGAAATGTCCGCATCTTGTTGGCCCTCAAAATAAACCTTGGGTGGTGCTCTCCAAGATCCTCTAGGTTCATTTCTCAGCGTTTCCTGAGGTACCACTCTCATCCGTGGTTGGCTATGGGAGTAGTTGTACTGATTAGCTCCACGATTATCTGACCAATAGCTGTTTGTGAGATTGTATGCAGGGCTTTCTTGTGCACCTGTGTAGTGAACACCCGTTTCTTGAAATCTGGAGGATTGGTGTGTTTTCGCGTTGCCATGCAAGTAATAGTGCGGGTTTAGAGGACAACGATAATCTAGATTATCAATCCATCTGCCATATCCTCGACCATAGTATACCGAATTTGAATCCCTCGGAAGTTGTGAGCGGTCGTACATTATATTCTTGAGATGGATTTGCTCCCATTTTTAAAGTTGCAGATTTTGGCATTTTGGTTTAATGTGCCCTACTTGGCCACATCTAAAGCATAACGGTCTATCACATGCCTTTTAAATTTTGGATCCATTAACAAAAGCATTTTTCGAAGCATTTCGAGAATTGTAAGCAATTGGCGTATTAGTCATGTTTCCTCCAAGTCCATGATTAACAGGAGATGAAGTTGTATTATTATGGCTATATCCACTTCCAAACTAAGGTTGTTGTTGATACGGGGACCGAGGTTTATTACAATGGGATGATGCTTCGGTACTAAAGCCTTTTCTTGACTTGGGTACGATTATCTTCCCAGAACTCAAATCTGCCAAAACTGATGACACAGATTTTCCGTAATGTGCTGAGCACAGTTCTCGAATTTTAGACATTAAATTTCTCTCAGCCACTCTTCCCCTAACTTCTCTGGTGGCATCTAGACTTTGTTGAGCTCCAAGGATTGTTTTATGACATCTCCACATTGATCCGCACGATAAAGCTGAGCTGGAGAGCACTTCACACCGGACATATCATGAATCCCATTGAGAAAAGCCAGTACTGTAGAGTTCAATACGGACTACTCAATTGGTACAATGGGTCTGCCCGAGGCTACTATTTTGAGGTTTCCCTCCCGTGCAACCGCCGGAGCACATGTTATGTACGCTGATAGTATGCCGTCAGCGGCTCAGACAACTTTTTAGTAAAATTTTATGTCATTTGGTAGATTTCCTTCGACATGATTGAGCAACCTAGCGGGAAACCTTTCTATCATCTGGAACTTGAACTCAGTTACCTGCTCATCTGTCGAACTCTGCCGATTGTCAACAAAAGATCTTAGTTCTGGGGTCTAATCAAGCCAGGTAGCAGCTTCGCCTTCAAGAAAGATATCAATAGCGAAAGAGAAATTTTATGGTGATACCGTTGCATGCTTTGCAGTTTAAAGTCACGTTCAATTCGAGACAGCCATCTTGCTCCGGAATTTCTTTTTCCAACAAATATTTCCGCCTGTTCAAACTTTGAAAGTGCCTGAGTAACCATTTTGAGTCCCTCCTCACCAATACGGAATCTTTCCAACTCAGCACGCAATCCACCAATATCAAAAGTCATTTTCAAAAAAAAAACTCTCTTCGTTTAATCTTCTATCATTATTTTTCTTCCGTCTTCTTCCGCGCCAATTCCAGACCACAGATAGTAGATTGATTGATTGAGTTGATAGTAGGGCCTTAGAACTTGAGTCACTCGTGAGGATCAAAACTTGAACAAACCAGGCTTCTTAAACAGGAGCTGCGACGACGCGTCTCGACATAGTTGCACAAAAAATTGTCGCGATATGTGTAAACCGACGGACTGCCGATAAATTTTCAGGATAAATTTTCAGCCTGTAGAATCGATATAGCTCCAAATAACGATTGACTCGAATTCAAGGCATGAAATGACTTGTTTCAATAAATAGAACGTGTCGATACGACACAATTACTGATGATCACCGCTGGACGTCTCGATACCAATGATTAAAAGTAGATTTAAAGTTGGGGTTGGAATAGACGATGAAAACGCCCTAAGGAAAATTCCCTGCGTAAGTTACCAGTTATTTGTCTTCACTGAAAATGATAAAGAGACCATATCTCTATCCTACACAGTCGGAGAGTCTAAGCACTATACAGTAGAACCTGTCCAAGCTCATGGTGGGTCCTGGGTTTAATTATTGTAAAGATTTATTGAATTGTTGGTGCTTAACACTTACCCTTACATGTCATTTGAATTGCAGGGGTAAGTATTGCAAATATAAACGATAAAATTTCTATCAATCTCTCCAGTAATTATACCAAGATCCACTATGGTAGGGAACGAAGACGGCGTTTCTACCTGTACGTAGTGTCCCCTACAAACCTGCAGTTTATTTTTAGAGCCAACAGAAACACGCATTACTTGTTCATGTAGGAAAAGTCACCCAGATGTGTTCCCAAAGTGTACCCAGTTCCCATTGTAGTAGTGATAGATTAGACTAAGTTGGCCCTTTTTACCAAGATGAATTCTCACTGTTTACAGATATTCTGGCATTATACTGTCTCCCGAGGAAAGAGCACCGCCACCTGAGCGCTGGTGGTGTCTGTATAAGGAGAATATCTGGACGATGAGTTATTAAAGAGATACAGATGGGAATACGCACCTCGTGTGGCTCTGGTTTCTAGGCCTCGCCTGGCTGGAGTTGCAGGTTTTTGAGACTTTTTCCCGCGTACCGGTTTCCATGCCTGCTCTCTATCAATTTTTTTTGAGCAGAAGGTTCCGTAGAAAAGGTGGTTGAATTCTACGGGTAATTACTGGGCTAAATTGCTACCCCCCATGGCTCAATGTATCATTGATCTTAGGTTCGAGGTACAAAGGGGTAGGAGTACTGAAAAAAATGTGGCCTGGGTCAGAAAGGAGCCCTAGTGTTATAATAGTCTTGGTCTCAAAACAGCATGAATAAATACAACTACATACCCACTATGGGTCTGGACAGGGTCGGATGGTGCAGTGGTACACTGTCCGGGCTGTTCTCCCAAGCAGAGTCTGGGTAGCTTGGACACATGCCCCACTTGAGACAGGAGAAAGCTGGTTCGAATCCAGCGAGACCCTCACGCCACATCTCTCGGGGTGATACTGTATTGGTGGGACGACGAAAGCATACTCAGATAACCATGGGTTTTTTTCGCTTTTCCCCTTGGTGGATATTAACGGAAGAGGGTACATGTCGCAAGGCGTTATTCTCGTAGTGGCATCTGCAAATGAAATCTGAGTACAGTAGAGCCCGTCATAACCCATACTCCTCGGTGGACAAAATAGTTATGGGTTTTGACAGGTTATGGGTTGTGGGAGTATTCTAATTTTAGATTTAAGCGTCGTTTGGCTTCGCTTAAATTTACGTATCACGAGTTACCACTACGGCGAATGGCACTAGCCACGTTCAGTTACACGTAAATATATACGTGCATGTACCAAAACGAATGCCTGTAATTGTAATTAAATTATCTGCAAGGCTTGAAGTTCATCTGATTGCTCTAAATTAAATACATTTACATTTTTAGCTTCTACTTTGAGGGAATAATCTACTGAAATAGCAATCGTCCAGGGATGTGGAGACACGATGTTGAATAGCATGAGAGGAATAGCTTTTTGTTGCGATGACATAGAATGAACGCTTTAATCAATATGGAATGAGTAGCTGAATCCGAATGATTGGCATACCAAGGATAATATGGGAAACTAGTAGATCTTTGTACATACTAGTACTAGTACATGTACATATACAGTGTCTCAGCCCTAAAGATTGTTAGTGGCTAATGTTGATTTTGTGTATCTAAACCATGCAGTCACACATCTTAACATACAAAACTAACATCAGCCACTAACAATTTTTAGGGCTGAAACACTGTTTATTAATACCAGGATGAGTTTTGTCACCAGTCCCATATAATTTAGTATTGGACTGGGGACAAAACGTATTTCAATCTCGGGTTACATATTAAACCTAACTTCGATAGGTTGGCAATCAAATACACCAAGGGGTCGGATGGTGCAGTGGTACACTATCCGGGCCGTACTTCCAAGTAGAGTCTGGGTAGCTTGGACACATGCCCCACTTGAGACAGGAGAAAGCTGGTTCGAATCCAGCAAGACCCTCACACCACTTCTCTCGCGGTGATACTGTATTCGTAGAATGACGAAAGCATGCTCAGATAGCCACAGGTTTTTCCCGCTTTTCCCTGTGGTGGGTATTCACGGAAGAGGGTACATGTCGTAAGGCGTTATTCTCGTAGTGGTATCTGCAAATGAAATCTGAGTATGAGTGTTCCAAACGTCAAACAGAGTTATTCTGCGTCACATACATATCTTCCGTAATCATTCGCGTCATAGCCTCAGGCTGCATACGCAAAAATGATTTAAAAAAAAAAATACACATTGGTTGCCATAGCAATAGTATTGGTATTACGTAAAGGCCACGGAAAAAAAAGCCACGGTTCCCAAAAAAGTTATAGGTTATGGGGGATGACAGGTTATGGTTTTTTTTGGTAGGAGCCACTACGGTGGACCAAAAGATCTATGGGTTATGACAGGTTCTACTGTATGAGAGTTCCAAACGTCAAACTGAGTCATTCTACGAATCATGCATATCTTACATAATCATGTGCGTTATAGCCTCAGGCTGTATACGCAAAAATGATTTTAAAAATAAATTTGGGTCTGGACAGGTTCTGCTGCATGACGAAATACGGTCACCCCGGCAACCACCAGAGTACCCCTCGTGGGTTTTTTTTGCGTATGCAGCCTGAGACAATGACGTGAATGATTACGGAAGATGTGTATGATTCGCAGAATGCCTCAGTTTGACGTTTGGAACACTCACACACAGATTTCATTTGCAGATACCACTACGAGAATCACCCCTTGCGGCATATATCCTCTTCCGTGAATAGCCACCATACAAAAAAGCGAGAAAACGTCACAGTTATCTGAGTATGCTTTCATCATCCTACGAACATAACCTTACCAGGACCCAAAGCAGTGTCACTATTCAGTTAAGGAGCGAGCATATCGGGCTCAACTCCTCTCTGGACCGAAGAAAAGTCCCTAAAGTAGAAAGTCCCAGATGCCATCGTGGATATCCATCTTAAACCCCAAGCACATGGTCACCACATGTCCTCGATGGGCAAGGGGAAGAGGAGAAATTATGAGATTAGCAGAGAACAGGTCTTTCGAAGCCATGATGAACAGCCCAGAAGACGTGCCTAGGATCACATAGTGGATATTTAATCAAGGCTGGATAGAACGGTTTAGACTTGCAGGGGAAGTCGAGGTAGCAACGTCAGAATACATCGAGCGATCCGGAAAGGGATAGGATGAAATCCGCACTGGTTGGACAGTGAATTAGCGCTTCCTGAAGGTAAATCAGACAACTCTGAAGCTATACAACAAGCAGGTTATGAGGGGTTTTTACTGAAAGGTTTCCCTTCATGTAAATGTGATAGTTGATAGTCGGCTGCATGGACCCACCGGGTGCCTGATCGGGTTAAATGAAATCAAATCAAGTCATCCTACGAATACGATTTCATCGCGAGAGATTTGGTGTGAGGATCTTGCTGGATTCGAGCCAGCTTTCTCCTGTTTCAAGTGGGGTATATGTCCAAGCTACCCAGACTATACTTGGGAGAACGGCCCGGACAGTGTACCACTGCATCATCCGACCCTAGGTTGAAGTTAAACGACCGGGTAAAATGAGATGTTCTGAGGCACGAGAGGTTGCCAATAGGGCATATTATCAGAAGGCATCATGTTTGGACGAAGGTGTATTCCGAGACTGTGTCAGTTTCATAACGAGTAGAGGCGTTTTGGAACGGTAGCATAACGGCAACTAGGATTAGTTGGCTGTAACCTCTACCAGAAGTCATGATAAGGGGACCGGCTAGGGCTCTCATGATGATATATATTAGGAAGCCGTTATCTTTGGGGAAGGGGATCGAGAACGTGAGGTCCTTCGGATCAGTATATTGTTAATTCTATCGTCGTTGATCTTGGTGGTCAACAGTTATTACTTTTAGGCCAGTAGTGCCAGTTATTATATTTATTATTTTATCTTCATACATTTCTCTGTTGACACACTTGAATTGTGTGACATCGGCATGGCCGAGGACCCACTATTTGTAATAAATCATATCTATCAATACCCATGTCCATAAAAATGTCTGTTTACGTCAGTATAATAAAGTAAACAAAAATCCCGAAAATTACCTTGAAAGTAAACCAACGTCAACGCTATCACAAATTTAGTTCCTTTAGAAGCCTACTATCAGCTCTTCCTATTTGGAATCGAATTCTCAAGCGCCACAAACACCGATGTCAGTGTCTCAACGAAAACATCAAATAGACAAAACCTTGAAGTACTTGTAGACATAGTGTTCCAATAATGACAGAGCGACCATCTAAATAATTGGTGATTCTCAGGCAGAAGTCAGTTTAAAGTGCTGGGAGAAGGCGTCAAAGAGCATTATGAGTATCATGTAAGAACAATTTAAAAGTGCCAATCGCCGAGATAAGTAATAGATAAGGATAACATAAGGTAATGAATGTTGAGGTATACTGAATCATTAATTTAACATGTTTCCCATTCCTTCTGAAACAATATCCTTCGAAAATGACTGGCGTTGACAGAATGCAGGAGAGGATGTAGGTTGATTCATGGGATGAGAATGTCGTATTTAAATAGGTGGTGTAAACACCAAGCAGAATGAGCGTTGCTAAGATTCTACACTCTACTTCAAAAATATACACAACGTTTTGTGACTCAAACAGATCCTAAAACTAGTAGATATCAACGTAATTAGATTTAAATGTAGTGACGTGGTTTCTAGGTTGTATACAATAACTTCATATATAAAATCAAAAGTAAACTACGAGTACAGTCCAACCTCATTCATAGCGATAGTGAGTCCCGGTATAAATGTTGAACATATTTATCGAAATTAAACAATTTACATTTACAATACTTACTCTTGCATCAAAAATAACGAGCAGGAGTAAGTATTGAAAATGTAAATTGTTGGATTCCATTGAATATTTTCAGCATTTATACCGGGACCTACTATCGCTATAGATGAGGTTGGACTGTACATAGCAGTACAATATTAGTAATATATGTACACTATCCAAAATGAAGTTCGCTTGTTCAGCCAACTTTTTACTCAAAAGCTCGTAGCTTCGGAACCACTCGATAGAATAAGTCAAAACCTACATAGATGTAATTAAATATCTCATGAAGCATATTCTAGATTTTTGAATCACGACTTATTCTACACAGAAAATGGTGGCTGGGAGAAACTGACTAAGCGAGGCGAACTTTATTTGCAGGCTATTTCAGTATCTAGAATTATCGCCTTTTGCAGTCACGACGGTCTCAATTCATCGAACTAAACTCAGATAATTATTCGTTAGTGCTCTACATGGTCAATCGCAAAGTATTGGGCTAACTTTTGGTTGTAATTGAGTGTACAACAAAGCGATATGCCTAGATTAAACATGACAACTCGAGACCAAACCATCCAGCGCCTCAAAGAGGGAAAGTCATTCAGTTCTGTCACGAGTGAGCTCAAGTGCTCCAAGTCTACGGTTTTTAGGCTCATGAAAACCCTTCCTGAAGAAAGTAGTGCCAGAAGAAGGGGGGGTGTAAGCAAGCTGACCTCTTGGGACAAGCGAAGAATTGTCAACAATATAGCCAACGGGATTGTTAAGACACCAAAACAAGCGGCAGCAAGTCTACAGACGTCTATGGGTATTAGTGCCAGCCCGCAAACCGTCAGAAATGTCTTTCGAGAGTCAGGCTTGAAGGCCAAGAAGAAGCCCAAAAAACCCGCCTTGGCGGCTCGGCACAGGAAAGCTCGTCCGGATTTTGCCCTAAGACACAAGGAGTGGACGATAGAAGACTGGAAGAAAGTGGTTTGGTCTGACGAAACAAAGATCAATCGAATTTGCAGCGACGGAATCAATTATACCTGGCAGAAAGATAAACAACTGCCCAACGATAGTAATACAATCCAGACAGGCAAATTTGGAGGGGGGAACGTAATGATTTGGGCTTGTATGACCTGGTCAGGGACAGGTGCCATGGTTCAGGTAATGGGAAGGATGGACACACAACAGTACATCAATATTTTAGACCAAATTTTGATCTGTAGTATGGAAGCAACGTGCCTCTTGGGAGATATGCCTCCTGTCGACCAACTAATCTTTCAACAAGATAACGATCCCAAACACACTGCGCGAGCTACAAAGGCCCTTTTAAGATCGAAGAAGATCACCTGCTTGGATTGGCCCGCCCAATCTCCGGATCTGAATCCAATAGAGCGTCTCTGGGGTGAGTTAAAGAGATGATTGGGTAGGTACGACGAATATCCCAAGGGAGTAGGGGAATTATGGGAGCGTATCAAAAATGAATAGTCAAAAATATCTTTAAGCAGCTGTCAGAATCTATTTGAATCTAAGCCGAGACGAATTGAAGCCGTCGCGGCTGCAAAAGGCGGTAATTCTAGATACTGAAATAGCCTGCAAATAAAGTTCGCCTCGCTTAGTCAGTTTCTCCCAGCCACCATTTTCTGTGTAGAATAAGTCGTGATTCAAAAATCTAGAATATGCTTCATGAGATATTTAATTACATCTATGTAGGTTTTGACTTATTCTATCGAGTGGTTCTGAAGCTACGAGCTTTTGAGTAAAAAGTTGGCTGAACAAGCGAACTTCATTTTGTATAGTGTATTTTACTGGGATTAGCCCCTGAATTATTGAACATGGACGTCTTGAAATTTCTTCTTCTGCAAACTCAAATTGTCTTCGTTGAATTGAAGATTTTGTATCTTTTGTGTGTGAGTGGGGTAGTACTGTAGTAGTGGGGTTTATTTAGGCGAATTTCAGGTTCAGATTTATTGAAAATAGATGACTCTACCGCCGGTGTATCCATTGGTCTACCTGATCTCTATCGCTTGGAATTTACAGAGCAGATCTTATATTCACGTCGATCTTTGATTGAATAGGCATCGTGACGCTAAATTCTGGTAACACCCTGAAAACGTCGTCACTACAGGCCGAGATGAACGGATCATTAAGACGGAGTAATAACTGTATGGGAGAAAGGGAATGGGTAGTACAGAAGTTTGGAGGTACAAGCGTGGGCAAATTTGTACGCAAAATAGCGACTGACATTGTCAGGTTTGTCTTTCCCCAGATTTAATTCCTGATCTACCGCCAATCATATGTTGGTGGTTGACTTATCGAATTAAAGAGTAGCCTACAGTATTTTTACTGAGAAGGAGCTGATTTCTATCAAATTCTACAGGACCGGGCTGAAAGATAACAACGTTATCGTAGTGTGTTCGGCAAAAAGCACAGGAAAAAAAGCCGAGGGCACAACGAGTCGGTAAGCTAAGCCGATGTACTCAATTGCTTAATTAACTTGAATGATCTAGGCTACTGGGGATCTTTAGGCTATTAGAATCCTTTAGGATATTGGAAGACCCAAGCTCAATCAAGGATCCAAACTCAATAGAATACCAGAGACTGTTGGACGACGGAATCTCAAATAAAGAACATGAGTCACTTGAATACCAGAGGCTTTCAGAAGAAATAAGCTCATCTAAAGATCCTATTTCTGTAATATACAAGAGGCTGGTCTATCAGTATGAGAGGCTTGTGATGCTGATATGCGATGATCATATAATTGCCGCCCAACAGGAAATCAAGGACGAAAAGAAACAAGCAATCTTGATTCAGAACATCAAAGCCGAATGTAAAGAAATTATCGATTTCCGGGGAGCAGCAGAAAGATGGCGCTTAGAACTCAACGGAAGGAGCAAAGATCGTATGATCAGTTTTGGTGAAAAACTTTCTTGCCGACTTGTTGCCGCAGTGTTGCAAGAACATGGAGTCGACTCGGAGTATGTGGATCTGGCAGATATAATTGACACGAAAAGTTTCAAGAAGCTAGATCAGATGTTCTACGAAAAAGTTTCGAGGATACTGCGAGAAAAAGTAGTGGCTTGTGGTCGGAGGGTACCTGTTATGACTGGATATTTCGGAACAATACCTGGGGGTCTGATGGATGGCGAAATTGGGAGGGGTTACACGGATCTATGTGCCTCCCTTGTAGCTGTAGGTATGAAAGCTCAAGAACTTCAGATATGGAAAGAAGTCGACGGCATTTTTACAGCAGACCCAAATAAGGTTCCCACAGCGCGACTACTTCCTATCATCACGCCCGCCGAGGCTGCAGAGCTAACTTTCTATGGCTCTGAAGTGATTCATCATCTAACCATGACTCAAGTGTCCAATGCTACGCCGCCGATCCAGATCCGCATCAAAAATGTTAATAATCCACGGGGCAGCGGCACAATTGTGCTCGCAGACAAAAAGCTCAGTCATAGACTATCATCTCAATCTTGGAGCTCCTCCGAATTTATCCGGAACACACCCAAAAGGCCGACGGCTGTGACGATCAAAGACAAAGTTTCAGTTATTAACGTCAATTCCAATAAAAGCTCACTATCTCATAATTTCTTCGCCAAAATCTTCTCTATTTTGGACAGGCGTTGTATATCTGTAGACTTAATTTCTACCTCAGAAGCCCAGGTATCTTTGGCTATTCATTCAGCCAGCCTCAACGAAAATAATATGCAGTTGGTAAAGACAGAGCTTGAAGCACATGGTGAAGTTATTGTCTTGAATAAAATGGCAATCGTGAGTCTCATCGGCGCTGATATGAGAAAAATGATTGGCGTTGCCGGTAGAATGTTTACCGCCCTTGGAAAAAATAATATAAACATCGAGATGATTTCACAAGGTATCCATCTCTTTCTCTTTTTCAATCTGGCTCATACTACGCTTAAATTATCTGTTGATGGTGATTCTCTGAAAATAAATCAAGCTAACAAAGCCTAGGAGCTAGTGAGATAAATATCTCGTGTGTTGTAAGCGCGCACGAAGCTACACGGGCAATGAGTATTCTGCACACAAATCTTTTTACTTTCCTTGAACAATAATCTTAGTCTTCTCACTTTGGAGTTGGCGGTAAAAGCGGGCGTTAACGAAACTGGATGAGCATGGGTAATATTATAGACATTCGCCTTGGTGCAGGAGAGTTGATTTTTTCTGCGTTTCCTCCCGCTCCGATGAGTGGCAGGTTAGTATACTAAAATAACGAGTATATTAGACTGAAGCTATAGATTCTGGCCAGGATTTGGTTTGTTATGTGCCATGTGATCTGTACACTGGTAGTATGTCTGGATTTCGCTGATTTTACGAGCTGCACGTCTTAAGATACTTACGTTCATGAATGAAATGATGACTGAGATGAAGAGCAATATACAGTCACTGGCGGAAGAGAAATACTTGAGATGAGCTATATATGAACCGTGAACATATTACGCGAAATAGAATTGACATCTCACAGGAAGACTACCCTTCAGTACAAAGTCTGTCCCCAAGATCCAATCTATATTCACAAGACTTGAGCAACCTATAATAGCCATATTGCTGTGATCAAGACGCATTCTCACTATTCGATGACATCACAATACCTTGCAGAGAGTGACGCCATTGAAAATCATTATCAAAGCCAGACCAACATGCACAGCGTCGCCATCGCAAGGTGACACCTCTTCTGAGGGTCCAACATCAGCATCAGTGCTGTAAGAACAAATACAACGCCCTTGTAGCTGAAATGATCAAAAGCCATTAATCAGCACGACATCTGGACGACTCAAATACACACATGAAATCAGAACGATCAACTTCATTAGCCACCCAGTGAATTGGACCACAATCTATGGGGCTGAAAAATACTTGCCAAACTCAGATCCCATTTCTGCATGCCATTCTACACGGCAAACTCCTGATCTTGATCGTCTCCTCGGCCTCCAAGGCCACAACATATGGCAAAGATCACATGCGACGATGTGTGAGATATGATGCGTGGTATGTGTACTCGACTTGCGCATTCTCTGTTAGACATAATTTCTACCCTATGTTTCGAACTTTGGTTCGCGTGCTTCGCTTGGATCCCTCCACACTTCCTTACTCAACCAGCCGTAACCTGTAGGTCGGATGGCGGAGTGGTACACTATCTGGGCCGTTCTCCCAAGTAGAGTCTAGGAATCCGAGGTACTTGCATCACGTGAGATAGGAAAAAGTTGGTTCGGATCCGCCAGGACCCTTTCCATATTTCTCGCTTGGTCATGTATGTGACGATGACGAAGACACATTGGATAGCCGTGAGTGGCTCAAATTTGTTGCTGCGGCAGACGTAAATAATTGAAGGTAGAAGGGGCCAGAAGGCGCCTGACTTCGAGTTATGCCTTCACATGATATCTGGGTGTGAGTGTCCCTCAAATCAAGTTGAGTCATCGCTCCATGTACCGTACCAATGTCATTCGTGTTATAGCTTGAAGAGTGCATACTCAAGAATGACTCAAAAAATTGTCTTTGTTCGAGTGTATGTTTAAAAGGGCATTTTTTCTATTCGCAATGATCATCGCTTCTCGATTTTCCACAAGTCTGACACTATCATCCCCATCATCTGTAACAGCAAAACGGCCTCTTTCTCATTATTGATTCCAGTATAGTTCTGTTAACGTAAGTTAGCCAAATTTTACGATAACTCCCACCTTACTTATTTATCCATACAAAAAGATGAACAAGACACCCCTGCAGAGTGACCTCCTCATTTATCCTGACCTGAATCCACTGGAGCTTGTGTGGGACTGTAAAAAAGACTACTTACCATTCTACCATTCGAAATGGTATGAGAAAAAACAGAAGTCTTATTATCAACTTCAGGAGGGGGTGAAACCCACTTGGAATGACGCAACAAGGACTGAAAAGTTCGAGAATTTCGTTACACGCATGCCTTTGGGATGTAAGACATTCATTAGAGCTAAAGTTGGTTCAAAAAATTCAAGATCCTCTTGGTATTTTGGAAGTAGATGGGGAATGGCTAATTTTCAGAAGTAATGGTCTCATCAGGTTAGGTTAGAAGAAGACCATACTGTACAACTAATCTCGTCCTTGGGGGACGAAGACGGCGTTTCTACCTGTACGCGGTGTCCCCTACGAACCTGGAGTTTATCTTCAGAGCCAACAGAAACACGCATTACTTGGTCAAGGAGGAAAAGTCATCCAAACGAGTTTCCGGGGCGTACCCAGCTCCCGTTATGGTGGTGATGGATCAGACTACGTTGGCCCTTTTTACCAAGATGAATTCTCACTGTTTACAGATATTCTGGCATTATACTGTCTCCCGAGGAAAGAGCACCGCCACCTGAGCGCTGGTGATGTCGGTATAAGGAGGATATCTGGACTATGGGATATTAGGGAGACACAGATGGGGATACGCACCTCGTGTGGCTCTGGTGTCTAGGCCTCGCCTGGCTGGAGTTGCAGGTTTTTTGAGACTTTTTCCCGCGTACCGGATTCCATGGCTGCTCTTTTTCAATTTTTTTTGAGCAGAAGGTTCCGTAGAAAAGGTGGTTGAATTCTACGGGTAATTACTGAGTCAAATGACGACCCGTCATGGGTTAATGTATCAATGATCTTAGGTTCGAGGTAAAAGGGGATAGGAGCACTGTAAAAGGTGTGGCCTGGGTCAGCGAGGAGCCCTAGTGTTATAATAGTCTTGGACTCTACACAGCACGAGTAAACACCACTACAAACAAAACTAATTTCGTCTGGTGAAAAGACAATACAAATTATCCTAGTCAAAACTGCTGAAAAATTTGATAAAAAAGATTACAGTCGTCCCTCTCTAACTCGATAGTGGGTCCAGGTATAAGTGTTGAAAATATTCATTGAAATTCAACCGTTTACATTTGCAATACTTACCCCTGCACGCAAACTGACCTGTAAGGGTAAGTGTTGCAAATATAAAAGTCCAAGTTACAATGAATTTTTTCAACACTTATTCCGGGACCCACTATTAGCTAAGAGGGGTACTACTGTACTATAGAAAATTACAATATGAAATCAAAACATGACTGACGTATGAATGTGATTTTTCGGCTTAGTGCGAAGCTAAGTGGAGAATGACAGGGCAGTTAACTTCTGTCGGACACTTTAATGCCGGTCGTTTATGCAAACTGACAATCTTTAGGGTGGTAACACTGTACAGTGGTTCCCCCGGAGATAATATGAAACACATCCCGGAAAATATATGCTATTTCTGGTAAAGACCAGGGAGGGGTGTATCCCCCTGCGCACAGGCTACATCTGCTCCAAGTCCATTAGTCAGCAGCAAACGTCAGTCCCTCTTCGATGCCCCGACCCTGTCGGTCATCCATTTATTATTCACCTACAACCCTCCTTCCACAGCCACCACACTATGTACAAGTTCCTAGAGTCGATATGCCTCTTGCGCGCCCTCAAGATAACCTAGTCAGTAAGTATCAGCATCTCTGGCGGTTGATTTTCAGAGATAACCAGTGGTCTAATAGCAGTGACTGATGATTTCCCCTGGGCCCGGAACGGCACCCTCGAGCTAGCCACCTTTCATGCGGCTCGAAGGAAACGACCCTCCAGTAGCGGGACTACATGGGGACTCTCCACAGTGAGGCAAGCTATACTACGGCTGAGTGCTGGATCCATCGCGGGTCAGAATTGAGGCATACGTATTAGACGGGAAGACTACTGTAGAGGTCACTGTGGTGGCTGTGAAGAGGACAAAGTGGAATGGATCACAAACCGGAGCGGAAAAGACCTGCTCTATAGCGACTGGTGCGTGGCCTGTTTCAGTGGACTAATTTATAGCAAAATCTACAGGGAATGTGTCCGGATATCTCCCTCGCGCATTTGACGAATATATAGACTCTAGTCTACCAACCAGCATGTTCACAACTGTGATGTCTGGCTCTTTGAACGCTGAATTCACGTTAGCTAACGCAATCAGCTCTTTTAAATGTCAAGTGACCGTTGCTCGCTTTTCCTCAGCCTCAAATTCAGCTGTAATTTCCTCTAGATCGCGGTAGTCCCTCTCTTGGTGCTCCTCCAAGAACTCTTCTATGACCATAGATAGACACTCCTCCTTGGTCTGAGGACCATCAGGAGTGTAATCTTCCCCTTCTGGATAGAGGAATTCCTTGTCATCAACTGACTCCGAGTAAATCGCAGGAGCGTCGTTGAAGAGGCCAAAAAAAGACCTAACCTGGATACAGTCCTCTGTATGGACTCCATCTCCGGTATCAACAGCGTTCTGTATTCCTGGCGCCTCTGGACGAACTCCGAACAAATCAGCTATCTTATTGGGTGTAAAGCCTTCTAATAGTGTCGATTTGCGCCAGCAGTTGAGGATTGTCACGCTTTTCAGGTGTTTGAACCACTCCTGATACAGACAACGCAGTCTTCACGGATGACTATGAGCTTGAGCGTATCATCTTCAGTTGAAACCTCTATGTAAATCCACTGCAAAAACAGGCGGCGGTACTTTTTATTGACTGCTGCAATGATGCCTTGATCAAGCGGCTGATACAGAGATTTTACGTTTGGGTGGTGGAACCAGACTTTAATATTAGTAGGAGGCGGCTCCAGATTAAAAGCAGTCTAGTGCGGTGAGAAGTTGTCTAGTATTAACAGTATCTGTTTGTCCGGCTTTACAGTCTCCATATGACCGTAAAAACCAGGAACCACAGACTCATTTTCTCTGTATTAAACCACGCTTTTTTAATTATGGTTCCAGATAATTTTGAGTGCCTCCCGGTTGAAGTGACGAAGGGCGCGTGGGACTGGGGCGGAACCTACTAGCCAAAGAGAAAGTCGTTCAGTTCCGGCGATATTGGTGCAAGCGCCAAAAGAGATGCGGGTCTTATCCTTCCTTGGCCATTATTAGTAGAGCTTTAGGGCAAAAGACTGGCAGCCGAGTGATAGGAATACGTACTAGCTTTGCGCCTTTGCGATCGCTAGCAGTCAAGCCGGACGAAGCTAGGTGGCGCCAATAGAGCCCAGATTGATCAAAGTTATAGGCGTCTTTCGGATCTAGCTCTGACATTAGTTTTCGCAGCTGTGCCATATCCTCTATACAGTCTGGCTCTGCTGCTTAAAGGAGGGCGCTGTTCGCCTCTCCGTAGAAGACGGCGTTCGGGATCTTGAAGCGCTGCTGGAATAGATAAACCCACTTCTTTCCAAAGTTTGGCGTAGGCGTAGCCTCTGTGATAGCTTCATTATTGCGCGCTTCCGGAATCGTACGGCAGATCTGAGCAGCCCTCTCTTGAAGGATTTCGCGTGAAGTTGATAGACTCTTAGTATCCATCAATAGCTGCCACTTGTATAAGATACCCTCAAGCTTAGGCCACATCGCCCTGGACAAGCTCTTCGGCTCTAAGCCGGGCATTCTATTTGCCGCCTCTGTAGTCTTTGTAAGCTCTAGAGGGCGCGCCGCGATATCGTTTAGTCGCTTGTCCCGGGGCAGTCTGGAGAGGCTAGGCTGGCTGACGGAGGCATCGTAGGTCGCCTTAATCCACGCGCGGGTCGCGTCTTGTGAGGGTTTAGGCTCTTAAGATTGGACATATCAAAAAATTGCAGCCTTCTGCGCTATTGTGAGCTAGTAGTTAGCGCGGCCCATAGTGGTGACCGTGAAGGCAGGGCCCGGGTGTGACGATGTGTGTGATAATGTTGGTGTTGAGCAAAAATGCAGCAGGCTCGACTCCCAGCACCGAAATTCGGGTGGCGGATCGTCGCAGGGGTATCAGGCTGAGAATAACGTGCATGTGCTAGCACAGCGCACGAAGAACAGCCGGCTCAGCGCCCAAAATGAAGTCCCAAAAAGGCGAAACATATCCCAAAATGCTACTGCCACCCCCCTGGGAATAACATATCTCCAGAATAAATGGAATATTCAGGTTTATGCAATCATACACCAAAAAAGTATTCATCCCCGAAAATATATGCTGCTTCGTGCAAATATGCCATTGCTAGGTATGTTATTCCTGGAGGAACCACTGTACTTATATTTGGACCAGTGATAGAGTGTACCTATTTTCAGATCAAGGTATTCTTTAACGAGACTTACCAGGTTGAGGAAAAGAACTGTGACGGGTAGGAGAGTCGAGTTTAAAGATATCTTCGTAGAACTCTTAACGAGGTCTCTTTATATAGAGAATAAACAGCTCACGAAATTCATGCCTTTGTCTCACCATCTTGGTAACAACCCTAACACATTGGAAACCTTTTACCAATTCTGTACTTCGAGAGCCGCTGTGTATTCTCAATAAGATTAAGATCAAGTACGTTTGCAGGCCACTTCACACGGAACAGACCTAGCTGAAGATATAGATCTCGCGTAGCTATGTTGTATGAGCTGGTCTCTCAACCTCATACTGGTGTATTACCGAAACAATCCCTTCCCTGTTCACTTTGCCATTGACCTTACCCCTTTTCAAAACCCACAAGGGGCCCTTTTGAATCGCCTGAAATAGCACCCCAAAACATTCAGGAAGAATACCCCCTGAACTTAAGTATACAGCAAGATCCCGTAGACTTCTCTTCAACACTTCGAGCATATAAACTTGACCACAAGACCCAGTATTGAATGAGGCTTCATCTATCCAGATAACATGCATCCACGTCTCTTCATTCCAATTAACATGAGTCTTAGCCCGGGCAAGGCGTGCTTCTTTGTGAGCGTCTGCAAGGAGTAGTTTATTTGTAGCGAAGTAGCGGTAGTAAAACTCCTTTTCAAAAGCTATTGTGAGACTACGGCGGTAGGCTCTAATACTCTCAAGGTCAGCAATCTCTTCCTAGGTCTGACGCCTTTGATAGGTGTTAAGATTTGCTCATCAAGTGAGACGGCGGCGGAGATGTGTATTGAGCGTACAAGGTGTTCCTTTTGGCTTGCTCGGTGTTATACAATCAGACTCTAGTACTTTTAATGCAGTAGAGCGATTGATATTGAGGGTTTTACTGATCTATGTATAGCTGTGTATGGGAATGTTGCATTGAGTAAAAATTTGGACTCGTTACTCTTGAGTAAGGCAATTCCGATGATTTGTAACTGACTTTAGAATGTCTCTAAATCCTCTGCTAGCTGTCATTGTAGTGTTTGATAAGGTAGAGAGTCCAAGAACGTACTCAAAATGAAGGTAACATTTCTAAATTAAGCCTTGCGCCTCACTCTAAACTGAACGTGGGGCACTCCGTATGTGAGCACCCCTTATCAGGGCATTACGAGGCTGACTACACAGCCTCGCTTACTAAGGTCGCAATCAACTCAATCTCCAATGCTCCCTAACTTGAAATGTCCTGCTACTGCCCATAGGGTCCAGACGACGAATCTGGATGTGCATCGATAGTACTTCAGTCATTTGGGGCTTGCGGGGTAATGCCACGCTCTCTTCACAATGGGCATTCAACGCCTGCCATGCTTATATGGATACAAACGACATCAAAATCAAGTGGTCTCCTGGGCACACCGGGATCATAGGGAACGAAGCCGCAGACAAGCTGGCAGACATAGGCGCTCTCCATGGCGGAATGGATGCTGAACTCGCTGCTCGACTCACATTCAGCGGTATTAGCTCTATCGCCCACGAACTGCGCGGAATTGCACGAACAGAGTGGTGGGAGATAGCCTCCAAGAACCTCTCAGCCTGGTACACAAACTGGCAAGCACCTTACCTTGTACGGACCCTCCCAGAGCTCTCCCTCTCACGACGTGCTCTACATAGATTGCTAGCTATTCGCTCCTCCCATGGAGACTTCGAGTGGTACCACAGGAAATTCAAACACGAGAACGCCAAACTCGTTTGTAGCTGTGGCAGGGCCAAAACTCCGGACCATTTGGTCCGCTGCTGTAAATCAAAGAAGCTTTTCACTAGATGGCCTCTACGACTCTCTCTCCCACCTAATATCAGAGTGGAAGGATTGTCCTATCTCGGGACCCTTTTGGCAAACCCGAAGAGTTTCAACAAGTTCCTGGAACTCACGGAGTTCTACTCCAAGATCTGCACCCGTTAAGCCAAGCGGGTCCTCATATTTTCCTCCGACAACCTAACCATTTCTCAGACCGGCCGACCCACCCGGTACTTTACCCTCGTCTTCGTCAGGAGACAACCCCTTCCTCGAATCCCTGGCTTGCCGGAGAATCAATGAAGAGTTATGACCTGTTGGTCCTCCGTCCGTCATACGTATCTCAGCGTACTCTTTCTTAGCGTTTGGGCGGCTGTAAAATATGATAGGAGGGTCCCGAGGGTCTTGATATATGTGCTTTTACCACAGAAGCAAATTTCTGGGTCTATTCCCACACCGAAACAAGTATCTCAGCTCAACTGGCCGCAGCGGAGACTACACGACTGGGCTTACGGGTCATTTACTTAGCATGAAATTGGTTACTGGGATGGAATTCGGGCTGTAATTATAGTAGGAATGTACATAAAACCTCAGCTAGCCACATCTAGAGTCTCCCCTGGGTGAGCCGAGGAATGTTCGGCTAGCGCCTGCGTTCTGCTTAGATGCAAATAAGCACAACAACTTGAAATGTCATATTTGCCACCACACTTTCCCAAAGAAGTAAGGCAGAATCTTCCTATATCCCTCATTTGGTAGCATAAACTAGACATCCTATGTAAATAGTGCGCCATCATCAATCTACTCATCATAAAAAAGACTCTCACTGGAAATTTTTACCGTCACTTTCCATAATGAAGACCCTCAGTCAAAATAATCTCGACTATCACCCATTAGAAATTTGACATTCTGAACTAAAAATCAACCGAGACCTATAAGTCGCCTATTGGCACCCTCTACGAACTGCATCAAATAATCATTTCGTAAACACAACCGATTGGAATTCCTCCCATCCGCACACTTTCAGTCCTTTCAAGAAATTGAGAGCTCCCTTCCTCCAAGTATGGCATCAAAACTAGTTGGTTAAGAAACACAAAGCTACGTCTGAGATTATCGCACGTGGAACTCTATGTGAATGGCCCCCAACAGTTTAGATCCGAAGATGGCGTTTAAGCGGTCGCAGGTGATGGAAATCTCTTGAACCGCAAGTTAATCCACAGGTAACGTTGTCATAAATTCTTTCCTAATATGCCTACATTCCCTTTGTCCCAGAATTGCCGTTTATCGTTAGAAAGTTATTTGAGGAGTATGTAGGACTGAGATTGTAGACTCACTCGTAATTGACACAATCACCGAGTTTGAGGAACGAGTTGGAAACAAAAGCCCGTCAGCTGCGAGACGTGTACTATTAATAATACGGCCACAACTGACCATCGCGTGGCGAACAGAGCACAGTCCAAGTACAGATTTGCAGCGTAGCGGCTCTAGGTCCAGAGTTCGACATGTGTAACGACACAGACTAAATATAACATCGCTTCCTTGTTCACATTAGTTCGTGAATAGCCGCGCACTTCATCAATCTTTACAGAAGATAGAAGTGGGTCCAGAGTTGCAATGAAGTGAGCGAAGACTGCGGGCCGATACCACTTGAAACTAATCCAATTCCCCCTACGTGAGTGTGAATTGAACTTGGCGCGATTTCCAAGGCAGTCAAAGATGACGAAACACGACGTGGCCCGCCAGCGCACCAGCAGTTAGTGAGACATTTCTCTGCAGCTGGTAACCTAGCTTTAGAGAAGTATTTGAATCCTGGGAGTGATGCTATACGAAGCACTGCAGTGTGAGAAACCTGACAACTGATAGGACCAGTGTAGGACTTGAAGACGGTTGTGTGTTTTAAACGTTACCATTTTTATATGTTTTGTTAAAGTTTGTACAATTGTTACCCGATTTCTAAGTTTAATCATGCTCAACGGACCAATTACTAATTATTCCATTGGGATTAGTTTCTATTAGAAGTTGAACGTACAGTGTCTCAGCCCTGAAGATTGTTAGTGGCTGATTTTAGTTTTGTGTGTCTATACCTTGCAATACCTATCTTAACATACAAAACTAACATCAGGCACTAACAATCTTTAGGGCTGAGACACTGTACACATACCGAAGTCGTATTATTTGTACGATAACACAATTAAATGGTCCAGAAATGGCAATTTGAGTACAGTAAAAACCTTCTCAGCTAATAGTGGGCCCCGGTATAATTACTGAAGAGAGTCATAGAAATTTTACCGTTTATATTTGCAATACTTATCCCTGCGCGCAAAATGACCTGTAAGGGTAAGTGTTGCAAATACAAAAGTCCAAGTTGCACTCAATCTTTTCAACATTTGTACCGGGACCACTATTAGCTAAGAGGGGTTCTACTGTACTCTCGGTTAAGGATCGTGAATGTGTGAAATAATAATAAAAGTTTTGGTGTTTACGATTTCTTTTTTATCCATTAGAATTGATCGTTGTGCAAATTTAATTTAATTTCATATTCATTACCCTTTTGCACAAGGGAACGTCAGGTATCAACCACGTCTCACATCAGCAATGTTTTTAACTTTGTTTCTGTTATTGAAAGTAAAGTTACTAACTGAATATCACTATTTTTTTTTAAAGTCCACTATCAATAGAACCGGAACCAAAGTATCTTCTCCGATTTGACACGGATTTGTACCACCTATAGACTTACTGATAGGTTGAGGCGAAACCAGTATTATAGTTAGCGATAATAAGCGATGATATTTTGATTTACACGACAGATTAAAAAACGGCGAATGAACGAAATTCGATACTCGAAACTAGACCGGCAGATTTATCCTCGGACAGATACTGATCCTCAGATCATCGTCGTCATGAGATGAGAATACAGAGTATCTGAAAATGGTCGCGTTCCACGTTGATACATCTGGATGTGTTGCAGGTATGGGTGCATAAGTAATAGTATTTGCGGAGGAAACTGGTGTGCAGGTTATAATCGTCGTCGCTGTCGACTGAAACTGGGAGTCGGTTAGAGATAAGGTTGAATCCAAATATCATATCGGTAAATACCAACCGCATCCAAAGAAATTTGGTCAACATATTGTATGGTAGGTTTTAGAGCGAGAACTCATCCCCGCCAGCAGCATATGAGGTTCAAGTCGACTCATCTATTCTCCCCGAAGAGAATAGGGCATATTTTTTGTTTATCTGTATTGGAGCTTCAAGGTGATCCCGGTTTCAAGGGGGTTGAAATACAGAATGTTACGTGAGTCCACATGAAGTCACATTTACGATCTTCGTGTTGGCACTTTAGAGACCATACACTCGATACGTTATTCGGGGTCTTGCATACTGATCACACACATACATATACTCCCTCTTTATCTCTCTTAAATGGGACTAGAATCAAAGTTGATTCCGTTTGCAGGAGTAAAAATGTGTACAATTGAAGAGAGTTTCGTTAGACCATGGTTGGCTGACGTTTCAGCAGCCTCGGAGTCGTATACCAGAATATAAGACTAGACGAGAATAAGTCTTGTTAATCAATATGCGACATGTGGCAGATCGAGCGTGCAAGACTTACTCTGACTGATGATCTTGGTTGTTGACCCATGTACTAGTAACACTGAACACGGGTTTACTCTGAACATGATTGAAGATGACTGGTTGATATGCATTCATCAGGGTTTCCGTGACCTCTTCAGACGAAAAAGCCCCTGAGCCCCGAGTAGTTCGTGGTCGGGTGGTCACCGTCGCCAAGAACCCTTCTGTGGATGTCGGTTGTCGCTACGTGCAGTGCCCCCCTGAAGTACAGAGGGTGAAGCAGAAGACGCTTCACGCATGGAATGCTTCATGTGTACATACAGTCGTCTCTCTCTAACTCGATAGTGGGTCCCGGTTTAAGTGTTGAAAATATTCATTGAAATTCAACCATTTACATTTGCAATACTTACCCCTGCGCGCAAAATGACCTGTAAGGGTAAGTGTTGCCAATTTAAAAGTCCAAGTTACAATGAATATTTTCAACACTTATACCGGGACCCACTATCGAGTTAGAGAGGGGCGACTGTATGTGTAAAAAATTAGATGCACACGCATTTGTATTGGTAGAACAAGGTATAGTGCAATTGTGGACTACAAGTACAAGAAAGGTCACGCGGGAGCGCTCGGGGAATACATTTAGTCACATGACCAAATTTATTAATCCAGACGCCCTTCCAAGATTCAATCTGTCATGAATCCCATTTAATATTGATGAAACAAGGGACAAAATAAATTCCTGAAGGGGTGTACGGATGATGGTGCCTCGAAGTATCAGCCAACCGTATGAAAGGTAAATGTCTAAGAAAAGATAAATCAAGTCAGAATATATTTTGTAGACTACCTCTACTCCATCTGCACTCCGGAATCACAAGACATACACCCACACGTGAGACCTCGGTTCATTATGTAATTGTCCTTGTGCTGGTAATCCTATTTTGATAACATAAGTATGACATATATCCGAATGTGAGTACGCAAAGAGAAACTATTGCGGTATTTTGTATTTACTGCCGGTGGTAACATGGAAAATGAAGGAGAAGGTCGGTGATATTGAGGATATCTGCGTTCGTAGGATCACGCCCAACAACTAACTGGTGCTAAAACGAGAGAGCTACCCCAAATCTGAACCGTTACTTAGTTAGCCCCATGTCACAATTTATACGGGAGGATGGTTTAGGATATCGATGACATTGTTATATCTTTATTCGCCATGCAAACTTGTATAAAAGATACCCCAACTGTGAACCTTCAGATCCCTGCAAGACAGTGACAAGGTTGATGAAATCGTTGTTTGAGAAATAGGGGGGTGCGATATATGAGTCGCTGCTCTAGACATATGGCAGGCCTACTACCATTGATCCCCATCAAAAACTAAGATTGTCTCTAGAGTTTTCCAAGTTAACCTTGACATGAAAAAAGAGCTTTTAATGGTCGCGTGTAATTAAACAAAAATACGATTTTCGAGCGATTTCATCGCTCGCCGAGAAGTTTATTCACGGTCACGACAGGATGAGCGCCACTGCTATCATGGCGACCTCTCCAGCTCCCCACGAACGCTCCTCATACGCTGACATGGCGCACTCGTCTCCATCAGTTCACTTGAAGTCGGGAAAATCTTTGCGCTCCATTGCTCCACCACCTTCGGCAAACCAGAATGCGTCTCGTCCCGACAGTAAAAGTCCGAAATCGCATTCCAAACCAAACACGACCAAAACCTCCCCGTTACTGTTTGTCGCTCCTCTTCACCAAATTCTGTAATCAAAGAGGTGACTAATATATGACAAAATTAACAGATCGCGGAATGTAGCTAGTTCGCAGATAGCTGTAAAGAAAGAACCTCCATCGTCACCCGACCTTCGACATCGTCCTCGCAAACTCGACTTAACGGGAAATTCTCCTCGTGCAAATGCAAATCAATCGAATGATGCGACAAACTCCTTCCCACCGGGGACATCGAGAACGATGAATGGTCAATTTACTGGACGGATGGAGAATCTGGGTATTCAAGAAGTGGGTTTAGCCTGCCTATCACCGGGCTTCAACACCCAAGACCCAACAATGCGAGATCAACTCCAACGAAGTATTTCGGTACGAGAGCAACAGAGAACATTGATCGAGGCGCGTATGAATAAGCAATTTGCAAAGCAAGACAATACGTCAGCGACGGAAAACTTAAGGGAACAGGAGACATCTGGGGCCTTGACATCCAAGACTCCTGGGAACGCTAAGCGTAAAGCGCCTCCGGGACTGAGTATACTAACTCCATCTCACGAAGAATTCGCACAAGAAAGAGTAATTCAGTCGGCACCTTTAAATCAATCTTTTACGATGGGTCGATATCAACCCCAGCCGCCCACGCGTCAAATCACGAATCATCAGGTACAAGTCCCGGGTGGATGAAGCATAATTTGACTAACTATAGTATTCAGACTCAATCGTCTATCCAGCATGTGCCTGCAATTCAATCTAGTAATAGGCTGCCACCAATCATGGATGTTTTTGCGCGAGAACATCTTTCTCATCATGACAGTTCGAAACAGAGATCATCAGCTTTACATCCGACAAATTCACAGCCAAGCAATTCCCTTGCAAACCAACGCCCTCCATTCCCTCCCGCCAGTCAACCTAATGCTCAGCCCTCACACTCTAGCCGACCCCGGGAATACCGATCCGCGGAAGACGCTCAAGTGGATCTATCTGGTGGAAGACCTGAATTACTCCCGAGACTAGTTCATTATGGTGGCCATCAGCCTCCGACCCCTCCCAGTCCCCGCAATATGAAAACACCACGACAAAGTGACACAAGCCGCAGCGGAGGCGGGGGAGGAGTCAAGAAGAGAGTACGATCTGAGTATGAAGATGGTGATACGCCACCATACGGAAACGGTTCTTTACCAAGTAGAAGAAATGGGCCATTGCAAGAGGAAAGAACTAGTCCCATCAGTTCACAAATGAAGAAGGAACAGTTCATTCGATTATGCGCCGAAGCATGGGATTTATTTCACTCCTGAGAATCACAATTTAATGAAGAGTATGTCACTGATCACCTCTAACGGATGTACACTGACATTCTAGAACAGCCACTGGTTATGTCTTACGAGTACTCAATTTTATTTTCTTGAGCGGTGTATTTATCGTCCGCAGCTTTCACTTCTAATATTGACGGTTTGATTTAGAGTAATCCTACTAGTTTGACACATATTTCTACGAAGTTTTATTCAATCGGCCAATTTTTTTCATCTACAGTCCATAAGACGTTCAAATGAAAGGGGATATGTGTTTTCGCATTGGCTCCAGCCAGAGATTAGTTGAATAATACACTCGATGAGGTATGTAAATTGATTTTATACCAATTTACTATGCGCAACCCTTAAGGAGTTACATGCAGGATATAAAGTGATCAAGAAGAGGACTAGGATATGTATAGATGGATGGCTTCTACACAATTTTGTTCTTTATCGGCGAACATAGACTAGCGACAAGAGAGGATATTAATTTTAGTCGGAATGTTGTGTTCCTTTGGTCTAGCTCTTATTCCAGCCCTCGCTTAGCTGACTAGTATCTCGCTAATACCGGGCCAGAGACGACCTTGTTGTGTAACTCAGAAGTATGTATGAACATCAGTTCGTGAAAATAAATTTGTCGCCTTGTAATCGAAGGCGGCTTGGAAGTACCTGAGTCAAATTTTATGCCTTCGTATGAACCACCATGGACTTGAAACATTAAAACTTTTCCTTCGCATTTAGTTGTCCTTCATCACATGAGTAATTGTCAAAGAATAGTATCGGTACGTTAAATAGAGCTTAATGTGAATCGTTGATACTCGCCTCAATAATCAGTTTAGGGGTTGAATCCGATAGGTATCAATAATCAATGCTTGTCACTCAATCGGTCGTCGTCATATCTTTTGCATAGCAAAATGTGAGGTCTTTAGCATACCATTGAAGAGAATTTGGGATTACACTCTCACGTTTCCATCACAACCTGACAACGTTGACACTGAAAGGATCACTACAGCTCTTCCGCGCCAATTTCAAGGAGGGAATCTGACTGAAAATACTCCTAGCGTTTCAGCCCACCTCGCTCGGGTGGGGTCTGGAATGGTCATGAGGGTCTGACGCGGGGTCGATCGACGGTGCTGATGAGCCTCTTCTGAAACTCGTCCCGCGTCCCCGTGACGACATAGAAAGGGGAACGATCTTGGCTTATACGGTCGATAACGGGGGTCTGATATAAGTCGGATGCCGGTGTCTGGAAGGGATCGTAACGGCGAGTGAGCCGTGGGGAAGGGGAGGTTCGGTATGTAACGCTGATCGAATGTGTCAGCGTTCCTATCGCTATCTACACGTACATGAGCATGCACAGTCCTGCAGGAGTCAAGATGGTTAGTGGCTGAAATTTATTTTGTATATCAGAAGGAGCAATTGTAGAGCTACAACGTACACAATTAATTTGAGCAACTAACAATTTTTCGAGGTGGGACACTCTACATACACTTCACAATCGGAGATTTTGACCAACTTCTGCCAATCATGTGGTGGGAGTTCTGTTTTCAAAGATCACGGGAAGACGGCCGCACACGGCCGCGTAAGGATTATTTTGAATATTAAGACAGCCCGTGCGCCGCGGCACTCGTACGTACTACAGTCCAACTTCATCTATAGCGATAGTGGGTCCCGGTATAAGTGTTCAAAAGATTCACTGTAACTTGGACTTTTATATTTGCAACACTTACCCTTACGGGTCATTTTGCGCGTAGGGGTAAGTATTGAAAATGTAAATGGTTAAATTACAATGAATATTTTCAACACTTATACCGGGACCCGCATCGCTATAGATGAGGTTGGACTGTAGTTAGTTTGACTTAGCCACGCGTAGAAGGGCAAAGATACAGAAATATGCATCCTCACCAACCAGTATGTTTTATGATTTTAAAACGTTTCCACCACCAATTACACTTTGAATTTCGCATCTGGCTGGTCTAGGTTTGAATTATTCTGAAGCTGTTAATCGTGAGAAAATGGTGATTTCATGATGATCTGTAGTACGGGTACGCTCTTTCTGGGAAGATGTATCTATTAGACCGTGCACCGTCGCCTCAAACAAAGATGTCGTCTGAGAGTCTCGGCTCAAAATACAGATATGGCCCTGTAAATCCCCCTATACGCCAAACACTAGCCCGTACATGTATTTCTACAGCGATGCCCATGCCGATACGCTGATCACGCGAGCCAGACGTCTCCGCTGAGAGGTCTGGATGACGATCGCTAGGTTTCATGTCACTTCGGACGCTTATAGGAGGAGGAAGGCATCGCCCTTCACGCAGGTCATACCTCCGCTTTTCGTTCTGTCCAGTGCGAGTTCGTGTGATATTTATCCCGAGATGAACACCGCGACACCTACATCTGTCGTGTCGTTCAATCATCGGACCAGTGTCTGTAAGCCGGATCCTCGACACGGACCTACACGCGACCGGTACTTCGTCGTAGGGATGAGACTTGTTAGTGGTGGGGATAATTATAGTCCGTTAGTGCCCTCCATGAGTCAACCGCGGCATACAAGATTAATTTCACTTCCGGATACATCATCCCCCTGCGATCTAGTACTGATCTGTAAAGTCTGCAACCAGACCCATCAAATCGTCACTGTCGACCGTTCTTGTCTGCAGACCAGATTCGGAGCGCGTCAAGTTCACATCACTGTGGGCTACATGGGCCTTCGACAAGGGGAGAGACGAAGTCCTTTCCTCACAGCTCTATTCCGTGTACTTTAGTACAATCTCGCTATAACAATGTGGGGCAAAACTTAAACAAGGGTTCTGATTGGCCAACTCAATCGAATCCTCCAATCGGGAGTCTTTGTCAAGTTTTGCCCCACACTGTCATAGCGAGATTGTACTGTAGGTAGCAAGAGTAGAACATGCTAGTAGCTGAAATTTATTTCGTACGCCTTTGCTAGCAAACAGAAGTTAATGACATATAAAATTAATTTCTGCCACCAACAAGCTGTACGCTTGGTGCCTAGTAATTCGAATTGGACCTAATTAATAGGTCAATATGCCATCATGATAATAGCGAGATAATCACGTGATATAACTTCACACAGTCAAACTTGGATAAGGCGATAGGAGATCCCGGTTTAATTATTGGAAAGATTCCATCAAATTTTTCTGTTTACATCTGCAATACTTATCAGCGTGGGCCAAACAGTGCTCAGGGCAAAGTGTTGCAAAAGTAAGCACCAATACAGTCGTCCCTCTCTAACTCGATAGTGGGCCCCGGTATAAGTGTTGAAAATATTCATGGAAATTCAACCATTTAAATTTACAATACTTACCCCTGCGCGCAAAATGATCTGTAAGGGTAAGTACTGCCAATATAAAAGTCCAAGTTACAATGAATAATTTCAACACTTATATCGGGACCCACTATCGAGTTAGAGAGGGACGACTGTACAGTTTGATGGGACATTTAGTATCGTGTTATGGAGGATAAAGCAATATAGAAACATCACGTGAGCCCAGACTGGCCAACAATTACCTTTCTTCGCAATCCTTGACTTGGTTGATTACAAATGTTTGTACAACAGGGGTCACTAGGTTTAAGGCCCTAAAATCATTACAGTGGAACCTCTCATAGCTAATAGTGGGTCCCGGTATAAATGTTGAAAAGATTCATTGAAATTTGGACTTTTATATTTGCGGCACTTAGCCTTACAGGTCATCTTGCGTGCAGGGGTAAGTATTGCAAATATAAACGGTAAAATTTCTATGAATCTCTTCAGTAATTATACCAGGGCTCACTATTAGCTATAAGAGGTTCTACTGTATACAGTGTCTCAGCCCTAAAGATTGTTAGTGGCTGATGTTGATTTTGTGTACCTAAACCATGCAGTCACATATCTTAACATACAAAACTGACATCAGCCACTAACAATCTTTAGGGCTGAGACACTGTACAAGAGATGTAATTCTATAAATCTCGCTATCTCGCCATGGCATCGATGCCTAAATTACAACATAGCCTAGCGCCCTTGCTAAAGCATATAATATGATTAACTAATGCTTATATGGTAACAAAACTAAACACGTATATTCCAGCGCCATACGCCCATGAACCGGCAATAACTCGCAATCAACTCAACTTTTCTAGAGTGTCAAGTTGCAAGCCTTGTTTTTATGTTTGTGCCGTTGCAGGTGTAAGAAGTAAGTAAATAATTATCCGTAGCTGGATAGGAAGCAATCTCACTTCCATAAACCGCAATCGACCCAAATCAAGACCTTCTGAGTAGCTTGGGTTGATTGTCGCCGAGTCTGTATGAGCCAAGACCTAATAGTCTGTTGTCGCTTCTGATCTTCATTTCTACCCTTTGTAGCCACTTCAAAATCATCCAGTTGCTTCCAAAAGATGTTGTTAAAGTCGTCATGTTGCTCCACATATGGCCTAAGCACCTTGGATCAGCAGCCGTGCCAATAAACTACACTGAAATCTTATCACTGCCATCAGCATTGCAGCAAAAGTGTACTGTTATCCGAGCCTTCTCTTTCTTTGTACCTGAGGTCTGCTGTGTAGAAAGGCCTCTATCAGGTACTATCTTCCAGTAGATGCCAGTTTCATCACAGTTATGGATATCTTGAGGATATTGCCTTACCTTCTTGTGCCTGTACAAGCTGCTCTGCGGTAGCAGCTTGATCAATATTTCAATCCTCATCAGGCTGAATCCATGATTTAATGTTGTACCTCCTCTTAAAAGCAGTAAGCCAGCAATTGCTAAATTGAGGCACCTCCATGCCTTGATAACATGCAAGACGCTGCCAAAAACAAGCCGGCGGCTGGATTGACAGCTAACCATAGATTGGAGTGTATGGCTTTCGCTCTTGATGCCATCGGAATACCGCTTTGTCTAGCTCCAGCTACTTAAGTGGCTTCTCACGCTGTTTAGTAGAGTGGAAAGACGAGTCTGATTCGTCTAGGTGGCTGTATCTGACACTGAGGCTCTGGGATATCGTAGGCTGGATGATTTTACGGTGTAATTCGCCCTCAAACAACAATCGGAGCTGTTGTTGACGTTGTTAAGGGTGTCGTTGAGCATGTCTGCATAAGGCACGCTTCTGTGAAACTGAAATTGCATGCTGTTTTAGCATTTCTATATACCTGTATAACACGATAAGCCTTCTCAGAAGAGAAAATATCGAGAGGTTAAAGGTTGCCTGCAAAATTAATAAGATGGAGATGAAATGATAGCGTTAGAGAGGATGTAGCTAAACAGAGGTTTTACTGTACAATGCTGCTAGGGTAAGAAGGGCACAGTGGGGCCAGACCTCGCTTCAGGGGTTAACCTCTACTAGTGAGTGAACTAGACAGGGGGCTGATACTGCTGCCTGATAATTCAGAGTGTCTATGATTTCCAAACGATAACCTCCACAGAGCTCATCTCAACATCGGCTTTGCGACAACCATCATTATCACATTTTCATTAATTTTGATCTTGAAAGCTCCATACTTATTTCACCAATTATACATAGATTTTTTGTCAGTAAAATTAGAGGTATGTTAATATGCAGGCTGACGATTCAGTTGGCTGAGTTGTCTTTAAAATAGATGGATCAACCTCAAATACCCCCTTCCACGCCCTCATCCAAACGTTTAAGCAGAGATCAGTGCATAAAGGTAAATATTTAGGCAATAGAATAATACAGAAATATTAAATAGCATAGATTAAAGCGCTTCATGACGCTGGCATAAATCAATCAAAAATTGCAGCCCAACTCAACATTTCGCGAAAGCAAGTTGGTTACTCTCTTCGCCGCGGATCAGTGACGCCCAAGAAAGCTCGTGGTCGAAGTCCATCGCTTTCATCCGAAGATGTCGATAAGATTGAGGAATTTATTAAAGAATCTCTTGAAACCCGACAAATAATCTACTTTGAACTTGCAAATGGACCGTTCAAGCACTTGGGCGTGAGTGAGAGAGTGATAAAGAGTGAACTTGAGAAAAGGAGTTTTAAGCGCTACACAGCGTTGAATAAGCCTACAACATCTCCTGAGATTAGAAGGAAGCGAGGAGAATGGGCAGAAGCCCGCATCGATTGGACCCTTGAGCAGTGGACGTCCATCCTTTGGTCAGACGAAGCTTGGGCAACAAATGGCCATCATTTGAGACGCTGGGTTACCAGAAAGGTTATAATCTTACTGTCCAACTTGGATAACTCACCAAAACTAAAAACTTTATCAAGCCAGGGGAGAAACATGACATTAATTGTATTGTTGAGAAAATCAAGAAGATCGATTGGATGTTTTGGGCGTCCTTTGCGGGGTCTGAAAAAGGTCCCTCTCAGTTTTGGGAGAAGGATTGGGGGAATATCACTTCCTCAAGCTATTCTGAGAAGATAGTACCTCTTTTAGACGGTATGACTAGATTTAGACCCGGGATTTCTGTCATGCAGGACAGCGCTCCTCCCCACGTTGCCGCGAGGACGATGGAAGAGTTCGGGGAGAGGTCAATCACTCCTATTGATTGGCCCCCTTATTCGCCTGACCTCAACCCCATAGAACACGTCTGGAAAATCATGAAAGATAAGATCGAAAACAAGTAACCGGATTTGAATGGGGGTAAGCGGCGGTCGTGAGATCAAATGCGTGCGATCGTGAAGGAGGCGTGGGATTTTGTGTGTACACAAGAACTCACAGATCTCATCGAAAACATGCATGACAGATTTCAGGCCGTAATTGATGCCGACGGAGGCCCAACTAAGTATTAGTCTCTAGATTCTTTCCGCCATATTTGTAGATTTTGTAGTTAGATAATCAAAATGTTCAAAAGAGGCTTAGTTCAAGGAGCTCGCTTAAATGTGCAAAATCAACCGTATGGTAAAATCACCATACAAATCATCCTTGCCATTTCATTAAAGCGAGGCACGCCTTTCTCAACTAGGACTAACGGACCCTTTCAACACCCCTGTTTTGGACACACTGTGCCAAATCTACCCATGAAGCATAGTACTACATGCGAGTAAAACTACCCCTGCTAACCTGTACTCTTGCAACACTTACCCCTACAAGTAATTTTGCGTTGATGGGTAATTATTGCAAATATAAATGGTAAAATTTCAATGAATCTTCTCAATAATTATACTGGGACCCACAATAGGTTTGGACAGGCTCAGCTGTGGCAAGATTTGACTGAGGATGTATTCTATTCGAGAAAAACTTGAAATGAATCGGCGAAGGGCTCGCTTTTCTGTATCCTAAATATAGAGTATCGGGAGAAAAAAGTCCTACTTGCATGTACACTATGGTATGAGAAATTGAAGGACCCTGTAGTCCCTTTCGGCTTTTAATTCTCTCTCTAGTCTCATACATATTTTAGTGGAGCCAGTGACAAAAATAATCACAGAAGGGAACTACAAGGATCATCGATTTTTCATACCATACGGAGGTACAGCCCATAAGTATTATTCCATGTCGACCGGGGGGGCTTGGCCACCACAACGCTTTCCTTAATTAGGCAACATCGCGAGAATGCACCTCGCACCCATTCCTACTGTGTTTTGTATGTATTCCGATGACAACAACATCAACGCAATGGATTGTTTACTAAGTATTAGTTATTATAAGAATAGGAATTATTTTGCATTTTGTATTAAGAGTTGGGAATCATTGAATCAATGCTTTGATCATTAGAACTCATACAAAACACAGTAGGAATGGGTGCGAGGTGCATTCTCGCGATGTTGCCTAATTAAGGAAAAAGTTGTGGTGGCCAAGCCCCCCCTGGTCGACATGGAATAATACTTATGGGCTGTACCTCCGTAGTGTACAGTATCTCAGCCCTAAAGATTGTTAGTGGCTGATGTTAGTTTTGTATGTTAAGATAGGTAATTGCAAGGTAAGGACACACAAAACCATCATCAGCCACTAACAATCTTTAGGCCTGAGACACTGTACGTGCAAGTTGGACTTTTTTCCCTGATACCCTGTATACAGTAAGGCGCTAGCTGGATAGATCTAGGCCCCTTTAGTAAATGCTGGGTCTCCAAGGACACTGGCACGTCGGGCAGCTTTTACCCAGGCTGAGCTATCGGGACGCAGTACCTTGTATCACCTGCCGCGCGCAAGCACGACGCAAAGTTGTAAAAAAAGGTGCGAGTTTTCATGGGAGCGACTAGGAAGTAAACTAAAAACCAAACGAGAATGTCTCCGGAAAACTAGAGGAAGATGTCAAATAAGCAGATGCGATTGCTTAATAATGTCTAAAAAAGCTCTCCCAGTTGATCGGCATTGAAGGAGCAGAGTGTCTTTTGCTTGACTGCCCGACGAGCGAGATTGTAAGGATAGTCAGAAGGTAGTATAGTCCGTTGAAATAAAATTCAATCGTACATGCGGCGGTGAGAGGTTTGTTTGTTTTGTTTGTTTTGTTTGTTTTGTTTGTTTTGTTTGTTTTGTTTGTTTTGTTTGTTTTGTTTGTTTTGTTTGTTTTGTTTGTTTTGTTTGTTTTGTTTGTTTTGTTTGTTTTGTTTGTTTTGTTTGTTTTGTTTGTTTTGTTTGTTTTGTTTGTTTTGTTTGTTTTGTTTGTTTTGTTTGTTTTGTTTGTTTTGTTTGTTTTGTTTGTTTTGTTTGTTTTGTTTGTTTTGTTTGTTTTGTTTGTTTTGTTTGTTTTGTTTGTTTTGTTTGTTTTGTTTGTTTTGTTTGTTTTGTTTGTTTTGTTTGTTTTGTTTGTTTTGTTTGTTTTGTTTGTTTTGTTTGTTTTGTTTGTTTTGTTTGTAGTTGTGTTTATTCGTGCTATGTAGAGTCCAAGACTGTTATAACACTAGGGCTCCTCTCTGACCCAGGCCACACCTTTTACAGTGCTCCTATCCCCTTTTACCTCAAACCTAAGATCATTGGTACATTAACCCATGACGGGTCGTCATTTGACTCAGTAATTACCCGTAGAATTCAACCAACTTTTCTACCGAACCTTCTGCTCAAAAAAGTGATGAGAGGTACTACAGTTAGCCAAGGCAAGATCAAGAGGTACCGGAACAAGATGTTACTGGAGCTTTCACTGTAAAAAGAAACATTACGATTTGGACAATCCGAGCTGGTCTGAGACTACGGCGATGACTTCAAGAAATACAAGATTAGATCTCGAGTAGTAAGCCAACTGCTAGACGTAGAATTGACTCCGAGCATGCAGAAAACATGCCTTTTTTCGAGATGTGTTGCCTTGTACCGACTAATTCTTTAGTACAAGGAGGATCCCAAACCAATTCCTAGGACAAGTAGCACCCATGCTCTAAGAAGATAATTTGGACGGAGTGGACTGCCTTATTTCCGGACCTTACCTTACAGAAAATCTATGGAGCGAGTTGTAAAAGAGATTAATCCAGTACCAGAAAAGTCTCAAAAGAGCTGAAAACCCACGAGCTAGAGTCAGGAGGGGATGGTCCGATCGACCACTGCGTGAGGGTCGTGACTGGATATTCGAATGCAGGCAACACAATAAAGAGTGACAACGTTACGACGCGAATCTAAGTTCAGAAGCCGCAAGTTCAGGGTCACAAATCTTAATAGAAATTTTCTCCAGCGAAGTAATAATCTAGGATTATTAGCTATTAGACTGAATTCAATACGATTTAAAAAAAGGTACATCGATAATATTAAGACAGAGCATTGAGGTTGCTAGATTTAATTGCGTACTTTTGCCACATCAACAAAGGAGCTCAACTTGTTTTCTCGGTAGGATTGGAAACCCAGAAATCAAGAAGTGCCGTGAGGAGAGTGTACTGTAGATGATTGACATCGCGATAAACTTTGCACTGACTGTGATGGACAGAGCCTCTTCCAACTAGCCGATTGACTAGAGAGCTCAAGTAAAAAAATTTGCCTCATCTTGACCTTTTCGGCTTTTCCATTTAGGTTCAATGATAACTGTACGGAAGTAAAAGATCCCACTTTTACGTGCTGTATACCGGCAAGGCTTAGTCCCAAAGTGAAGTTAGCGCAGCCGCGTGGGAGGTGCTAGATCCTGTGATAGCTTCAGAGTTTATAAGATGTATCACTGGTATACTTGCGATCTTCACAGCCTAGGTGGAAGCCGATGAGGAAAATAATATCAGGGTATCTGACCTGACAATGTGATGTCTGGATTCTAAGAGGTTGAAGATCTTTTCGTTCGTAACCTCAAGCTGAAAGCACAGAAAGTAGTGGAATTGATTTACTATTTTAACCCTGATTATAGTAGGGACATGTATGTGTAACACTGATAGGTCTTCCTCATCACAGGACGGTACATACTCTGCAAAATCCAAGTGCAACCAGTTTGGATGTAAATCCAGCCCGATCATCGTAGCATTTGTGATGCAAAATTTCTACATGAAATTTCAACGTCGCCCTAAAGCGATGTCTTTTCATTTAACATGAGTAAACTGGTCAAAATATTGCACCTCATCCTATCGTCGAGAAAAAGATGATGTCTTTACCGCTTTGTTCGAAGAATCTAGGCCGAGAATGATCTTGAACACTTAACCACTTACTGGTGAATTCAAGAAATTTAGACCCTTATTTTTAACCACGACTGACGCGCAAGTGAGTCTTGTCGATACGTTTAATCCCAAGTCTTCAGGCCCGCACAAGCTGGCCCATTGTAACCTTTAATGGCTAGACGCTCGTCAGATCAACCCATCTCCGGATACATTGTATTGATTGTCACCTGATAGCGGCGTGGCCATTTTGTATACAAGAATACTCAAAGTCTAGCCCTCTATTTTCACAACTTCATCCGAGAGTTGGAAGTTGTTGGATGTTGCTGGCCGACCGGGGGTAATAATAGCGAACTCTATTATTATCCATCGATCTTATCGGGGTCCAAGGGCCAGAATAGCCGATGAATCTAGCCCTCCCGCACAATATGATTCGACCGATATGATGCTAACGTAAGCAAGCTCCGTCCTTGATTTGCGGAAAACTGCTCCCTTAGAGCAATGGTCTGGACTGGTAGTCGCAGGCGAGTCTGCGTGGACGTCGAGCTTGACCGTCGAAGGGCTCAGACAGCGATGGCGACGGAATGCTTGATGACCGACGCGCAGAAAGCAGGACACACATCACGCAGATGAGGCCGAAGGATTGATAAATAGCCGCCTCACAAACTCTTCTTCCCTCTGCACACCATCGTGACTTCAGACTTCGATTCTCTATCGTACCACATCCGCATATTTACGCTCTAGACGAGATTGGAGTTAGCGTGAAAACCTCTAGCTGTAGAGAATGTGTCGATTCGTCGTCCGCTGCCTCATCCCGCTTCTCCTCGCGCTCGCCGCCGGCGCTGGCGCCGCGCGTCGACCGCACCTCCCGCGACAAACGGCGAGTCCCAGCGCTCCGCCATCCGCGCCGCCGGACAATGACCTCGTACCGGCCGACACACCCGAAGCGCGCTGCGGGACCCACGTCTACACTACCGACTACATCCATCGCACTCTCAACACCGTCACCCAACTCGACGAGCAGCACGCCACGGCCGGCGATTCCTCGTTCCCGCGACCGTTTGGCGATAATGCCCTGATGATGATGTATCCGCTCTTACGAACCGACGAAATCTACAACGGCAGTAAGTTGACCCGCTCTCATCTACATCCCCCCTGCTAACGACCCGAACAGCGGCTTCCCCTGCCGGCCCTGACCGGATCGTCGTCGGCATGACCGGCAAGCGGCGCTACTTTATCCTTACCGTCGTCGATCAAAATCCTGACGGCGACCAAGACGTCAAGTATTACCGCACCTGCGAATATCTCCCGTCAGCCCTGGCGGCGTTGTTACAGGGGTCCATGGAACATAAATCGTGATGTGGCTGTGATGTGCCGGTATCTTGCCGCGCCGTGACGTGTACTTTTTTTTCGCATAGTCGCTTGGCGGTGGCTTAGCAGAGGAACGGAAGTGTTGGGCGGCTGTTGGGATGATTTGGGTTCGACCTGGATGATGTATATAATTCGCAATACTTCGTGGTCATCACTAGTTGGAGGGACTTAGCTATAATTGATTTTTAATTTTCTGGTCTTTACTCGAACTCACTCAACCACTCGTCAACCTGTGCCGTTGTATGTGTCATTCAGTGGACGTTAGGTGACCAGGATGATGTCAAGCTTAATGCACAATCAGCGTTTTAGCGTGAGATGTCGGCTATTCATTATTCCCACTCCGACTGTCAACTGCAACGCGCCCTTTCAGATGTGTCAGTATGCCCGTTTTTTTTACTGTAGCTGTGTTTATTCGTGCTACAGTAGAACCCCTCTTAGCTAATCGTGGGTCCCGGTATAAATGTTAAAAAGATCCATTGTAACTTGGACTTTTATATTTGCAACACTTACCCTAACAGGTCATTTTAGGTGCATGGGTAAGTATTGCAAATATAAACGGTAAGTTTCTATGAATCTCTTCAGTAATTATACCGGGACCCACTATTAGCTAAGAGGGGCTCTACTTTATTGATTAAATTCAAAACGTGCTCTCCCTCCCAACCTCCCGATTGTCAAGATTGCTGAGTCATCTAGCGTGTCTTGACACATACATACATCCAACATAACTTCTGACGATACATTAACTTAAAATATACTTGCGTCCTACTCTCCATAATCTACCTTAATTCTAGATCTATCCTCCCTCCATCTCATCTTTACCTTATTCCAGTCATTTACAACCTCCATTATTACTCACTTCTTAATATCGATTCTCTAAGAACCCGTGGATCCTAACAGATAATCAAGATGTAGCTCGCCGCCTATTTCAATCTCCCGTGTGTTCGTCTCAAGATATGTTTCTACAAATAGAGACCCTTTCCCGCGAATGGACGCGGCGCCCCCGTCTTCCACATGTGCCCCAGGGCAGATCCAAGTGTTCTGAATCCCGGGACATTCTGGTATCGCAAGGAGCTTGAAGGCCGATACTTTAGCTCGCGCGACCCTGTTAATGCCATCTTCAACGCCCTATTCTTCACTATCTTTTGATGCCGCCCGCATCCGAATCAAGGAAGAACCAAGAGAAGCAATGGAAAATTACTGGGACCAACAAGCCCCTCAATTATACAGAAATCTAGGAATCGACCTTTTATATGATCTTGAATATAAAGAAAAGATACCATCTAAATTATGATTCTGGTGCAATTATAATTCGAATGGATAGAAATAGATCTGATTTTCCTTTTCTCTATCTGATGTTCCCAATATATATACATTACATCGCTCGTAGTTGACCAAGTAGAAATCGTAAATAGATTGAGACACCAAGCATTCATGACAGAAAATAAAAACTTGAGACAAAAAATACTTGCCGTACTCAGTGGCTTCAAACACCAAGACATACCAAGACCAGCAGAAACAGCAACTAGAATGAAGAACACTAATATCAAAACCAATAAAGATAACAAATTATAATCCCGTACCGTCTTGAGATATCAACTGTGACATCTTGACTAGTCTTCCGATAACTTTTATTTCTAGCCATGTAACTCTTTGATGACTAATAGTCAGGTAGCTAGTCATACACCTTTAGGGCCTGTTTGGATAAGAACTGCGGGAAAACTGCACCAGCGAAAGTGCACCGCGAAAAACTGCGCAGTTTTTGACGGTTTGTTTGGATACGAACCATAACTGCGCAGTTTCCCGGCAATTCCTGCGCAGTTCGTAAAATCCATTCCTGCACCACACAAATGAAAACTGCAGCGATTCGCTCCAACTTTTTGACTTCTTTGCAGTTTTGACTTTGACATCTCAGCCTTCTATTATCAGTGACGTCAGCTATTTCTTTATCGCTATGATGCAACGAAACACAACATCTAATTCTGCTTTGAGTGATCGTAAACGCCGTAGGCGTAAAACCTTTCTTTGTACTACGATTGCATGTATTGCAGCTGCTTCGTACTATCAAAATACGCACAATGATAAAGCTCGGCAACACGACTCAAAACTACAAGGAGAGAGCTGGGTGAACGAAATGCTCAAAGGCCATGAAGAACGCATTACCAATCTTGGTGTATCAAAAGAAGGGTTCTACTTCGTAGAAAACCTGTTATTACGAAGAACGGCTTTCCAACCCACACGGAGAATGGAGACAAAGGAGCAGCTGGCTATCTTTCTGTTCGCGATACGAACTGATCTCTCGACGCGACAACTAGCAGAGCGCTTTCAACGAAGCACTGAAACAATACAGCGAACATATCATAAAGTTATGCGGTGCTTCATTAGCACAGACTTATACAAAGCTACAATCAAGCCTGCAACGAACGAAACACCGCTATCATCTGTGATTGAAGATAATACGAAAGACTAATATCCGTGGTTTAAAGATTGCATAGGGGCAATTGATGGGACACACATACCAATTTCACCATCTGATAGTGAAAGAGCTGTTTACAGAAACAGGAAGGGTTTTCTTTCGCAGAATGTACTCGCCGCATGCAACTTTGATCTTCAATTTACGAACTTGATCTGTGGCTGGGAAGGGAGTGTTGCGGATTCTACTCTCTGGTTTGAGGCTATACGATTTCAGGCAATCGACTTACCCCAGGACAAGTACTTTCTTGGAGATGCAGGATTCCCAAACTGTGATGCTTGTTTGACACCTTATAGAGGTGTCCGTTATCACTTGCAAGAATGGGGGAAAGGAAACAGAGCACCGCAGAACAAAGAGGAGCTATTCAATCATCAGCATTCAAAGCTTCGTAACATCGTGGAGAGAATTTTTGGAGTCTTGAAAGCAAAGTACAAGATTTTGACACGGCCTCGTAGTTTCAAGCTGGCTGCTCAAGTGCGAGTAGTTGCTGCAATCTGCGTGCTTCACAACATTCTTTCTGATATCAACGAAGGACACTCGCTCAATATAGATGATAGTTACGAAAACGAGCAAGAGCCCATCAGAGTAGAGCAAGCCTACAGCATATCACGAAGTGAGACACTTCGTGCAAACAGCCGCAGGGACAATATCGCTGAAGATATGTGGGCAGCTCATCTTATTGAGCGGCAACGAAGAAATAGATTAGGACTATAAAAGCTCCTGAAATGTCTCGTAGATAATGAACTCTGCCAAACCCTCGTCTACTTTCGCTGCATGCTTTCTCATCTCTTGTTTAATCCAATCCTCTCTAATACTCTTTCGCTGTAATAGCAAATATCTTCGTGCCATCGAGGTATCCGCCAAAACTTCCAGCATAGCCAAAATCCCTTTATCCGTCAAGCATGTTTCACTTTGTATCTTCGTAAAAGCCTGACCATCTAACGAAGCAGACGCATCTTCTGGTAGCTGTGATGCATCGTTAGAGACTGCAGCTTTGAGGCTCTCCGACATGTCCTGTAATACAGACACACCTGTTACTCGAATACGCTTCGTAGGTTGGTGAATGCTTGCAGAATCCCGGTGTCTCTTCGTAGCTTTGGAAATTTGTGGTGTACCTTCTTCGCTGCCAGATGCGCTTTCATTGATGTTGAGGCTGATGCGTGGACGGGGAGTAGGTGTAACTGGTATGACTGAGTTTGAGCGGCTTCGTATAAACTCGAAACTTGACTCTTCTTCTTCGTCACTTGAGATCTCGTGTAGCGTATCGTCTTCTCCTCCAAAGAAGCTATGTTTCCCAACCGCCAGCTTATTACCGAAAATTTGATCCATATCTTCGTACCAAGGAAAGGAGCTTCGCTGCCATTTCTTTAGATGTGGACGTTTCTATTGGTAAAATGTCAGCAATCTTCGTAGCATCATGCTTATATGACTTACTTCTAATAAACTATCCCATACTTGAGACTCAGCTATAACTAGCTTGTTTGCTGAATCATACCCAAATCCAGAAAGTTCGCTGAGAAACTTCACTTCCTTAAAGTCTTTCTTCACCCTGCTGAACTTTGATTCTGAGGAGCGCTTTGTTTTCAATTCATCGTTGAGGCTGTCTGAAACTTGTTGCCAAACAGATTCTTTAAACCCATTCTCTGAAGTGTTGCCATCAATTGTCGCTTGCTTCAGGATGTCAATCATTGTCAAAACATCTTCATCTGTCCATCTCGCATTGGGCTGTCTGGCTTTCAGCGCTATTTTAGTGGCCGTCCTTTGGAGCTGCGACATTGCTAATGATACAGCGAAGAGAGATATGGCGAAGAGTATCAGAGTAAAGATTGACTGCTGAGGCGGATGATGTCATCAATAACATGGTGTCACGGTTAGCACTCTGCAGCCTTGCTGACAAATCATGCTATGAACAGCTTTCTAAGATCTGCGATCTAGCGAAGCCAAACAACGCAGGTTTACTCGCAGCTATTCCTGCAAACTTTGCCAAGACACGAACTGCGCATTTCTATGAAAAGCTGCACCTGCGCGCAGTTCCTATCCAAACAGGCCCTTACACTCACAACTCCAAAGAACTCTCTCTAACGAGAAATTACCTTTCGAGGCTTTACACAGCCCATTCAGGACATGGTGCTTTTGCTGCGTATTACTCTCGTTTCAACCATGAGAATGCTCTTATACATTGCAGCTGCGGCCAGCTCAAGACGCCTGTCCATTTCCTAAATTGTATCCTGCCCATTTCCTAAATTGTATCCTGCCCATTTCCTAAATTGTATCCTGCCCACTCGAAGGCTTCCCCGAGCCCCATAATCTTTGGACGATCCGGCAAAATTCTTTTTTTTGGCACCTGGAAGAGAGCCCTTAACACTGTGAAATATTTTTCCAAGACAGAATTCTTTTCAAGGATAAGCCCTAGAAATTGAATCTTCAAACTTGAGGTTATAGTCCTTCGCGTATCCACGTAGCCTACAAGATAATTTGTTCATGAAGGATGAGCAGAAAAGCTGCGACTAGGAGTCTGACTTATAAATAAAATATTGTTTCTTAGCCCATTATTTGTATTAGCACGGACTTCACATTCGGCGCAGCTTAAATTTGTAGTAATAGCTCGGCTTCCTAGGCTAGGGAGTAGCTAGGGTGAGGCAGCCAGAGCAGTAAGCGCTGGCGTCTATGCCTCTAGTATATTATTAGTAGGCAGCAAGAGCTCAAATCTCGACTTGGTGACTCAGAAGAAGATAAATAACAAACAAACAATTCGAGAAAACTCCCTTAGAGTCACTATATGCCCAATTTCCCCTCCTCTCCTCTTCTCCAATTATCGTAAAACCCTTCTCCTCGTTTGTGCGCTGCCGCAAGGCTTGGCCGACATGCCGGCGGTGAAAAAGAACCAACCTGCAGCAGAGAATGCAAGAGAACGGGCCCGTAGGGCACCCAAAACTCAAGGCCTCGCGTAACATTTTCAAGCCCCCCCTGCGTCAGAGGCCTTTACTCCGGCGAAGTCCTCCTTCTCCAATGATACTGAAATGACTGATGCTGAAAATCTCAGGCTAGTTGGTCGAGGATCCGCATCAGGAACCCCCACCAACCCACCCTCAGAGACTACGAATGTCTCCAAGAAAGTACAATCGACACAGGCCGAGCCGACAGGTCCCGCAGTGCGTAAGATAATGAAAGTTTCTCTAGTCGTCCCGAAAAACGCAGCAGGGACAAAAGATACTGTTAAGATCACCAATCGACCGACAAGCAGCACTGTCAACCCAACCAGGGCCGATCAAGTACCTCTCGAACTCCGCTCAATGATTGAGTCCGAAGAGCGCCGAGCAGCACAGACTGCGTCAAAACTTACTTTATGCACTGCTGCCATCAATGGCGTAGAAAACGCCCTCTCTGCTCTGGCCAATGAAGGCAACAGACTGTACATAGACGCGATGAAAGCCCACTTCCGAGCAGCAGTCGCGCAATACATGACAATGGGACCGGGAGTCTCACCCAACTTACCTCCTCGCCCTCCTCGCCCAGCTAGTAACATTACTTTTTGGGAAAATCCCCCGGCTGGCTCTACAAGCAGACAACCTGTACAGATTTTCGAACCGACGACTGCAGAGCCAGGTCCCAAATCATCATGGGCCACAATTACCAAGAGAGGACATCAAAAATCCTCCAGACCTGCAAATTTTGGTCACGCACCAACTACGCGGCCCTCTCCACCTCGAGAACCAGTGAAGACGATAGCTCCGCCTCAACAAGATGAGAGACTTTTCCTCCGACTTGGTAAAGACCACGACTGGCGCCAATTCTCCCCAGCAGGCATACGAGAAGCCGTAACCAAACATCTCGGCCTCCCACCTACCACCATTCAGCATGTTTACTGTGTCCCCACTGGTTTCGCAATCAAAGCGAAAGATGAAGAAACTCGCCAGTCTCTATTAGACTCGGCTGAAGCTTTTACTACCTTGGATGCGAAGCTGGAAAAAGCGTCCGATCTGGTGGTTCTACGTTTCTCCACAGTCCCTGTTGCTTTAAACACGGCGATGGGCAGACTTATTGTCACAGAAGAGCTGATCCGAGATGAAATCACAAGGAACACCAATATTACACCCCTCAAGGTCCGCCCACATGGGAAAAGTCGACTAGGAGTTCCCCATCAATCGTGGCTGGCTTACTTTGAAAGAGTTTCTGCGCCCCGACCCGGCTTCCGTCTATTTGACGAGTCTGGTGTTGCAGTGCGACATCAACCAAAACGTACTGTACAGCAATGCAAACGCTGTCTCGAGTTCCATGGGACTCGTGGGTGCTCTCGTGCACCAGCTTGTTGGAACTGTTCCTCCAAGATGCACTCCACAACTGAGTGTAAGGCCCAAACCAAATGCCGAAACTGCGGGGGACCTCACCGCTCCGACAGCCGTAGCTGTCTAGCACGCCCGACTCGATCTGGCCCCGTCACTAAAGAACAAATGGTAACAATTCGACAAACTAGCCAGCGCGAATTTGCTGCCGTAGCTCGAGCAAAAGCCGCCGTTAGACGGGCCGAGGCTGCCGCTATAGCTGAAAAATAGACGACAACCAGCCCACCTGCGATCACAACTTCCAATCAGTTCGAAGTTCTCGCGGAAGACTTAACTTTGCCTGACGCAGAAGACTCTGGGGAGAATAACTTCCGAACTCAATTATGAAGGGCACCCCACGATTCCCCTCCCGCCCCCCACCTACCCTAAATTTTATGTCAATCAATGTAGGAAGAGGAGGAGCAACGCAGGATATCGCGCTTTCCCGAGCTTATGAGCTCGACGTTGATGTTTTGTTAATACAGGAGCCTTTGTGGAACAAGCGGACCAAGGCTACCAAGTCACACCGGATACGTCTGTCATACACCATATGGTGCACTAGATGTTAGACCAAGGGCAGTGACCTACACAAGAAAAAACAACGGAGTAATATCTGCGACGCAAGTATTTCCGTGCACCACACCAACAAGAGATTACTGCTGGGTGGTAGTAAATGGCATCACATTTTTCAATGTGTACAAGGCACCAAGAGACCCCACGGCTTTCCGGCCGATTGTCAACTGAACTCCAGCATCAAGAACGATCGCAGCAGGAGACTTCAACGCTGTTCACGAGGCATGGCAGCCAGGAGCGGCGCACCAACACGGACATGGAGACGAAATAGAGAGATGGGCTGATAGACACAATCTCACTGGTCTCATCATTGGGGAGCCTACGCACCGAGCAGGTAACACACTGGACCTTGTCTAGACTAACATCACAAGCACTACAGCGTGGGTAGACCGAAATAAGTGCGTGACTAGCGACCACTTGCCAATTCAAGGCCAAGTACTCAACACATCCGCGTCTATAGATGACCAACCCACGAAGATCAGAGTCCCGCGAAGAAACCTGCCCAGGTTTGCTCAAGCCATCGCCCAGTAGGTTAACCCTCCGCCTATTCTGGATACGATAGAAGAAATTGAAGCTTATGCTCAAGACCTTTGCTCGCACCTCGCAAACGCTATCAAGGCAACAGGATCACGAGTCAGAAAGTGCAGCGGTAAGACGGCCCCATGGTGGACCTTGGAGTGCAAATCTGCAAAGGCTAGATACCAAGCAGCAGCATCACCCACTCAAAGGACTATCTTAGCAAAGGAGCTTAGAGAGACCATTAAATCAGCCAAAAAAGAGCATTGCACAAGAGAAATTAAGGCGATGACCACAGTAGCTGATATTTTCAAGTTGATGCGCGCGGCCAACCCCCAGCAGGCTAAAATCCCTCCTCCGCTTAGCCACGAAGAAGCTCTAATTACCGACCTAGCCGAGCGAGCGACAATCCTCCGTGATGCTCTCCTTGCACGGCATCAAGCATCAGATGATCTCTTGCCATGCACCACTACTAGCAACAGTCGGATTCCATGGATCAACAATATCTCAGATGAAGAGGTTCGCACATGCACCATCGGCAGCGGTAACATAGCACCCGGAGCAGATGTAGTTTTGGTCGAGTTACTTGAAGCATGCTGGAAGACAATTGGTCCGCATATCACAAAACTCTTCAGGGCTTGTCTTCAGCTAGGTACACATCCGCCCTGCTTTAAGCTAGCAAAAGTTGTACTACTACCGAAACCAAACCGAGATCTCACTTCGATCAAAGGTTGGAGGCACATTGCCCTACTTTCATGCTTAGGCAAAGGATTGGAAAGGCTGTTAGCCAAACGAATGGCGCACCTCGCAGTTATCTATGACGTGGTCGTCCACCAACAATTTGGCGCACTCCCGAAGCGTTCTGTGACGGACCTTGTCTCCTGCGTGGTTCATGACGTCGAAGAAGCCAGATCTCAAGGCTGGGCTTCTACATTTGTAACCTTTGATGTCCAAGGAGCCTTTGACGCAGTGCTTCACAACCGCCTAGTAAGGAGGATGCAATCACAAGGCTGGCCTGAATCAATTTTGCAGTGGACGAGCTCATTTCTGGCAAACCGACGGGTTCAAGTCTGATACACTGGCGGAGTCACCACCGAAAGGGAGCTGGCTTGCGGGGTTCCTCAGGGATCGCCAATATCACCTCTCCTTTTTCTCCTATATATGGCAGAGCCGATGCGTAGTGGTAACGCTAATCTAAGGTTTAGCTACGCCGATGACATCGGAATCCTCGGGTTTGGGCCTACCATCGCCGAGTCTGCTGCTGCTGCATAACGCGAGGTCGACCATCTTCTCCAGTGGGCTCGAAACAACATCGTTGCCTTTGACACCGCCAGGTCTGAGGTTGTATAATTCCCTGGCACACGCCGCGAGATGGCAGCAGGCGTGCATGTCAATGGGACGTTTATTGATCCAGCCGAGCACATTCGCTGGCTAGGAGTTCACCTTGATCTCCGCCTTAATTTCAAACATCACATCACAACGTGGTGCAGAAAAGCGATCAAAGCAGCCCAGCACATACGTCGCTTCAACTCGGCTTATCGAGGAGCGGCACCTAAAGCGTTAGTAAGAGCGTTGGAAGCATGCATCGTCCCTGTCGCCACCTACGGTTCCGAGGTTTGGTGGCCTGGCCTGAGACGTCCCACAATACGGGGTATAGTCACGCCCCAGACTACTAACATCTGCAGCATGATCAACAGGGTCATATTGATGGGCCTACGAGCAGCACTCCCGGTGATAAGGACAACACCGAATGCAACAGTGCACCGAGAAGGTGGAATTCCCCCGTCGAAGTACATCCTCGACAGCAACCGACTTCGACTCGCCGCTAGGGTCAAGTCACTTGATGTCAAATATCCACTGAGAACTCGCGCTGCGATTTGTCCTAACGTTGGGACGAAAAAATTTAAGAAAAAGCATAAGAAAACAGCACGACCGGAGCTTCAGATGTCTCGTCTACAGCGAGCATATCGACAGCTTCCCGAAGCCGAGCCAGCCGCACCCCTGCCTGAACCCATATATCTTTCGAAGCTCGATACGAAAGAGTCAGATCTTGAGGCCAGCAAACGATTGATCGATAGCCTGTCTAGTGCAGAAATTTGCGCCTACTCGGATGGTTCATCAGCAGGACATGGACGCTCCTCTTGGGCTTTTGTCCTTAAAAGAGGAGGAAAAACGGTTGCAAGAGAAAGCGGTATCATGCACGGAGGGGAGGTGCTTGATGCCGAAATATTGGGGGCGAGAAAGGCTCTAGAGGCAGCGCTGGATATTCTGGAAGCAGAACGCTCGTTTTCAAATGGTAGAAAACAAAAAGTTTTCGCAATGATGGATAGCCAGCAGGCTAGAAAAGCAGTCTTGACAGGGATTACAACATCAAGTATTGAAGAGGTCCGCGCATTCCGGACACTAACTCAGAAGGCGCAACCAATTGTGCAGGTAAGATGGGTACCTGCACACTCGGGGATCCAGGGGAACGTTGAGGCAGACGCCGCAGCTCGAGCAGCCTTACGAAGGCTTCCAAACCAGGACGTTGAGCCAGAATTAATCACCTCAGCCTATCTTCATTGCTTGATGAACCAGAGGCGACAGGCCTTGCTTGACGGGTTTTGGGAGGAATCGTGTCCCTCAAGATATCGTGAACTTGATCTCCTGATGCGGAGACGTAAACCACCGGAACTGGCTCTTCCTCGACGGCTATTGCTCGAACTCATTGCGATTCGTACAGGTCACGGGGACTTCGCTGCACACCACCGTCGTTTTAATAACCTTGACGCCATTATGTAATGTCCTTGCGGGGGGGAGACGGCTCCTACGCATTCTATCCACTGTCAACGAAACGCACATCACCTGCGTCGCCTGCGGGGGGCTATGCCTCTCGAAAAATTTATTAAAAAACTCCTCGGACCCAATTGTTTGGAAAGTTTTAAACTATTTGCGCAGAAAACTGGCTGCATTGAAAGTCAGCCCGTGACTCTGTCTACAGCTCTCAGCGTGGACCAAGAAGAAATTTTAACATGACATAGACCATGATTGGAAAGGAGCCGGTGCGAGAAGTGCAGGGACTAGACCATATATTTTCCTTTGTTTCTATGACTTTTCTGGGACTCGGAGTTTTCGGCTTGGGTGTTGGGAATCTACTTAAAGGAGTTTAATATATGTAATTTAATTAGCTACTACTTATGTAGCGGTTCACGCGGTGCGAACGAGTTGGGCAGGTCTTAGACTTGAACCTAGCCGGCTCCACCGGTCTCAGATCTTCGGATACGTAGGGCTCGGCCCGGGACTTAAATAGATAAAAAAAAAAAAACTTCGAGAAAAATTCCCCGTATCCCTATTGTCACCATCTATCCCCTCATAAGTCATTAATACACTTCTATCTTCTCGTTGTAAACCACTTTCTGCCTTCTTGAGATGGGCGTGGTGAGGAAAAAGTGCCAACCGACGCCAACTGCTAGTGGCAAAGAACGGACATAAATGTGCCCAACAATACCAGGCCTCACGCAGAAGGTAAAAAGCGTAACTGCGGTAGAGAGCTGTCCCCCCGGGAAGTATCCCAATCTCCCTGATGCTGAAATGATCGATGCTGAGCCTACCAGATCGACAAATCCGGTTTCCTTGACCACGAAGATCGTCGAGCAGGTCCCAGAGGCCTCCAGCTCGAAGAAAGGAAAAGTTGTCGCTCGAGAAGAGTCGTCTGGACCCGCAGTCACCACGAATATTTCTTGGATCCGACCGGAGGAGCAAGCACTGCTGGAAGCTGAGAAGCAGCAAGCAGCAAGAAACAAGTCGCGCCTCTCGCTTTGCTGCACCGCAATAAACGGTGTCGAAGCAGCACTTTCGCCTATCTCGATAGGCGAAAACAAGGAATTTGTAGACGCTCTCAAAGTCTACTTACGAGCTGCCATAGCGCAGTTCGCACGCACCGACCTGGGGATGAAATCGACAGCATCACCAGCTCCACCAACTCTCCTAGCCCGCCCAGCCATTCCTCTCCTTGTGAGGGCACCAGAACAAAGGATACCAATCCCTAAAGCACCAAAAGCTCGGCCGATCAAAAGTACCTGGGCTACAGTAGCCAAAAAAGGTCTGTAAAACAATCCAGGCCCTACCAAACAAAAAGCTGCTCCTTTAGCACCGAAAATGAAGAAGAAAACAATTTCTACAGTGGACAAACGCTTCTTTGTTAGCTCAGAAAGCGATTCCGAATAGAGGTCACTATCACTCTGTGGAGTATAGAGCGCAGTGACCAACTCTCTGAGCTGTTCAGTTGACGATATTAAAATGAGTTAGCGAGTCAAAACTGGATTTGCTATGACTGCAAAAGACGACGAAACCCGCCAGAAGCTACTGGATAAAGCTGATGGTGGGTTTGAAAACTTCAAACTGGAGCCAGCTTCCAACCTAGTTGCTTTGCGGATTGCCACTGTACCTGTTAGCGAATAGTATAGCGGGTCTTCTCGCTTAATAGTCGCGCTAATAGTTTTATAATTGCGCCACGCGTTGTCTATCATAGAACATCCGAGTTTTAATACCAAATAATTATAACCTTATATCCTACCTGAAGCCCCGGTGCTGACAAATGGTAGCATTATCTAGTTGAAACACCACCAGCGAAAGCACCAGGATTGTCTGCGACTAACTGTCAATTGTCTGAACAAAAAACTTTTCAGATGAAGGAAAACGAGTTATCAGCCGGAGAAGTGCTTAAAATTGCAACAGGTCTAAAACTCCTACAGACTCAGTACCCCAATTCACGGCAGCGTGTGACTCTAAGCCAGCAAGGAGCCATTCACTGGTTTCTCGAGAATATTTCTGCCGAAAAATTAGTAGTAGATCTGCCAATTGAACCACCAAAGAACTGGAGGAACGATTATTCACGAGTAGCTAATTCAGCACAACTGCTTGTTGATAGCTTAGAAGCATTAAAATCGACCATACTAACGACACCTACGACCACCTACTCGAACAAACCAGCAGAACCAAAAGGTGCACTCTTAGCTGAACCACCCGTGACCAATTCTAAATAAAAGACGCTATGGCCACTGGTAATGAGCCTTCTTCTATTACTATGTCGGCTGAGCAAATGGCTCAATCTATGCAAAAATTCTTGGAATTAAATGCAAAAAACAACGATGAGCCATAGTGGCGTGCACAAGAACTGGGATATTTCAATCCTGACAATTTAGCTAAAGAATATGTAGAATTCATAGATGGAAAAACCTTCTACCATAATGTGTATAGTTTCACAGCAAGGATTAAGGCTATGTTAGTGCAAGGCGAGTCGCATCCGTGGTCGTCAGTAAAGGTTGCGCGAAAACTTGACTAATGTCTTAAAGGTAAAGCAGAAATGTGGTACACGAATGAGATTTCTGCGACAATACGTGCAGGGCTTAAAGCGTCCCACGAGCTTTGGTGTGACGAACTGGAAAGACGTTTCCGAATGCCGCCGGGAGACGCCCTGAAAGAACTACGTTCTCTAAAGTATGGCATCGATGAAATCCGTGTACGTCAAGATCCAGAAGCCTTTGTGCAGAAGGTAATACTTTACGGAACTGCTTCGAACACAGCACCAGCGGTGTACGGACAATTGCTCCTTGCCTACCAATTACTTGATGGTCGTCTTCATATTCATATCCCTGTTCCGACAGAAACAACTTCGTTGACATCCTTTATCCAGTCGCTTTCATCAATCAAGTCTACGCGGTTTGATATTTATAAACCTCATTCTTACCGTTCTAGTATGTCTAGTCAGAGCCCAGCCGCAGGACGACAACATCAAAATTTGCGTAGACAGCCACTAGCTTAAAACAGGCCCATTATGGATCGTCCGCGATTCTCAACAAATGACCTCAAAACTAGTCATAACAGACTCGAACAAAGGTTCAGCAGAGATCGGCGTCCGGAAACCAAGTATGAGTCGCCTAAACATCAGCCCAGAAACTTTCGGAACTCTGGTTATCGTGGACGTGACAATAGGCGTGAACCACAACAAATCTTCAATGCCGTGGTAAATCGTGAGTTAGACGAGCTAGACAACTTTGGACATGACGAGTCTGCTGATAAATGCGCATATGATGATGCCTATCTACAGGGCATGCAAAACGAGACTGAGGATGTGGGAAGCGAGATTGAGGCCAATGAAATTGACGTCGTTGAACACTATCTTGTAGTCCCTAAAAAACGTGATATCCAACCTAATGTCGAGAGACCTCGTTATGCTAGCAATCCTAAACCCCAAAATAGAGTCCCAACCGAGTCACAGAAACAACTCTCCTCAAAGTCATCTCATTCTTGTCACATTTGCAAACAAGCCTTTATCTCCAACAACCGCCTTCATGTGCATTTGAAAAATGCACATTAGAATAATCGGGCTATATTTAGAAAACGTGAGCAAGATAAGAAATTGGCTGTGCCAGGAATTCCCGTGCCTGAGTCAGAAAAGCAACTGACCATCATATCATCCACGGCACCTAAATCGAATTCACTACCAGGATATGCATTTCAAGGTCGGCGATATGCTCATTTGCAGATGAAAATCTCAAGCCCGCATAATGAGCTCGCAACAGTATGTCTGGACACGGGCTGTGCTATGTCCTTGATCGATTGAAATTTTCTGCGACGGCAAGCTCCTACCATCATTATGCATAAAATGAAAAAACAGATGAAAGTTAAAGGCGTCGGCGGTAAACTACATGACGCGTCAGAATTCGTCATACTCGATTTCTATCTGAGGTCATCTGATAGAGTAATGGCTCATTTCCAAAGGGAAATACACATAGTAAATGGCCTTGCTGCAAATGCGCTGCTAGGTATCGACATTGCAGAACCAGAAGGTGGCTCATAGATCTCGACACGCAGCTGCTAACATTGCCTAAATGTTATGGATTGACAATTCCAATAAGTACCAGATCCCACGCGCCACGTAGCGAACTTTCAGTATTCGCAAAAGAAAAAACAACAGTTAAACCACATTCACGGGCGTTGGTAAATGTCGCAACATCAAAGGGTGAGCAACTTAAGCTGGGTGATCATGACATGATTTTCGAGCCCGAACAGCATGAGGCCTTAACAACATTTCCGGCGCTAGTATCAAAGCAATTTTCATCAATTTTGGCTTAAAATAACACTAACAATGCAGTCACTATCGGTAAACACATGAATTTAGGACAAGTAATAGAAGTGGACGAGGATGCTATGTGCAATATCATGGAAGAAGAAGTTTATTTTCTACTTGCAAAGCCTCCTAAGCAGAAGGTATGGTCAAGGTTAATGTGTAAAGGATTATTAGCAGATCCAGTAACGGCAGAAAGAGATTCTCCCTCCGAAGAATCTCAGCGATTTGAATCTCTTTGCCAAAATGGGGTAGCAATCTTTGGAGACAGCTCACAATCTGCCAAGCTTATAGATCTCGTAATAAACTTCGAATACTTGTGGAAAGATCGGAAAACATTCGCGAAAACACCCAACGGAGAAGAAATGAGTACTGATCTAGTAACAGATTGGCAATTAAAATACAGGGCTGGGCAGGCGCGCGTTTATACTGCAGGAACCAAAGATCGAAAGCTAGTAGATAAAACATTCGACGACTTGCACACTCAAGGCCGACTGCAATGGACCACGAAAGCTACGCCATTTTCTTTTCCTTGCTCTGTTATCCGGAAAAGAATTATAGACACCAAGGGAGTGATACAGAGAAAAGGGTGTGTCGTAGCTGATATAAGAGCTCTTAATAAAATAACACTACCTGATGCATACCCTATTTCCACGCAAGCCGAAATTATTGCTGCAGTAGCAGGTTGCAATTTAATCTCAACTGTCGACTGTGCATCATTTTTCTACCAATGGAAAGTGGCCCGGAATGACCAGCACAAACTGACGGTCGCGTCGCACAGAGGATGAGAAACATTCAACTGCGCAGTTATGGGATATAGAAACTCCTCAGCCTACGTACAACGTATAATCGACACGATTCTGCGTGAGGAAAGGGCATTTGCTAGAGCATATATCGACGATATCGTTATTTTTTCGCGAACCTTTGAAGACCATCTGCGTGATTTGCGAGCAGTTTTTCAAAAGCTTACAAATCATATTATACACCTCAATCCGAAAAAATGTTTCCTCAACTATCCGTCAGTTGCATTATTAGGTCAAAAGTTAGATGCATTGGGCCTGGCCTCTTCCGAAGATAAACATCGTGCGATACTTAGTTTACGCTTCCCAGCTACATTAAAGCAATTGGAGTATTATCTCGGTCTCACGAGTTGGTTACGACAATATATTGAAAACTACGCGAAGAAAGCTGCACCACTGCAAGCACGAAAAATTCGGCTGAATGCGGAGCTAAGAGTGTCACAGTCTAGACAAGAGCGCTTGCGCAGCTAAATTAATATAGGTAGTTTATATTCTATCCGAAGAGATAGTAATCTATCTCGTAGTCCTACAAATATATACATAGCTCTACTCCCCGTAAATAATACCATAGTCCTAACATCAATGAGGATCCCTGAACTAGAAGTTTGCCACGGAGCAGAAGGTTGCCGCATGCTAGGAAGCTCTTATGTCTCAGCTCCATGATCTATCTATTTTGGGAATCCTGATATAGAATATTCCATGACGTTCAGGAACCCCTACCTATATCAGCCAGTGCACAATGCACTACCGCTGCTAACCCTGTGCACGCCTGTGTACCCCTATGTATAACATAGGCTACAGGAATAATCCAACTTACCAGCTGTTACAAAGAGCAAGCAACCATACGGGCAAAAATAGGAAAGCCAAGGCAGCAAAGATCAAAATCCTCCAGGTTACCTCAGCGGAAAAGCAATCCTTTACTACTCTCCAAGAATCTTTTCGCACAGCATTCATCTTGGTACATTTCAACCCGATGCGGCAACTTTATGCAGACCTTGATGCATCAGGCGTAGGCATGGGCGCTATGATCTATCATTCTACCATAGACCCACCAACTCAAAAGTCAGTCATGCCTATTATGTTCCTATCTAGACTACTCAAATCTGAGGAGGAGAGCTACTGGCTCACAGAGCTCGGAGTAGCCTGTTGTTGTTGGGTGGTGTTGAAAATCTGGCATATGATTGAGACGTCCAAATATCACACTGTCATTTACACTGATCACAGTGCTACCCTACAAATAGCAACTCAATCGTCTATGACTACCACTACGTCACTAGTTCATCTAAATCAGAGACATCAAAGAAGTTCCCAATACCTGTCAGCATTCAGGCTTATTATCCGACACCAACCGGGGAAGTCGAACATAGTACCAGATGCTCTATCTAGGATGCACATTAAGGACCTCACTCCAACTTCAAACATTTCGCCTGCTCCAGATGAGTCCTCTAATCACTCTCAACCTGCCTCAGCAATAGACAAAGAAGTAGAGGAAAATAACAATGTGATATGGGCATACCAGGCCACAACAGTTCGCGTACATCCTGGCTTTCTAAAGAACATTAAGGAGGTATATCAACAAGATCAACAATGTTGCAGAGCCATCAATCTAATTAAAAATAACAAAGATCGTGGAGAAAACGGAGTTCTGTTGCCTTTTGAATATACTCAAGGGCTACTGTTTGCCAAAAAGGACATCCGCCACGAAGAGCGTAGAGTGGTGATACTAAATAAAATCACGCCAGTGCTTTTTGATCTCGCTCATTCATAACTTGAGCATATTGGCTACAATAAAGTCTACCAAAAGCTCTCCAATAAATTCTGCGTATTTAACCTCGGGAAAGAGCTGCGATCATACTTACTAGATTGTGGACAATGTATATTGAATGTGACCAGACGGCATCAACCTCACGGATCGCTCCAACCCACCCTTTCCCCGCCAAGTCTATTTCACACTATTAGTATAGACTTTATCCTTGCGCTGCCGCGAAGCGTTCCCGATAGGTTTGACTGTTTACTAACCGTTACGGAAAAGCTGAGCAAAGCAGTTACGATGATTCCCGGAAAGGTAAATTGGACAGCACAGCAATGGGGCAACGCCTTAATAAACCACCTACTATTAATATTATGGGGCGTCCCTGTCCAAATTATTTCGGACCGAGATCCAAAATTCTTATCACAAGTTTGGAAAGGCATGTTCAATGCATTAAATGTAAAGCTATTGTTCACTACTGCATGGCATCCACAAACTGATGGGGCATCGGAAAGAACAAATCAACAAATTGAGATAGCCTTCGATATTTTATAGCAACTTCGACTTCTCTATGCTTATGGCCATCCACTTGTTCCAAAGTGTGCGCAACCCTCTCCAACAGTATTTCACGCAGCATAAACATGACCCCCACACAAGTCATGTACGGCGTGAGAATTAGGGAACCACTCGACATAGCTGGGGACGATTTAATAAAAATGGTCGAAGAGGTCAATAGCGAAACGAACCTACTCAATGATACTATGTCTGAAACTATTATTCCTAGCCCAGATCAAGAACATGCCTACCCTGCCGAGCCACAAACTGAAAACGAGTTTCGACCCGCCTTAGTAGAAGCAGCGGATGCTATCAAAATGGCCGCAATGTACATGAAAGAACAATATGACAAGAAACATAAATCTGTTTTCTTCAATGAGGGAGATTTTGTTGCGCTTAGGCTACATCGAGGGTATCATGTCCCTGGACTTGCGGGTCGAAATACCAACATCCTCCAGTGATACGCGGGTCCATTTAAAGTGATCGAGAGAATTGGAAGATTAGCATGCCGCATTGAGCTCCCGCCTTCAATGTCTGCAATACATCCAGTGATCAGTGTCGCCCATTTAGAGCCAGCCCACAACCTGGCCGATGATCCCTTTAATCGTCCATACGCAGAAAAGCTCAATCTTAACCCAACGCTGGTTCCGGAAAAAATTCTACGAATGCGTGAATTAAGACGTCGTAATGGGGGAAAATTGACCCAATACTTGATACGTTTCGCGGGACGAGGTGTCGAGTACGATCAATGGATACTTAGTAGGGACCTGCCGGAAAATTTGGTGTCACGGTTCAATGACGAAATTAGAAAGTCAGATACCTTTTCAAATTCTTGAGTCCTTGCAGGAGCAAGGCATTTTCTCAGATTAGTACCAATTGTTAGCGAATAGTATAGCAGATCTTCTCGCTTAATAGTCGCGCTAATAGTTTTATAATTGCGCCACGCGTTGTGTATCATAGAACATCCGAGTTATAGTACCAAATAATTATAACCTTATATCCTACCTGAAGCCCCGGTGCTGACAGTACCAGTGGCAATTAAATATGCGTACGGAACTGTATCTACGACAGCTCAAATGGTCGCAGAAGAAATTTTCCGTGCCACCGACAAGGTTCCCACCTAGGTGCGACCCCACGGCACGGCAAAGACTGGATCGAAATACCTGAACTGGCAGGCCATCTTCACTCGGGAAACTGCACCAAGGCCCGGATCTCGATTTTTCTACGAGTCTGGAATGGCCTCAAACTTCCGACCTCGAAGACAAATTGAGCAGTGCAAACATTGTCTCGGCTTCCACGCCACACGTGGCTGCTCCTGCGCTCCAGCATGCTGGGATTGTGGATCAGCAATGCACTCCGTGGCGGAGTGCAAGGCCCCTACGAAGTGTCGAAACTGTGGAGAAACCCACCGATCGGATAGCCAGAACTGTCTGGCTCGACCCACAAGAACCGGTCCGGTGACCAAAGAACAGCTTGTCAGGATCCGCCAATACGGACAGCGCGAGTTTGCAGCGGTAGCCAAAGCGAAGGCTGCTGCTAGAAAGGCATAAGATGCGGCCAAGACTGCGTCAGCTGATGTTCCGATGAAGGAAGGAGCGGACTTTGGAGTTTTGAGCTCCGAAGAAGTTTGAGTGGCAGCGACTTGCGACGAAGTTTTTATGACGCCAGGAAAGGAGGGAAGAAAACCGGCTGTTTTTAAAAGGTTTTCTTTGGCCTCATCTCTAGCTCTCAGCGGAGATTGAGGAAAATTGGTCACTTGGAAGATATGGCAGGAAAGGAGATGTGCGAGAAGCGCGGATACCGGACCAGATTGGAGATCTTCTTTTGTTACTTGTGTGGGATGGAGTTTTGGATATTTGTATTTAACTAGCTACTACTTTTGTGGCAGTTCACGCGGTGCGAATAAGTTGGGCAGGTCTTAGACTTGATTCGAACCGGCTCCACCGGTCCAAGATCTACAGGATACATAGGGCTTGGCCCGGGGCCTATCAATAAAAAAACAATGGATTCAAGACGTATCAGGCACAAGCCATGCACCCGGAGGCGTGATACGAGTAGCCGATCTCTAGAGACTCTGAACTACCTCATTCCCTGACTATTACTAGACAGTAGATGCTAAAAAAAAAGATACAAAAGTGCCAAAGGTTTGACTCCCTGCATCTCCCTTTTCTTTTCCGCCGCAAACGTCCACGCAACAAAAATACTTCCCAACAGTATCCCAGCTCGTGCCAAGTACCATCGTCACGACTGAAGTCGCATTTCTCGCCTCCAAGGAAGCGCAGCCAGCTTTTGAAGTGGTGGCAGCACTTGACCGAACCGAAAAGCCTCGGCACACACCAAACTCCCAAAGTCAAAAATTCCATCGTCAATATCTGGATTCCTCACTCCAAAACCATCCCGTCCCATTTCCTAGCCAAACTCTCTATCCCTCTGTTTCTCGTACATTCCCTCCGTAACCTGGCCTTCCAAAGCCATTACAACCTCTCCATCTTTGTGCCCTCCGACTTTCTTCCTCCGTCGGGTATTCGTAGCATCGCGGGTTTGTGGATGGGGGCGCGCCGAAGCAACGCAGGAGATCGTGATAGTCCGGTCGTCGAAGTTATCGGGAGGGTTTGTATTCTGATACTTCGGGAGGTGAAAGGCGGCGGAATGGTAAAAGTGGCCTCTTCGGATTAGATTAATTGACGCTTTGGTGGACATTGACTGAGGAAGATAAAGCGTGTGCGTTGGTTTCGATCTGATTGCGACTCTTCTTGGCTATCTCAGATGTGCAGCAAACACACTGAGCGATTACGGCCGGCACCGCGTGAAGGTGAAGAGTTCATTGTTGCCAACCGTTTATTCGTGCTATGTTGAGTCCAAGACTATTATAACACTAGGACTCCTCTCTGGCCTAGGCCACACCTTTTACAGTGCTCTTATCCCCTTTTACCTCAAACCTAAGATCATTGATACATTGACCCAAGCCGGGTCGTCATTTGACTCAGTAATTACCCGTAGAATTCAACCAACTTTTCTACGGAACCTTCTGCTCAAAAAAAATTGAAAAAGAGCAGCCATGGAAACCGGTACGCGGGAAAAAGTCTCAAAAAACCTGCAACTCCAGCCAGGCGAGGCCTAGACACCAGAGCCACACGAGGTGCGTATTCCCATCTATATCTCCCCAATATCCCATAGTCCAGATATCCTCCTTATACCGACACCACCAGCGCTCAGGTAGCAGTGCTCTTTCCTCGGGAGACAGTATAATGCCAGAATATCTGTAAACAGTGAGAATTCATCTTAGTAAAAAGGGCCAACTTAGTCTGATCCATCACCACCACAATGGGAGCAGGGTACGCCCCGGAAACTCAATTGGGTGACTTTTTCTCCGTGATCAAATAATGCGTGTGTCTGTTTGGTCTGAAGATACACTACAGGTTCGTAGGGCACACCACGTACAGGAAGAAACGTCGACTTCGTCCTCTGGAAACCCGTAGATGATCAGGCCTCGTAGCGGTATATCGAGAAATTACTACCTGTGGCAATTTAAAAACCTCGCCCTCCAAATTCACACTGTAGGTTAAAAGTTTATGCCCAAGCTCAGTCTATTCTATCTACAGGACAGCTTTTGTGGAATCACGACGCGCCAGCATGATGTAAGATATTAGGGTAGCAATTGCATCTACAGCCTGTTGCCCGATATACCGTAAATCTAGTCACCGTCTCTAGCTCACTGTTTTCATGTCCAACATATTTCTGCTATTTGCGGATCTCATAGAAGGCAGAGTGTGAGTTTTTACTGAGAAATCCATAAGAGAATTCAGTTCAGATGCCTACATGCGCGCTGGTGACGGTTCTGAGATATCGAATCTTATTTTCGATGATTTGATCCGAAAGTGCCACTTTGATCGACGTTCAGACCGACGTTAGGTACCTTAAGGCGAACCAATACGATTTTTGAACACAGCATGTGAACTTTCAAGTTTCAAAGTTGTGGTCGAATTTCTGCTGAAAAATTCATTTGCCCAGGCGTCTCCAATGTTTTGATGATGGGGCTCCAGCTGTTGTCAGAAAGTATACATCGTGACCACTTGCTAGAGGCTATTAATGATGTGCCTCTCGTGTTCTTTAACCGATGCGCCTTCTAATGTCACGGTTCAAGGTGTCAAAGCAAGAGGGCATTCGTAATGGCTAATAAGTAGTTTGTTATAAATCTCTAGAAATTAGGAATTATGTACAGGATAAATGATTAGATATAAATAATGTCAGTTGTACTTGCAATGCAAATTTGCAAGGCTTCAACATGTATATTCTAGGAGCTTCTGGTAACGAATAACGCGAGATAAGTCCGACGTGACGCGTAAAGGAGATGATGATTTGTTTGTTTGTTTGTTTGTATTATTTATCGTCTATCTAGCACACGCCGAGGCATGTGCGAGCTTAACTTAATAAAAGACGCTAGAGCTTACTACTCTAGTGGCTGAGGCAGCTAGCTTCCCAAACAACAGAAGAAAGGCCCAGTGAGCTGATTGCTGAGACTGCGTACATAAGATATCTACGAGTCAACTACGCCAAATAAAAACGCCAGCTTGTAATATCAGTTTAGGTTATGTGAGGTTCAAAGAAAAGAAAAGAGATAAAAATAAAATAAAAAAGGAAGAAAAAGACCGTTACTGCTCCTCGGAGCCATGTGAGCACTGGAGTATTAGCCCAAACGCCACATCAAAGTTGTGAATCCGAGGAAGGAAACCTGGGGCAGACTGTTTCGAAAAATTTTGTTTCTTCAAGCCATCTGGAGAATTTGGTCGCTCCTTTGAGGGTACCGAAAAAATATGAATGCTTGTCCGGGTATGCCCTAGGAGCTCTAGGGAGTCTATAGAGTTGCCGGCTGCATAGTAACACATGCCTAGGGGATTTCTGATCACCGCAGCTGCAGTGGTTGTGCGGGTTTTCGTGTTTGAAGCGTAAATGATACGAGGCGAAGTCGCCATGTCCCGAGCGGGCGGCGTATATATGAGCGGCATTAGATCTGGGCAGGGACAGTTCATGCGGGGGGCCTACCAAGAACTCAAGACCAAGCTCCCGATATGACTGGGGGCAGTTTTGTTCCCAGTATTCTTTTAAAGAAATGTGTAGTTTCTGCTTGGCCCAGCTCTTTGCTGCGAATAGAGATAGAGGGCATTTTGAGGGCGGGATCATGGATAGAGCTTCTTTAGCGGCAAGATCTGCTTTGTCATTTCCCCGGATGCCAGAGTGTCCTGGAACTCAACGAACTATAATTTTGCCAGGGACAGTGTGCGGAAGACGTTGCCTAAGAGGCCAGGAGGTTGCGTGATTTGCAAATCTGATGAAGGCTTCTAAGGAGGAGCATACTGGGGTTGAGAGAAGGCGGCGGGCGACATCGAGATTGTCTAAAAAGACCCAGAGATTGTTCGCAAAACGCGCTGAAGGGAGTGATAAAGCCAGTTCCACAGCATGAAGGACTGTATAAGCTTCCGCGTCAAAGATTTCAAGTGTAGGGCTAAGGGGGAGGGATTTACTAAGCACCACTCGGCCAGCTTGCATGATAGCTACTCCGCCTCCAACCCGGGGGCCAGATTCTGTCTCCGCTCGAGCGCCATCTGAGTATGCTAGTATGTCGTGAGATGAGGTGGCTGCATGGGGGCGAAGAGAAGATCTGGTAACTCTTCTGGTGCACGAGTACCAACTCTCTTGAGTGTGCCATGGGGGTAGTATGAGGGGGTCCAGGAATTCTATTTTTGGTAGGCTGAGGGTCCAGCCTGAGGAACGGGAGACGCGACTGCCGTGCGATAGGGCCCAAATTGCCCTTCGACGGAGAGGATGTCTTGGATCCAGGCGGTGAATGCGTAAGGAAGATTGGCGGAGTTTTGCGTCCAGCTCGATATCCGGGGGAAGTAGTCCGGCTTTGCGGTAGAGAATTGGAGTAGGGGTCGTTCGATAGACAGGCAGGATGGCCCTGGCACTAGAGAGGACCACTTTACGTAATAAAGATATATGGTCATCGACGCGATTTGAGACAGTGTGATTGCGAGGTGTTGTACGGTAGCGACCAGACCACCAAGTTTCCGCGCCATAATAGGCTATAGGTAATATGCAGGCGATTGTCGCTTACCGGAGTAGATTTGGATTACACCCGCGGGATGTGTTGCCTAGGCTTCTTAGGGCGTTTGCTACCTTTAAGGCTTTACTGGCGAGGATATTGACGTGCCACTTGAATGATAGTTTCTTGTCAAAGTAGACACCAAGCCACCGAGTGTATGGGCGGATGGCGTTTTCGGCGACTGAGAATTGTTCAAATTCAATGACTGGCGTAGATCTGGGGTCCTTATCTACTCGGCGGCGTGAGAAGTGTTGTAGTTCAGATTTATTAGGATCAAAAGTTATCCCTTCCTCTCTACCCCAGGCTAGGGCCTCCTTCAAGGCTTCTGTTAAGGATGTACAGTTTTCTTGGAGCGAATTTCGGGTCTCTAGAATTGCTACGTCGTCGGCATAGCCGAATCTGCGGTGTAGATTTCCCAACCGAAAGAGGGGAGAGATGTAGAGCATGAATAGAATCGGGGATACAGGGGAGCCCTGAGGAAGACCGCAGTCTACCTGTTGAGGGGGTCCAGTTTCGCCATCCAGTTTTATATGTACTGAGCGTTCGGTGGCGAAAGAGCCTACCCACCTTACAAGGCAGTCAGGCCATCCTTGTTCACGCATGCGGCGAACGAGTCTACCAGGAAGTACAGCATCGAAAGCACCTTTGACGTCGAGTGTGAGCATGCTGGCGGAGCGGCCCTCGCTTAGGGCTCTTTCTACATCGTGTGTCAGGCAGGTGGTCAGGTCCACCGCAGATCTGCCAGGTAGGGCGCCGAATTGTTGGGTGGCTAGAATTTTGTGCCGGATTGCAATCCATGACATTCGTTTGGCGAGTAGCCGTTCTAGGCCCTTTCCCAGAACCGAGAGAAGCGCAATTGGACAATAGGCGCGGGGAGAGGATAGGTCCGGCTTATTGGATTTCTGAATCATGATCAGAATAGCCTGACGAAAGCAGTGGGGGTGATATCCTAGTGAGATGCAGCCGCTAAAAAGGGAATGCACCAAATCCGCCACAAGGGGCCATGCACATCGGAGAATTGCAGTCGGGATCTCGTCGAGGCCAGGGGCAGTATTGCCGGCCTTTAATAAAGTATCATGGACTTCTTGTCGGCTTAACGGGGGGAAGGGTAAGGTGCGAACGGAGACTGAAGGGGCGTCCAGGGGAATGTCCCCGGCTTCGGCAAGGTTAACCAAGAGGTTTGCGGCGAAGATTTCTCTTTTCTCAGCCAGAGTTGTTGCAGGAGCCTTGTCTGGGAACCTTGGATCTTTTAAAGGCGGTGAATTGTAGGAGCCTGTAGATTTGTGCCATTTGGAAACGTTAAATATATCTTTGGCAGTGCTGGCTTTACTGACTTGGTCCGAGAAATATTTGTTCTTTACCTTTTTTATGGTCTTATGGTATTCGTTCCTTGCCTCTATAAAATCTTCTTCCGTGTGATGTACCTTAGTGATTGACTTATATCTCTGCCGGGCAGTTTTGCAGGATTTATCCCACCACGGGTTGCCCTTTCCGTGCCCTAGCGTGCGGCGAGCTGATCTAGAATATGCTAGCCGTATGGCATCTGTGAGGCTCTGAGCGAGTGTGTCTAGAGAGTCTGAGTTTGGGGATGGGAGAAGCGGAGCCACTTGATTGATGGATATGGAGAGTAAGCGGTTGAAAAGCGCGGGGTCCAAGGTGTCAGGTCTGAGTTTCCGTTGGGGTGCATTGTGCTCAATCCAATCTACCATAGTGAGGAGGGGAGCATGGTCTGAAGTTGTGTCCAGGTGGCTTGCCATGGCGCAGTGCGATTTGGCGACCAGCGAGCATGACCCGAAGGCAAGGTCTAGAACATTGCCCCTAATGTGTGTTGCCTCGTCTATAGGTGAGAGGAGAGAGAGGTCATTTGAGTCAACCCAGTCGACGAACTGTTCGGCGCCCCGTGAGGGGCTGCGAGACCAAGAAGGTTGCCACCGGGTATGGTGTAGGTTGAAGTCACCCATCAATAGGAAGTTTCCGCAGAAGTTGAGGGGGAGAGAGTATAGTGAAGGGAGGGCGGGGCCGCCAGAGGAGCCCTGGGGCTCGTTGTAAATGTTCATGATTTGCAACTTTTTCCTAGAGGGGGATTCGAGTAAAAGCAGGAGTAGGTCGCCAGATTGGGTAGTGTAACCCTGGTCTACACGGAAGGGAGCGTCTTTCCGAGTATATGACAGAACACGCGGACGGGTGGAGGTCCAGTCGTCGATGGGAGAGAAAGTTATATAGGATGGGTGGCGTTTGGTGATGCGTCTGGCGCGCTCTTTGAAGATGTATGGTTCCTGGATAAGGATTACGTCCGCTGAAATTGAAAAGGCTTCGTTCAGAGCGATTTCGTGGGCTGCTGCGCCTCTGCCAACGTTTGCAGATAGGATTTTGAGTGGCGTTGTTTGATGTTTGGGTTTATTTCGTCCGGTCATAAAGTTTCTGCCTGAACATTGCTCGGCTCTTCTACAATTAGAGGATTGTAGAGGTTGTTTGAGTTGGTGGGTGTGAGTTCCTGTAAAGAGTTTGTTGTTATATTTCCGCTGGTAATTGTAGGGGCAGGATTAGGTGCGCGCTTCTGCGTTTGTACTGCGGATCGCACTCACTTGGGCTTTGGTCTTTGGCGGAACCGAAGCCTTGGGCCTCAGTTCACAGCTGTCGTCGTTCGCAGGGTGTGGGCCGTGGCAATGGATGCAACGCGGGGGGCAGGAATGGCCTGCCGTAGCTTCGCATAGGTTACCGTGTTCGTTTTCTGTGTGTAGACCGGAGCCACATAGGCGGCATCTAGGAGAGGAGGCGCAGGTGCGAGCGTTGTGCCAGAGCCAGCACTTAGTGCACTGCACAGGTGAGTATTGTCGAGGGAGGATTCTTGTGAGGGTTCGGCATCCGAAAAGGTAAAGGATATGGGGAAGACGTTGGTGAGATTCTGGGAAACGTACTATCCAAGATGTGGAGGGGGAGCTAGGGTCCGCCTCGTTATCTCGGGAAGGTGAGATCACGACTGGGGCTACCCCAGCAGCAGCCGAGAGAGCGTCATGCATAGCGGCGGCCTTGACTGGCTGGAGACAGTATACAAGTTTATCGTTGATAGTTCCGAATGTCCGAGGGACGTTCTTTATCCTGTATGAAGTCCATGGTGATGCGGGTTCCACTTGGGCATCACCAAAAAAGTTGACTTTGGATATTGTCTCCTTGAGTTTGGCGGTATCGCCATCTTTAGGGCATAAGACGAAGCCTGTCTTTGTGGACTGTACATTGGTGAGAAGGCGGCCGTCGGTTCCAAGTTTGGCTTTTAGGTGAGACTGGATGGCATAGGCTGAGAGGTCTCTGAGCTTATCTCCTTCTGGTATGCGGACAAACAAACGATCGTCGGTACGGTGTCGCTGCGGTTGCGGTCGAGACTGCGGACCAGAGCAAGCAGGGCCTTTATTGCGTGATAATAGGGAATTAGGGGTGCGATTGTTGGGGCCTTTGCGGGCTATGTTGGCATATGATGCTGGCTCAGAATTGCGCGTGGGACGATGAGGCGCTGGGTTGGTGCATATATCGGCTTTAGAGACCGGTATTTCGTTTATGTAAGCGTCAAAATGGCGAGATGCTACTGCAGCTAGATCAACACAGAGGTCTTTGAGTGCTGCGCGTTACTTGGCGGGGAGGGAGGCGCGGCTGGGTGCAGCCCACTGGTCGTCTAGGTACGAGGCAATGTTGCCGAACAGGTTGAAAGCTTCTTTCGCACGAGTTTCTGCAGCTTTGATGCTATTTTCCAGTGCCCCACAGATAGGACCAAGTGAGCTGGGCTCAACGAAAGAGTCGTCTGGAGGCTGGTCTGGGAGCTCGTTATATTCCAGTGTGTTGATATGCTCATACTGGCTGGGGCCAGGATCGTCTAAGTCTGGGTCCAGAAGATGGGAGTTATAGGCAGTGCCGACACGGGTGGTGTGTACCTCCCACATTGGTGGAGGTTCTGAGATGGAGGCACAGTCTTGTCTCCTGGGCGGCTTTGCAATGGTGGGTAGGTTTTACTTTGGTTTCAGATAGTAGGGTGTGGAGTGAGTGTTATTTGAGGTAGGTTTCCTGGTAGCCGCCAGTGTTGAGCAGGGAAAAGCGGTATTGATTGTTGTAATCTTTGGTATATGGGTTGTGAAGTAGTGTGAAGGAGATGATGATGATGATATTATTTAGCATCTAATAGTGCGCCCGTGCCTTTAGGCACGTGCACATTTGTCTCTTAGAAGGGCAAAGGACGCTAGAGCAGAAGCTCTAGGCTCCACGGGACTCCAAAAAGTCTAAAATACAAAGCCATACCGCGTTATGTGAAACTGCGCATAGAAGAAGTGATAAGCATACAGCAATATAAGATATGAGACCTCCGCTAGCTCCAGACTGGTGATTAAGCAGTCTCTTTCCCCCGCTCCATCCGTGGAGCCCCCTATCGGAACAAATGAAAAGGTGAGTAAGCCTCTCACCGTAGGCAAATTTCCTCGAAAAATAGAGAGTTTTCTAGCCATTTAGACATTGAGATTGCCCCTTCCGGCGTGCCAATTAGTTCCGGAAGAAGTTGGTTGATAGGCCCAGCAGGGCGGCCCCCACGGCGTCGGCGGAGGATATGGCAAAATAAAAAGTGAGTAGGGGTCTTTGATGACCTGCAGAGGCAGGCAAGTTTGGCTTCGGCGTGATTGAAGCGAGTGTGATAAGCAGCAAAGTCTTCGTGTCCGGTTCTGGCTGCTATGATGATTCCAAGTGCTTTCCTGCCTAAAAGAAGTTCTTTCGGAATTGGAGGGGCGCTCTGGATTTCGAGTTGAGCGTATGATGCAGGAATATGCTCTTTCCACCAAACATCCCTTATCTGGGTTTTGAGTGAGACGTTCCATTTTTTTAGTGATGCCATAGAATGGTTGGATGGGCCGAGATGTGGCATTAATGCACCCTTCTTAGGCTCCGAATCGGCCAGCTCGTTGCCTTCGATGCTGGAATGGCCTGGAGCCCAGCGTATTTTGACTTGGCCTTCTGTAGTATGAGGAAGCCGGTAGCGAGTTTTCCAATTCTTTGCTAGATCTTGTATCTGACGGAAAGTGGATTGTGATGATGAGGTAGCGATAGGGCTTGCCACTAGTCTTCTACAAACTTCTTGGTTGTCTACGAAAACCCATAAGTTGCTGGCGAAACGTGCGGATGAGAGAGAGATGGCTGCCTTCATTCCTTGGAGAGCAGCTTGAGCTTCTGCATCAAAAGACTCTTTGTTTTTCCCAAGTGGGAAAGCACCCGAGCCTATTTGGCGATTTAACTGAAAAATGATGAAACCTCCTCCAGCGTTTCCGTCCGGGAGCTTTGACCCATCAGTATAGAGAAGAATATCGCTCTTAGGAATAGTGTTCAGGAAATCGGAGAACTTGTCGGCCCCTGATTCGTTCAACCCTGCCAACACACCAATGTGCTGAAGAGCATCTTGCTTGTCTTCTACGGCTTCCCATGGCGGGTTAAGAAGAGGGTCGAAATATTCGGAGTGTGGGATGTTTCCGCAAGATCGGGTGAGTCGGGACAATGGAGGAGATGATGTCGACATTCGCGCACGCTCGCATGGGGGATGGTAGGGATCTAGGCTGCGAATTCGGAGGGCGGATCTCCTCGCTATCTCGTCTAGCGCAATTTCTGCTGTGGAAAGCCCCGCTTCTCTGAGGAGAGCGGCAGTCGGAGTAGTTGAGAAGACGGGGAGAATCGTCCTGGCAGCAGCAGTATGGACCTTACTGAGTGCGCTTATGTGAGAGCCAACCCCATTTGGTATTTTTTTCCCTCTTCTTATTCTAGTTTTTCCGGGCCACCAGGTCTCAGCGCCGAAGTAAGCGATAGGTAGTACGTATGTAGTGACCACTTGTCTAGAGAGTCGGGGGGATATTCCGCGAGCCGTGTTTCCGATGCAGCGGAGAGCGTGGGCTACTTTCAGTGCTTTGGCTGCTTGTACTTGCATAAGTTGCTTGAAGGTGATCCGCTTGTCAAAGTGAACGCCTAGCCATTTGAGGTATGGTTTTTGTGGGTTTTCTGCTATGGAGAAGTGGCTAGTGTGCACAAGAGGGTTGAAACCTTTATCTCGATGCTTCCGGGAAAAGTGAAGGAGTTCTGATTTATCAGGGTCAAAGTTTAGAGCTTCCTCGATACCCCATGCTAGCGCGTCATCAATACTAGCACTTATCTTGTTCGAGTTTTCTTGCAGCGACGGAGATATCTCAAGGATTGCGATATCGTCTGCATACCCAAATGCTTTTCTGAGTCCATTTATCCTAAATAGCGGGGCGATGTATAACATAAAGAGTATCGGTGACACTGATGATCCTTGAGGTACTCCGCAGAAAATCGGCCTCGGTTTTCCAATTTCTCCATCTAGTCTGATACAGATCTCCCGTTCAGTTGAGAAAGACGCAACCCAATTGCAAAGTTGTGCCGGCCAACCTTGTTCCCTTAGACGTCTAGTAAGTCTACCTGGGAGGACGGTGTTGAATGCTCCTTTGATGTCGAGGGTAGCCAGTGTAGCTGTTTCGCCTTTAGCCATCGCGGTTTCAACGTCGTGGGTAAGGCAAGTCGTGAGGTCTACACTCGAGCGTAGGGGGAGTGCTCCGAATTGCTGACGGGAAAAAACCTTGTACTTGATTGCTATCCAGGACATTCGCTTTGCAACTAGCCTCTCTAGTCCTTTTCCGAGCACTGACAGCAGTGCAATTGGCCTGTATGATCTGGGTGAAGTCATGTCTGCCTTGTTTGGCTTTGGAATTATTACCACAATTGCATTGCGAAAAATTTTGGATGATGGCCGGTGTCCAGGCATTTCTGGAAGAGGTCAAGCACAAGCTTAGAGATATGAGGCCAAGCAAGGCTTAGAACAGCCGTCGGAATCTGGTCTTTGCCGGGAGTGGTATTACCCGCGCTTAGAATTGCCTTCGACACTTCTTTTTCTGTGAGTTTGAGAAAAGGCAACGAAGCACACGCCACAGCGGGGGAGTCCAGGGGAATGTCTTCTAACTCCGACTGATTCACTAAAAGATTTCGCGCCAGAAGATTCATCTTTTCTTCTGTTGTCTGTAATGGCGGAGAGCTAGTATCGAGCAGATCTTTCAAAGGTGGGGTTCGGAATTGTCCCTTTGACTTGTGCCATTTCCTGATGTTGAAGGCATCCTTTGCGTTCACAGCGTTGTCCACGAGTTTCTGAAAAAAGAGGAACTTTGCTACTCTAGTGACTTTTCGAAAATTTCTTTTGTCGGCAACAGTTGAGTTCCCAGCCCGGACTTTCTCTCGATAAATTTTCCTTGCTTTCTTGCAGCTTTCATTCCACGGCGGCTGTCCTCTATTGTGCGGCAGCTTCTTTTTCGAAGATTCAGCATATGACTTATACAAGATCCGGATTAACTCCTCGGCCCTTACGTCGAGGCTTTTAGGAGAGCTGGAGTTATGTGTGTCAAGTCCAGTAAGGAGAGCACTAAGTAGTACGAGAAACTGTTCTTAATTAGTGGTAGCAAAGCGTAGTCCCGTCTAAGAGTTTTGTTTTTGGACCTGGCAAGGAATTGTGACAAGTAAAGGGAAGTGGTCCGATGTGACATCCAGATCCTATTGGACTGACGCAGAGGTATTGATAGCGTAAAGTTGGTCTGAAGCGAAAATAAGGTCTAAGACATTTCCGCGACTATGCGTGGGCTTGTCTATTTCTGAAATAAAAGAGAGATTTTTAGACTGAAGCCAATGAGTGAAAACTTCTGCCTGAGGGGAGGCTGAGCCCCGGCGAGATGGGTGCAAGTTTGGATGGTGGAGGTTAAAATCTCCAGCCAAAATCGTTTGCTTAGGAAAATTAAAATCAGACAAGGAAAGAAGAAAAGATACTCCAGCGCCTGGATTGATAGCTCCAGGGGGGGCGTTATATACATTTGCTATCAAAGTAGAAATTTTGTCGGAAAATTTAGCCAAAAGAAATAGAGCATCCTCGGTGCCTTAGGCTGAGCTAGAAATGGGGCGAACTAGAGAATAGGAAAAGGAATTATTTTTCTGCGAGTACGACATTACTCGTGGCCGAATAGACCAGTCGTCAATGGGGTTAAAACATTCAAAAGCAGGGTGTTTTCGCGTAACTCTCTTGGTTAGATCTTTATGAATGTACGGCTCCTGTATTAGCAAGACATCCTTGTTGGTATTAAAAGCAAGTTCGAGGGCGATCTCGTGTGCAGATGAGGAGCGCCCCACATTGACGGAGAGGATTTTTAAACATGAGGAGTTGATACTCATAAATCCATTGGTGATTCGCTGATATCACTGTATTCTTGAGTGAGGGTCGATAAGGGGGCAAATTTATTGCCAGCGGGACTGGGGTGTTCGGTGAAAAGCCTTCTCACCTCAGTTGGGGTCGATGGGATTACATCCTCAACTTGAGATGTACTGGTAGGCGCCTGCGTGGAAATTATGCTACAATGAGCTGCCTTGATACGTAATCTTGCAGCAGATGCCATTTGTCGGATCCGGGCAGCTTCAGATTTAGTAGGTACTGAATTGTCTTTCTTTGGCCTGAAAAGACATTCAAGTGCGTCAGCAGGATGAGGACCGTGACAATTGGCACATTTTGGCGGGCAGTCATGAGGTCTAGTGGGATCGCAGGAAATATGCGTATTTTCTAAGTGCTGAGTTGATCCACAAAGCCTGCAGCGGGGAGCTCGTGCGCAAGCTCGCTCATTATGCCAACCAAAGCATCTACCGCATTGTGGCGTTTTTGTCTTTTTAGTAAGCCTTTTGGCAGGAACGTATATGCCAAACAGAGGAAGCTTCTTTGCTAGAGAAGATCCTTCTGGGTAGAGAACTATCCAGTCTTTATATGAGAGAACTGGGCAGTGGTTGAGCCTCGAGGTTCGAAGACATTTATTGGTTCAATGTTGGTAAGGTCTGTTAGAGCTTCAACAACTGTTGATGCAGTGATGGGGATGCTTTCGATAGAGGCACCATTAAAACCTGTATATGAGCGGGGAATGCCGGAGAGTAGATATGCCGCATGATTCGTGGGTTTTTCGATCTTGCATACGCCTTGGGTTGATAGAAAGCTTTCCAGTGCATCCATTTTGGAAATTAGTGCTTCTTGAGCTGTGACGGAGGCCGGGCAGATCGCAAACCCGGTTTTGGTAATTTGTACTTCTCGGACCAACTTTTCTTTCAGGAAGTCATTGAGATGGAGCATCACTGCATATGGTGACATAGAGAGTGCGGGATGTCCCTGAGTTACCCGGACTAGAATTCTGTTATCTTCTCGGGTTGGCTTTTGATGGGGTGGTTTAGGTTGCTTGGAAGGTTGCTGCAATTGCTGTTCAAATTGTTGCTTAGGAGCTGCTGTAGCAGCTTTCGCATAGCTTCGAGGTTGCTGGTGAGCTGGAGCAGCTGGGGTCACCCCGGAGGCACCCTGTACGGCTGGGTTGTGTATAGGTTGTCTTGCCTGGGTTTGTACTGTATTGGCAGAGTAGGGCGCTGGCGGTCGGGGTGTGCCTCTGACATGACACTCAAAGTGCCGACGCGCCACGGAGTTTAGGTCTGCAATGAATTCGCGGAAAGCTTTCTGAAGGTGTTGAGGAAGGCAATTTCCACTGATTGCGTCATCAAGGACGCATGCGATGTTCTGAAACAAGAGAGTAGCCTCTTGATTCCTGGTATCTGCGGCGGAGGTGGTTGACAGTAGCATTTCTGTCAATGACTCTCCTCCACTCATTTTGGCGGAGCTAGGTAGGAGGGGGGGGATGAGAAGGGGGACGGGGGGGAAGAGTGTTCATGACGGTTGCTTTTTCAGAGTATCACTGTGTAGGTATTGCGGATATGGACGCGTAAAGGAGAAGAGCAGGGCGAGAACGAAAATGCACGAGTGATCACGAGACGCTTTAATCTATCGACGAGAAGCGACATCCCATCGTCATGAGAATCGACTACGATGGCTATCGTAGACCACAGGACTACTGCCGGCTTACTCGCCGTCATATCTAACATTGCATGAATTCACCACTAATATTCCTGGACTCAAACTTCAACTCTTCCAATCGATCCAGTTATTCCTGGGCGTCTCCAAGTGAACAACATCGAAAAACAATCTTTCAGACTCTTTCGAGCGTTCCCTGCACAAAGTCTTGATTTGAAAATTACCATCAGATTCTTTCGTATGTGCCAGAAGTAGATAACACGCTAAGTCTGAGTTACAGGGAAATGACGGCCAATGGTCTTCATCAAAGCCATCTCAGCGTGGGTTTTGTATACCCGGGAAATCTTTTTGGGCCGGTAACGAAAATGAGGAGAGAGATCGCAGTATCGTAATCTGCTCGCTATTATTGATCGGAAAACAATAGCCAAAGACAAAATATTGGTTCAGATTATCGATAGCTATAAAATGTGACAGAGGCTTGCCAAAATTATTGGCCTGTAGATACAGTCCGTAAGCAACATGTAAGGACTTCTATGAAGAAGCTCAGTCACTTCTGACTCTGGAATAAAGAGGTACATAGTGTGGCCCAAAGATTTTCTCACATATTCGAAAACGATGCGTCTTTCCGCTCTTTCCTCGGCCAGTTAAACAGCCACGGCCTCGGGTGGTGACCTTGCATCCCGACTAACGCGAGAAATCCGAGCTGGGATGTTGTAGACATCACGATGATTGAGCTCATGGTCAGGATTGTGCACTTTCATTGTGGCAGCAGTCCCAAACGATGTTATGCCCAGGAAATTGTGACTGAGCAGTAATGTTATCTCTGAATCATTCAAAAGACGGTGTTCAAGCTATCCTGTGACAGGCCTTCCTAAATGCACGCAGAAAGGGTGGTGCTTGGGAAGTGGCTTACATTCGAGAAAAGCTGAACTTAAGATAAGAAGCTTTGGCGGGGTACATCTACAGTCGTCCCTCTCTAACTCGATAGTGGGTCCCGGTATAAATGTTGAAAATATTCATTGTAACTTGGACTTTTATATTTGCAACACTTACCCTTACAGGTCAGTTTGGGTGCAGGGGTAAGTATTGCAAATGTAAATGGTTGAATTTCTATGAATCTCTTCAGTAATTATACCGGGACTCACTATTAGCTAAGAGGGGTTCTACTGTAGACAAAAAATGAAGCGCCAACGCGTTAACGTGTCTGCCCTGCCGAGCTCCGTCGCTCAATTAGCCATTCCTATCATATTGGGTCAGCTGATGTCAGGTGACGTAAGTGACATTTGAGGCCTGGGCCGAGGCTGTCACATATCCCGACGACCTGGACGACTTGTGATTTACTTTGTGTCATTCTTGTGTATGCAGCCTTTGGACGAGGACACGAATGACACTGCTACTATACCTGGACCAATGACTCAACGTGACATGAGGGGCACTCACTCTCGAATATCATTGGAAGATATAACTCCAAGTTCGGCGCTTCACGGCCCCTTCAACCGTACACTGTTAACGTCGCCGCAGGAACTCATCTCAGCCACCCCCGGCTATCCAGTGTGCCTTCGTCATCGTCACATACATGACAAAGCGAGACATGTGGAAAGGGTCTTGCCGGATTCGAACCAGCTTCCTCCTGTCTCAAGTGAGGCATATGCCTCGACTACCCAGACTCGACTTTCGGAGAACGGCCCGAGCGATGGACCACTCCACCATCCAACACGACTTTTTGACAACGAGTTTACACAAACTAACCTCTTGCCAATCGACAGCCCTCTGTAGCGTCCGCACGCTCATACGGTCGTTATATCGAACTCTAATCTTTCGATCTTTTACCTCCGCCGCATCTTCTTTCACGTCCGCCCTCGCCCTCGCCCCACCCACAGCTTCTGCCCGCGTCCCGAGTGCACCGTCAACGCCGACTCTCTCCGACCGCGGGGAACTCGTGGATCACGTTGCTTGAACGACCCGCTCGGTATTCCGCCCTTCTGGTCTTCGCGTATGCGAATCCGGGGAAACAGCCCAGCACGATGACCAGACCCTGCACCGTCTGAGACGCGCATCCACACGCGTGTCATCAATAGTTCGCTTCAGCGACATCCTCCCTTCCCCTTCCTTCTTCCCCCTCCCCTCCCCGTCTTCCCAGACCGTACGGGGGATCAACAGCGTGCTCGTTTCGCATCTGCCTAGCACTGCGACCTCGCAGCCGTGTCGTATTCATTTCCCTTCATCCCATCGTTTTCTACCCCCCGACAAGCATTCGCGCGCTTCTCGGTCGAATGTCACCAGATCCATCCTACTCCACAGAGATGCCAAACAGAACCATGTCCCCATTCTCCGGCTTCGTTTCCCTGTCGTCTGACGATACGACCTACTGGGTGTATCCTCACCTCAAACATGCGCTAATGGGCAGGGTACATATACACCACCGAACACATCATGTGGCGGGTCGTTTTGACGGTCAGATCAGGCAACGGTATGTACCGCGCTAGGTCCGGTCTCGTGAGTCACAGACAGAGAAATTCTTATGTCGTGGCTGCATACTCATGGACATTTCTATCTCAGGAAATGAGACGAGACCGTCACGCGTCTGTGAAATAAATATCGGGATTAATAACTGGCTGAATCGCATCAGCCAGCTCAATTCAACCATGGACATGTTCCCCAATTCTGGCCATACAGGCAGTCCTTATGATGAGCAAAGTAGATCCTGGTGGAAGGGCTGTGAAGATTTTACCAATTTTTTCCCAATGACCTTTGCAATACCCCCCTGCATAGTATTTTTCATATATTGGCAAGTATTGTACATATAAATAGTTAGACACGCATAGAACTTAACAATAATTACATGGGGACACACTATCGTTCTAGCGGGGATTACCTGAACATGCATTTGTCTGTCACTACTGTACAATATCTTAGCCCTACAGATGGCTACTTACAGACGTTAATTTTGTACGTCATTAACATACACTATCTACAGTAAAACTTCTGTAAGGCGATAGTGGATCCCGATTTAATTATTGAAAAGATTCATTTCAATTTTGCCGTGTATATTTGCGATACTTATCCATGCAGGTAGATTTGCGAACAGGAATAAGTAATGCAAATATACACGGCAAAATTGAAATGAATCTTTTCAATAATTAAATCGGGATCCACTATCGCCTTACAGAAGTTTTACTGTACTTGCAACGTACGAAATTAGCGTCTGCTACTAATAACCATAAGGGCTGAGACACTGTAAATCTCTTACGTCAGAGGCTGTATCCATGACAGTACGTGACTCACCACCAATGTCCTGCAAGCCTGCTGGATACCTAGCTTGCAATTTGAGACATGGTGTCGAATGATTCATAATATAGGTGTGAAATTGAGATAATCTCTCTTTTTCCTTCGGTGGAGGGTTCCCGGTGATATTCGCAAGACTGACTTGACCAATGACGGACACGCTTGACGAATCCAGTCATGTTGCCACGCCAACGAAGAGAGGACTAGCCTATCTGTCCCCCAATTCAGTTGCGCATTGAGCACGTGAACTTGAATCGTCAGCCGATGGTTTCGAAGACACCATTGTAAAGCTGACTTTATATTCCTATCGGTTAATACATAGATGTTCGAGAACTATTTATTAACGAGCTGTGCTGATAGAGATGCTAGATTTAGACAAAAGACGTTAGATTTGGATAAGGTTTGCTCATGTAGAAACATGGTGTGGTATAACTGTCCAAATTTTGCTGCTCCTGTGCCTATAAAACAATTTTTTATTAAGGACTCAATACATTCATGAGATAAGAAGAGGTTGTACATCACTTATTATTTAAGACCTCATAGGCCACAACTGAATAATATGAAGCAAAGAAAGAAGCTCACACAGAGATTATGTCTGAAGCTGGTAGGAATACCAATCTCCCATACTACGAATATGATCTTGTGTCGATGTAATCAAAAATCCGGAAATTCAAATCGTCTTTACACCTATCCAATGCACACCATCGTAACGTCATCATGGTCATAAAGAATCTGTTCGATTAACCTGACTCCTCCAGACTTGAACAAAAACTAATTATGTTGTATAATATTTGAAATTACCACACCGACATATTGATATCCAGGATAAAGTCTAGACTATAGCGCTTGAAGATAGACCAGGGTGTCCCATGTCATTGGCATGTAGATTCTCCGCTTGATTATATTCATATTTTTCCACAACGTAGTCGTCATCTGGTGTGCGGAGTCCAATTCCACTATCATCATGGCTGTTCCTCGTATTAATTGAATTTTGACCAATGATTTCTGTTTGGTGGGATACTGAGTTTTGATTTCCCACATTGTTGGTATCATGAATTAATTCGTCGCCCTCGTTGCTGTATCGACTCCCGCTTTGATATGGTGCCTCGTCAGGTATTGGTTGCTTTTCAGGCCTTGGCCGACTGATACCTGGTGTTTTACATTCCATAAAGCCACCTTGTTCAGCCATGAAGGCAATCATCTCATCAATCCAGCATTTAGTGACCCACCAGGCACCAAAGCTTTTGCCTTGAGATATTGTTATATCCCTCATGACCGCAGTTCCAACACTTTGAACGCACCATACGATTTCCGCGTGGCTTGCGCGCGGAAACCTTCCCGGAAGAGATGCTAAGAAATTGACCCAGCGATCAAGAACATTCTCAGTTGTCGAGTCCGAATGCATGCTTGATTGCTGTTGGCGACCACTCCTGAGAGCCATTTTGCCGTAAAGAGTCCTACTCTCCAACTCCCAATCGACACCTACAGGATTTAACAGATCACGTAGTTCCGTGAGGAGTAGGTTAACGACATCATCCATTCCAGCGGTTGGTATACATTCTGCAATCTTTCTGGTCCGAACCATTGTGATCCATTCTTCGTACATCTGATCTCGATTGGCGGGATTAGAGAGCATGTTCGCTGCGGCATGTGCTGTCAAGTTGACTCTCAATTCTCGATCAAGGAGACCTGCAAATAAGGTAGCAGGAGCAATTTTGGCACGAAGAACGTGTTCGGGATGACCTTGAAAGCAGTTTTGTATGTGCGAGACAAGGCATTCCGAGATGTTACGCAGGGTATCAAGAACCGGCTTGGGAGCTACTTGTAGAGTTAGAGGTGCGACCACCCGCATCATTTTCTGGTACATTGCAAGGTCACATTCCTCTATCCACGATGCAATTTCTGGATTTAAGAATAATTTTTGGACCGGCATGGTAAGAGTTCCGTGAAATGAGCTAAATAAGTGAAAGAAGGTCTTCTCTTTACAAAAGCGGAGAGCGTCGACCAAAGAAGTGCAATGAGAACGATAAAGGGCCGTGAGTGCTGAAGCTGAATCGGGATCTGTACCATCGGGTGTGTAGGGAGCTATTTTAGGTAGAGCTATGGGCTCGTCTCCGGTTGCCAGTTGTTCGCATGGAGGAAGAAACCTTAGGTGTTGAGGTACTTTACTCGTATAATTTTCTAGTTGAGAGATGCTTATAATATCCGGCTGGCAATAGAGACTATGAGGTCTTATAAAACTTTCTTTTTCGTGTGACCACGCGTCTGGTACTTGAGGTCGATCTATTGACGGCAGAACAGCTTTTTCAATCGGATATGGTGTCTGTGATGAGAGGCTATCACGATTGAGTTAGCGAGAGAACCAGTAGAATCTTGATGGCAAAACCTACGTAAAATTTGTCATGAAATTTTGTGTATTGCCGAGTCTCTGGGGTGTCGGATTCTTTTGACTTTCTGTCAATCCTGGCTGATCGTCTTCGAGACTAAAATTTACATAGTGATACTTGGATTCCCCACGGACTCCTAATCGTCGAGTTTTGAGACCCGGGAAGAGTACACGAACGAGTTTCCCAAAAGACGCTGGGTTTAATACGGTGACACGCTCCGTCGCGCATCTTGAGACATAGTTTGAGTAGACACGCCCTCTGGGGACGGAGCCTTTTCCTTTGTGACATACTTGATTAATCCTATTCGAGATCAGCTTGTTAGGTTGTTCTCAAGAGGCGGATTACTTACCAAAGCATCGCAAATACTTGTCTCTGCCTCTCTGATTGAGGACCTCTTTCGTTGCCATGAAGTTCAGCTGCAATATCAGGTAGAGTTCGGTGTTTATTAGCTTGAAATAATTGTCTCATCTCGAGTTCATTTGCAGCACTGGTTTTAGAAGATTTTTTAGTCCGCCCGGCGACTGATTCTAGATCGTCGTGTTCGTCACTCCGACCTTCAAGCATCTGGGCGTCGCCTTCAATGAAACTCGGGCCGTAGATCTCAGCTGTCGTTGGTGGGCGCCCTAGATCAGGTCTGTATGATGCCTCTTGATGGTATAAGACATTATTATGTGGTACACTTCCCAACGCAGGATCAATTTCATATTCCCGGGAATTTCGAAGGTGAGATGGAGGCTGCATAAATACACTTTCTGGTGCTATTTGGTGACTCAAGTTTCCGAATCTTTGCTGAGCGTGTGAATTCTGTTCGTACCATTGTCGGTGGAAGTTTGCCGTCGTCGGGTCGGGAACTTGATCCGTTAATGGCTGAGCTGCGACACTACGCACGCTAGTAGTAGATGCACGAGAGAGTGGGCGCTGCCTGCTCTTGGAAGAGGCAGCCGTATTTGATCGAGACCGTACATTTAGAGACCTTAGTTCTAAAGATGACTGTTCTAAGAGGATCGATTGCATCAGCACATCTGACGTGCTACACCTTAATATCACAGAAAAACAGTCTGCAGCAACTCAAACATACCCATGGTGTCGAAGCAACTAAATATTGCCCACAGATTCCGCAGCGCCTGAGGCGAAGGCCCTGTAGCAGAGATCTGTATTTATTTTCCAGCCGTCGGTGACTGAATCTTGCTTTAGGCTGTATCACAGCTGAATGAGTGACGTGAAGCGCTCTCTATCATTTGATAAAGATGTTCAATGGTATCTAAACTGATATCTCCGCTGTCGCAGTGGGAATTTTCATGTCTTGTTGTAGGATTATTGATTTAATTGTTTACCTGGGGTTGTTAGAGGGATAGCGTGGTTCGGTAATATGAGACTTAGGTAAGCATCATTGGGGCTTTGGTGGTCGTGAAGGATACTATCTGTCAGGAACCAGTTCGTCTGCCGACTTGTGTCGCCTGTTTTTGTCACGAAAAAAGGTCAACTCTTCTGAATATGAAGTCTCACAGTCCGAATGATGAAGTCTCTCCTCCGCTGGATTTTGTTTTGATATGAGAAATCCCACTACCCTGTCATTATTAAGACTCTTCACTGTACAAATTTAAGGGTATCATTACATGTACATATACGGTAAGGAGCATATTCAGTTCAAGATTGAAACTAATCTCCTTTCGTTTTAATTGAATGCATCAGTATCTTCGCTTTTTTTTTAAATCAACACCATCACACGCAATTTATATACACTCTCTCCCATAGTTCATCAGTAACGATATATTGCATGTATGGGGTTCGTAAATATTGTCTGTTGCTGTACTATCTCGCCGTACGTGACGCTACAGAATTTATTCATGTGAATGGAAACATTCCAGCAAATTACCTTCACGCCTGGTTCCTGAATCTGTAATTGACGATTAATTTTGAATTACTTTAAAATACGTTACGGCCGATCGTTGTACATCACTAAATATCATTTTCACATTTATTATTCTTGCATGACGGTAAGTTACTACCGGCAAGACAATGTACAATCAGTGGATTCTTGTTCGAATTGGTGTCGCACTCGTACCGCTCGTAACTTCACGAACATCCGACTCCACCTAGATTGTCGAGGGCTGTGAACTATAGTACATGATGAACAGCTCTTTAAATCTGAATGTTCCAGGTTTAAAATAAATGTATACAACGACCACTGTAAATATGAGTCTCCAGCAAATTACGCCTTGAATAATAACAAACGGTTGATACGTGACAATCTACGAATTTATGCATTTAATATAAATAAAATTTTTACATTAGACATGCATTTTTTGGGGCCGTGTTTCTATTATTAGCACTTATTAGAAACTTCGCTGCTAATAATAGAAACTTACACCAACAGATCTCTGATGCAACTCAACGTCAAGTACTGCCATCGCCTCTGTCCGATCTCGCATTCACAAGGAAGTACTTGGCACGCTTGGAAATCCATACTTCTATCATTGTAGCAGCAGATCTCGAGTGTCAATGACTGAGGTAAATTTTATGTTCTGTGTCACATGAACCTGCTGCTAAAGTTGACAAGACGTACTCTCATTCTGACCTTCGGCTCCACCCGCTCACTCTGTACTGGCTCATGCTGCAAGACATTTCCGCCGAATTTTCCAACACAATAAAAATCATTAACATGGACACCTTGAGATACTCTTGAACGTTGAGGTTACAGTCATTTCATCAGAGATTTTGTTTGATCATGTGTCTATTGTTAGTAGTAAAATTAATATTTTAATCCTACTTACTGCGAATAATAAAAACAAAGCAATAATATTCCCTGTTGTTGCTCTTTGTACTCCTTTGACTCTCATGGCTTTCTCCTCGTTTCAGCATTTCTTTACAACGCAGAAGAAAGTAAGAAAGAAAGAAAAAAAGAAAGAGAAAAATACGCCGACAAGTCAAACGTCAACCGTGCAATACGATGGTTGCCGCTCCCTATGAGCCACAAGGACGACATGTCCTACAATCAGTGGCAGATGAAGTCTTTTAAAGAATTCTGGAAGATCACTTCTCCAACAGGTAGAGCTTGAATCGACCGATGTAATTTTTTCATTCAGGCGAGCATTACCTCGAAATGACTAGTCATTTTGAATGACTATTACTTGGCCAACTCACACTCCGATGGCTGATGTTCGTTACACAATATTATAATCAGAGCTTCTATGAGATACCAAGTAATTTAGTTTCGAAGTATTGGATAAATCGCCATTTCGCCTTGATACAAGTTGTTGTCCGCGTAGCTCTACGCACGAAAAAAATCTAGAATCAAAAGTGGCCCGAACTATTCCAAATGTCCAGTATGTAAGTTTCAAATTTCAAGTTTTTCTTGGGCTTTGTTTCAGAATCCTAGGTTTGTAAGTTTAGAGCTACGAATATTCCTGCAGGCCATCTTCTTTAGACGCCACAAGACGCGTTACATTGGGCTCGAATTAGATGATGTTGATAGCTGGTTTGGTACATCCGTAGCAGTATAGAGAACTTTCTGGGCCCATTTCGCCTGATACTATGTAGCAGCATCTAGCATGAAGACTTAGCCGAGAATAGAGCGCTTTGGCATGGATACTGAAGGACTTCCTGATAAAATTGAGCGCAGTAGAGAAGTTCCCATGACTCGAATTCCTGATCTATCATCTACACGTCACGCCTGCAATTATTTCTTTCTTCTATTCTCCCAAAGCAGTTTTGATCATAGTCGATTCTCCCTTTTCTCTACTGATATCTTGATCAAAAATTCCTCCCATTTTTAAACTTTAATTCGAAATACCAAATGCCTCTGGTGAAAAAGTCATACTCAATAGAAGACTGATCGCTGCGATTGTACTCATTTTATTCGCTTTCCTCCTGATAGCCTTTAAATTTGTTCCAGGCAATTCGAGCAATTGCATCAGCATCTGCGGGTATCAGAAGTCAATTTTCCACGCCAGCCTGATATGCTGTATTCTTGTATAATTAACTTAACATTCGAGCATACTATTTTAGGAATTTTCTCTTTTTAACATGCTAATATGTTTTCTCCGTGTGTGAACGTTCATGCATCCATCTCAGTAGATATCGATGATTCGACAGGGAACAGTTTTTCTTTCATCCGCGAGCGCAGGTGGCTGTAATTTTGTCATAAAATTGATTGAGATGTATTATTTCCACTCGATTCATCTGGGAGTCTGTTTAACGTATTTCTGGAATCACCAAGGTTGGTTAACCGAATAATACAACTTGGACAACTTGCTTTCTACTAGTTGAGATAGTCCCCTATTATTATTCAACATTCATATATATCAATAATTACCACGAGGACACGTACTTATATCATGCTACTATACTACATGTACATGTAGGAGTAGTATGTGTCTGTTAGTCTGGATTACAGGGGGGTACCGATATGTGATACGTAGGAATAGACGTGCCGTCATGATTTGTGAAAAGTACTTTTGAATTTAAAATTAACGTCACCATAAGACATCGTGAATTGTATATTCCTGATCTATCTGAATCTTCTGCCAATTCCTTGTGACTCGTCGCTGTATTCTGATTCAGGTTAATACAAATTGTAGCTTGTATGGTAGCTTTGGGATTGCTAACTAGGGGAACTATTTCTTCAGCTTCACCTAACAACTTTCGTTGAATCCCATAATCGCCGTTGGTTGAGCCGTAGCCCGTTATTTGTGTGGAGCGACTTGATCAATTACAAGTACTTATTAGCTGAAACTTGTAAAGCTGTCTCGATGGGTGGCGATCCTTCGACAGCGGAGAAGTATGGAAAATTCATTATGTAAAATCCGAGTCAGTTTATATGTTGTAGATGACAAGACGATCAAAGTTGATGAGGAACTCTCAATTTAGGATGTCTTATGGTACTAACGTTTTCGGATTTGTAAGCTCACATCAGTTAAAAAAGTCGTCTGCGCGAATGCATCCGAAAGGATAATCAAAAAGTTCAGCGTGCGATAATACATCAACGGTAAGGACATATGAACTCGAGCCTGATCTGAAAGGCATGCGGAGGATGGCACGCGACGATGACGTGCAAATATACGTCTGGTACTGTGCAGGATCTAGCAACGATCAATCTACTACATGTGGCACACTTATTTCACGGAATCTAAAGGTACTCACGTTAGTGGAGCGTGCGACATGTAAGGCAGAGGTTGTGACAAATTAGGGGCGCTGACACCTGTCCTAACCAACTCCAAGCGCGTTAATTATGGTTGGAAAAATGGCGATTATCTGCTGTTGGCATACTATTTGTAGGAATAGTCAGCATACCAAAATTGATGGGCAAATTAGATTTTCACGAGAGAAGAGGAATTTAGATCACGACTCATGCGAAAATAGCTTCATCACCTTCACGCGGTACCGGCTGAAAACGCTCAGTATATTGAAATAGCTACAGGTCTTCAACAGCCAAGATGAATCGCAATTCGAATGAATTTTTACCCACTACTAGTACATCTAAGTCTAGATCTCTTTGCAATACCGGCTTAATTAGTATTTTGCGACCAAAACTGCCTTGATGACACCGTTGGCAAGCATCTAGGACCTCCTCTGTCTAAGTAATTCTGCTAATATCAACATTAAATTCTACCTTTTTCGACTTCTGATACACTCGTAATGGTATGCGTACAGGGCCGGAGATTTTCAACCAAGAACGACGAAATCCCAAGAAATTTTTGTCGTAGCGGTAAAATGTTTGGTTGTTACAGAAGGAGGATCTCGTACCGACTGTATGAGAGAATATTAACAGAAATATCGAGTTTATGAGAAGTCGTCTTTGGTGATACATTAGAAAGGGGGCTCTGTTGATGGAATGGCCATGGGCACCACGCAATCATTCTTTTGAGGTCATAGCGTCTTGGTAGACCGGATATGATAGCTGATCAACGGCGCGCCACAAGCTTGGGAGGAGCTCAGACTAGCCCTTCATTCTGAGTGGCAGATCATTCCTACGGGTCGGATGGTGCAGTGGTACGCTATCCGGGCCGTTCGCCCAAGTAGAGAATGGGGAGCTTGGACACATGCCCCACTTGAGACAGGAGAAAGCTGGTTCGAATCCAGCAAGACCCTCACACTATTTCTCTCGCGGTGATACTGTATCGGTAGGATGACGAAAGCATGCTCAGATAACCACAGGGTTTTCTCGCTTTTCCCTGCGGTGGGTATTCACGGAAGAGGGTACATGCAGTAAGGCGTTATTCTCGTAGTGGTATCTGCAAATGAAATCTGAGTATGAGTGTTCCAAATGTCAAACTGAGTTATTCTGCGAACTATACATATCTTCCGTAATCATGCGCGTCATAGCCTCAGGCTGCAGACGCAGAAATGATTTAAAAGGAAATAAAAAAAAATTCACACGGGCCGCATGGTGGAGTAATACACCGTCCGGGCCGTTCTTCAAGAGTCGAGTCTGGGTAGCCGAGACAGATGCCCCACTTGAGACAGGAGGAAGCTGGTTCGAATGCGACAAGACGCTCACACCACATTTCTCGCCATGTCATGTACGTGATGGTGACGAAGGCACACTGGAGAGCCGGGGGTGGCTCAAATGGGTTCCTGCGGCGACGTTAACGGATGAGGGTTGGAAGGGCTGTAAGGCGCCCGATTTCAAGGTATGTCTTCAAATGATATTCGGGTGTGAGTGCCCCTCACATCAAGTTGAGTCATCGCTTTATTTACCGTACCAGTGTCATTCGTGTCAAGGCCTGAAGGCTACATACATAAGGACAATGAAAAAAAATCAAAGACACTCAGTAATCTCTCTTGAAATCCTGCAGTCTATACAAGGAAACAAAATCATATGACACTGAAATCTATAACGTGCCCCCCAGGCTTTTTTTTTTAAATCACTTGTGCGTATGCAGCCTGAGGCCATGACGCGAATGATTACGGAAGCTATGTATGTGACGCACAATAACTCTGTTTGACGTTTGGAACACTCATACTCAGATTTCATTAGCAGATACCACAACGAGAATAACGCCTTACGACATGTACCCTCTTCCGTGAATACCCACCACAGGGAAAAGCGGGAAAAACCTGTGGCTATCTGAGCATGCTTTCGTCATTCTACGAATACAGTATCACCGCGAGAGAAGTGGTGTGAGGGTCTTGCTGGATTCGAACCAGCTTTCTCCTGTCTCAATTGGGGCATGTGTCCAAGCTCCCCAGACTCTACTTAGAAGAACGGCCTGGATAGTGTACCACTGCACCATCCGACCCGCCCCCCAGGCTTGCAGCCGTGGCTGATATGGGCCATATCACGCTCCACGCGCAAGGAATTGGCCATATCAGCCACGGCTGCAAGCCTGGGGGGAATCCTCGCGCAACAAGCTCAAGTATATGCTGAACAACCACGTCCTCTTCAATCTTAGATAGATTCTTTGATTTGGGCCAGCGATCTGGCTGTGGGAGTGGTCCGGCGCGTCGATGACCTAGAGTTGCTCGAGAGACGTTTTAGATAGCTGCAGCGCGTCTCTGAGAGAGTGTCGCGTCTTGTTTAAGAGCCTGAAGGGCGGTCCGTATTTGACGTTCATTAGAAGGTTCCATCTAGCGTTGTTGTTAAGGCATCACGTAGGAAGGTAGAGTTTGGTGGGGGCATGGCAAAAGTTGCTCGCCAACCCGTGGGGCACGTTACAGAAATTTAGTATTAAATTGACATACTCCTAGTGAAGGTAATGGGCCTCTAAAGATATATTTATAGGAACTGATTGTAGTGGGTATGCGAACGTATGTATTTCTGATCATTTAAAGGCTCACTTAACATACAAAGAAATCTCTCAACAAGCAAATGTAAATGTACTTCCACGTACACTTTTGTACAGGGGCGACTTGGACGCATTACATAATCAAGGTGTGGCCGATGACCCATCACAAACGGACGTGCTAAACGGACAGTCCCAAATGCTCGCTGGACGTCCCTGCAAGTAGATTGCGCTTCCACGCTAACCAAATCTGCATTGATCAGCGATCTCGTCGAATATTTTTTTGCGCTACTCCAAATTTGGTCACTATCGTTACAAGTATAGTAGTTACCATGACAACTTAGAGCCCGTGTTTAACAAACATAACATAAAGATACCATTTAGAAATATTGGTCCTGGAAATGCCTTAATAACTTTTCCAAATCGTCCAATTCTACATTCCAATTTCATCTTCCTCACCTCCAACTTCGCCTCACTTATTGAACTCCAAATTACAATGGCTGAACTGAACTTTAATGCGCTATCAGCATCAATCAACATATCTCAAGATACTAATGAAAGAGGTATTTTTCCCTTTCTTTCTACTAAAATACATATTGGCTGATTTCTCCAGGAATGGTTACCGGAAGTGCTCTTTTAGAGGCCCATGATGGGCATCAAAGTATACCAAATAATGAGGATACCCGTATGCTAAGCTCCCTAAAACTAATTCATTTATGGCAAAATTTCCACTAATACGCAATTTCTTCAGTCGAGACTCAGTGCGGAAGTATGGAAGAAATAATTGGTGTCCGGACCGACCAAATGGAGGACTGTAAGAGAGCTGTCGAGCACCTAGCTAACGAAAATGGATTTGCGACAGTCATCCGGAGATCTACCAAAAAAGATCCTCAAACTGGTATTTACTTAAAGATTGAGCTGGTCTGTACGAGGAGCCGTCAAGCTGAGCTGAAAGGATCCGGGAAACAAAGAACTCCAAGCGGCCGAGTCGGATGCCAATGGAAGGGATACATAGCCTTCTACAAAAGAGAGAACATCTGGAAATTTAATGTCCAGAGAGACTTCCATAATCACTATCGGGTAAATGCAGAGCGTATTCCCGTTATTCGTCGCCATAAACGCAACGGTAACGTTGAGGTTTTAAATCAGATTCGTGCGCTTAACAATAATCGACGTCTAACTGCCCAAGACATTGCTGAAGAAGTTGGTCGAAAATATTCTCTGGAGGTTACGGTCAAAGATGTTCAGAACATTCGAGATGAAGACCAACGAGCACTGCTCGGAGGAAGGACCCCAACGCAACAATTCTTGCATAACCTACAAAACGATAGCTCTGCTTTAGTAGTAGATTTCCAAACCGACGCCCAGAATCGTGTTGAATATGTGCTATGGACATATCAGTGGTCAATCGAAACCTGGAAAAACCATAACGAAGTCATTTCACTTGATGATACCTACAAAACTAATCGATTCAATCTTCCACTGATGCAGATCACTGGAATAACAGGCATGAATTCCACCTTTAACGTCGCCTGGGCTTTGATCAAGGATGAGCGGCAAACATCCTATCAATGGGTGTTAACTCGGCTGCAAAGGATAATGGATGAGCATCAAATACCTTTGCCTATGGTCATAATCACCGATTATGATACGGCGCTAAGAAATGCCCTCGAAACTGTATTCCCGCGAGTCCCAACCCAGCTCTCTTTGTGGCATGTTATGAAGAATGTTGTATATAACATTGGCAAGAAATGGGAAGGTACTTTAGAAGGTACTCTTCTCGGAGAAAGGCTTGGCGGGGTTGGGACTGGAATAAGAAGAGAGGGCAACCATCTTGAGCACGAAGATGCTAATGCTAATGCCCACGCTGAATCTGTCGCAACACACTTGATGGAAGGGCCAGAAAGAGCTGTTTTCGGCGGGAACGCCGGGCCAAGAATAAATATTAATTCAGTGCAGCAACCTGGGCCGGGTCGGTCCTTCGTAGACAGTGCGGATGGAATTTTGAGTGCTTGGAGGGTTTGCGTTTATGCCGAAACCGAAGAGATGTTCACCAACAACTGGCGAATACTTGAAAGAGAGTTTTCTGATCAGCGAGGTAAGCAATCTCTAAACGGTTTAATCATAGAAAAAACAGCCAAATAAGATATCCATAGATATTATAAGCTATTTGTCAACAACATATCTCCCTGTTGTTGATCAGTTTGCCTTGTTCTCAACCAAACTTCACCGAAATTATGGAGTCAAAGCAACTTCGAGAACTGAGGGGTCTCACTCTTCTCTCAAAAAGCACCTCAAAAATCGAAATGGTGACCTCATCGCTCTCAACAATGCCATAACCACAAAGAGAGAAAAACAAGAGAGAAACTACCGAAACGAGATGGAGAAGCAAATGCATAAAGTGCTTCCTCAACATAGATCACAGTTATTTAACTTGGTCAGATGTCGAGTCAGCTTTGCAGCACTACGTATGCTCGAGGATCAGGCAAATCAAGCACACAATAACTTGAGGATGCCTCTGACCGTCAACTGGACTTGTAGTGGAGTTTTCACGGCGCAATTCGGTCTCCCATGCTGGGATCGATTAGTCGACGTTGTGAATACCAACGGTACGATTGAGATGCGCTCTATCGATCCGCACTGGTATCTCACAAAAATACCTCTACCTCAAAGAGAGGAAGACTTACGCCGCATTCTCGATCCTGCAGTTATCCCTCGTAGGCGTCAACGTACAAGGCAAGACGCAAGCGTACGAAGAGATCGTTCTCATGACGAGCTTCTACCTGTAAGACGTATTCAAGCGTCCGTTACTGCACCTCCCGAGCTTCAATCTTCAGCGGAGTCTCAATTGCCACCCCAGCAGGGTTTAATAGAGCGACGCCAGCCTACTCCATCAAAGTGCAGTATTTGCGGTCAGTCTGGACATCGCTTTAATAGCGCACACTGTCCTCTTAGGGTTCGGAATTAGGCAAGTTTTCTTGATTTGTTCTTGTATGCCGCTCAAAATACGTATATGTAATTAGTTCTTATACATAATCTTCCCTTTTCAGTAGAATAGTAAATACTTAGATATAAATTTATTTCAAATGAAGAAAGTGTACCACACGTATGCATGTGAGCCCATCGATTGAACATCATTGATAGGAAATATGTTGAAGATAATTACGCGTAACTAGTGTTACTGTACGGTTTGATGTTAGTAATATATAACACGATTTGGAGTAGCGCAAAAAATATTCGACGAGATCGCTGATCAATGCAGATTTGGTTAGCGTGGAAGCGCAATCTACTTGCAGGGACGTCCAGCGAGCGTTTGGGACTGTCCGTTTAGCACGTCCGATCACCAAGTCCCCATCAATGACATGTTTCTGACAAATCCTCAACATTTAGCGTAATTTCGATTAAGCATGAAGAGTTTTAAGCTTTGAGAACAAATATCGAGCTCGATCCATAGGGGCAGCAACACGGATAACTTTTGCCATAGAGTGATAAGAAAAGGTTAAAAGAGGCATAAATCAGAAGGTACTGGCGCAGCATCGACTGTAAATTGGATAACGAAAATTTAAACTGATATGATTTTGTTTGTTACCACTGCCACCATATTCTGAATGTCAGTTATCTATGATTCCCAACATCTGAGGTTTAAAATACCCACCATGAACAGGAATTCTCTAATTTTACATCAAAGTCTGAACTAACCATGTGGCTACGAACATGAATTAGAGATGATTTGTCATAGCTATGAGGCTGAATACAATATGATTTATTAAAAAAAAAAAAAAAAAAAAAAAAAAAAGGATGCAGGTTTCTATTTCATTTAACTTGATCTTAGGCCTTGTTGGCCCACGCAGGTATTTTCGGAAAATATATATTTATACATAGAACGACTTTGGGTTTGACATCTGAAACACTCATACTCAGATTTTATTTGTTGATACTATTATCAAGTTAACCCTTGTGGCATGTTACTTCTTTTGTGAATGCCCACCACAGAGAACAGCGAGAAGACCACATAGCTATTTGAGTATGCTTTCATTATTCTAAGGCTTCAGCATCACCGCGAGAAAGGAGATGTGCGGGTCTCACTGTATTCAGACCAGCTTTCTCCTGCCTCGAGTAAGGCATGTGTCCAAGCTATCCCGTTTCTACTTGGGAGAACGGCCCGGATAGTGTGCCACTGCACCATCCGACCCACCAATACATATTGTATAGATATACAGTGTCTCAACCCTAAAGATTGTCAAACTTGAAATCCCGGAATTACAGGCCGTTTCCTTGCATATTTACGCTCATCATTCGAAAGGGGGCTAGCAGATTCAGTCTAAATCACACGCTTTGTTCTAATTGTTATACCTGCAAACCGTTTCTCAGGCCTACCTTTATATTCCCGAAACTAGAGTCTAACTCTACTTGCTAACCGAGAGCTCATAACCGCTACATTTCTTGTTGAAGATAGGGCTAATCCAATGATCGTTGTACTGGTAAATTATACACTAGTACCGATATAGCCCAGCGGCTATCGCTAGCAGAGAGAATTATCTTGTTGGTAAATAGAGCGCTCACTTGGGTAGAATAAAAAGTTGTCTATTTGAAATCAATCTATCTTCCCTCATTCCAGTACGAATAAATACTTTGTGTAGTCATTCTCCCTGGTACATTATTAATATTTCTTACATAATACTCTAAGTCAGAGCCTGTCATTGAACCATCAAAAGGAATTCTCACACCCTTCTGGGAAGAGACCTCGTCGCTAGGACCTTAATCAGGATAAACAGACCGCAATCCAGACACTTCGAAAGCATGGGCTCTCATATCTTGAGATTGCTTATGTTTTGGAGCTAACTCATAGACAAGTCTAATACGTATGCGAACAAGGTGAACTTTCAGAAGCTAGGAGTCTTGGTGGACCTCCAGCCTCGAGTGAAGTTCTAGCTGATGAGCTTGAACATTTTGTTCGCAGTTCGCGAGTCGGTCGGTTTACGACTTACTTGGAGCTTGCTACGGTGCATTTTTCTCACATGAACGTCGGTGAGACAGCTATTCGGAATGCTCTAGAAAGAAGGGGATATAAGCGTCGTGTATTCCAGGGTAAGCCTCCGGTTAGCGAAGGAAAAAAAGGCGACAGTTAATTCTCGTCCGGTCTCATCTACATTGTATCATTGATCAGTAGAGTTAAGTCCTATGGACCGACGAATCTTGGATGACTGGCGGTCGGCACACACGTTTGTGGGCGACCAGAAAGGTCAGTTCGCTTAATGATAATTTGATTTTTCCACTAACAAAGTCCGGACCGGCGAGGAGTTTGACGAGATGTGCTTATCTTCTCAGTAGGTTCGAAGAAATTGCTAATGTATTGGAGATCTATCCATGGAAACCGAAAAAGTAGCATTTTAACTCAGGAAAAAAGTCGGGAGAAATTGATCTCGGAGAACTACTGCCAATGGATTTTACCTAACATATTAACGGCACGAGAAGCCGATCCATGCTTTTAACTGATGTAGGATGGCGCTCCTTGCCATTCTACATGGAATATCATGGAAGCTCTACTGCGAGCTCTCTTTTTCAAATTTTTTTGAGCAGAAGGTTCCGTAGAAAAGGTGGTTGAATTCTAAGGGTAATTACTGAGCTAAATGGCTACCTGTTATGGGTCAATGTATCAATGATCTTAGGTTCGAGGTAAAAGGGGATAGGAGCACTATAAAAGGTGTGGCCTGGGTCAGAGGAGCCCTAGTGTTATAATAGCCTTGGACTCTATATAGCACGAATAAACACCACTATAAACAATCTACTGCGAGCCGGGGTAGAACCAATCGTGTGGCCTCCCTTCTTACTTGAATTAAGCCCAATTGGGTCTGTATGGAAACGTTGAAGGATTACACTCAAGCTCGACGTCCGGAGTTTGAGAATGGAAGGCAAATGTCACTAGAGACGCAAAAAAGTGCCATAAGAGAAGCTTAGGACTCAGCCTCAACTGACGAACTCGGTCGACTTGTCGTTGGCACGCCTGCATGCCTGTAAGATTTCATCAGTAATAGAAGCTGTCGGAGGTCTTTCTTCGTACTTATGTATTTTTTACGATTATCTTCGTCCTCTTTTTAAGTGTACGGTATCTTTATTCAGTTGTAGATAAGATATAATGAGAAATTTGCTAAGCAACTGAGCTTTTGCAAGGTATGTTGACCCGAATACGGTAAAGTGTTTCTAAGATATCTCAGCAAAGAGGTATGATCGTTTCCTAACAAGCAAAAGATTTTCAAGAAAACCCACTTTAATGCCTGTCGTTCATGCAAACGAACAATCTGTAGGATGGTAACACTGTACTTTATTCCTAGACCATATATATTTGCATACCATTGGTCCAGGTCGTAGCCATTCGTTCAGGAGCCAATCGTTTGAAATTTGTGGTACTGACGCCCCTACTCATCCCTTCGAAATATCGACCTGAAAAATATTAACGTTCCTTCCCACTTGGCCGGTCATATTTATATAAGTAACTATTTCACCAGAACATTTATGACGAGAAGAATTTCCACGTGAGAATCTCGCTCATACAGAGTAACCCGCCAATTGGTATGACTGTTCGCGTGGCAAAGGGCGTTCACGAACTTGAAGGAATGATACAGTAGAACCTGTTCAAACCCATAGTAGGTCCCGGTATAAATGTTAAAAATATTTATTGAAATATAACCGTTTACCTTTTCAATACTTACCCCTGCATGCAAAATGACGTATAAAGGTAAATGTTGCAAAAGTGAGTACCAACAACTCTATAAATATTAACAATAATTAAAACCGGGACCCACTATGGATTTGGACAGGTTCGAAGACTACTTTGTATTGTACCGAAAACTTCTCAGCTACACCAATTATCACTTTTAAATTCAAACATCACTTGGCGCCTAAAATACTGGCACAAGAGAAACAGAATCAGACATCTCCTTCACAATTTGAGATCAGTGGCAGCTCTGCAGGCTCATTATAACTAACCTGAATTCGACAGACGGGTCCAGGCTCCTGGGTAAGGTTTGTCCCGTTTTCCATCGTTGATACCACCGTTACTTTGAGATTCTATGTCTTACTATACTGGACGACTACTTCATATTTCTGCTAGTTATGACAACCTGTGCTGTCGGGCCATGTCATGAGTAGCTATGTGCAAATTAATGTAACAACTGGTAAGCTGGATAATTCCTGTAGCCTATGTTATACATAGGCGTGCACAGGCTTAACAGGGGTAGTGCATTGTGCACTGGCAGATATAGTGGCTGATGTTAATTTTGGCTGAGACACTGTATATCAGAATTCCCAAAATAGATGGATCATGGAGCTGAAACATAAGAGCTTCCTGGCATGCGGCAACCTTCTACTCCGTGGCTAACTTCTATTTCAGGAATCCTCATTGATGTTAGGGCTATGGTATTATCTACGAGGAGCAGAGCTTTGTATATATTTGTAGGACTACGAGATAGATTGCTTTCTCTTCAGATAGAATATAAACTACCTCTATTCATTTAGCTGCGCAAGCGCTCTTGTCTAGACTGTGACAATTAATTACTAAATATTGAGGCTAAACTCGCAGCGCTTGGTTTCGGCGGTATTTATTATTTGGAGCCTTTTTATTATCATTTTATTTTATATAAAAATCATTTTAGCGTATGCAACCTGAGGCTATGACGCGCATGATTACGGAAAACATGTATAGTTCGCAGAATAACTCAGTTTGACGTTTGGAACACTCATACTCAGATTTCATTTACAGATACCACTACACGAATAACGCCTCATGACATGTATCGTCTTCCGTAAATACCCACCAAAGGGATAAGTGAGGAAAACCCGTGGTTAACTGAGTACGCTTTCATCATCGGACGAGTACGATATTACCGCGAAAGATATGGTGTGCGGGTCTTGCTGGATTCGAATCAGCTGTCTCTTGTCTCGACTGGGCATGTTTCCATACTCTACTTGGGAGAACGGTCCGGATGGTGTATCACTGCCCCTTCCGACCCATAAGTAAGGAACTGTCACTTCATAAAGCCAAATGGGTAATTTGTAGACTATTTCATCTCACAAGATACTTCTCACATCACTTAAAGACCTTCACTTCTGCCATTGCGCCACTTCCATGATCGATACATGCCAATTTTCCCAAGATAACAGATCTGATCTATGGAAATCAAGAGCTAAACGAAAATCTTAAAGAATAGAACACTAGCTATCAGGAAAGCTATCTTTAGTTTATGCGCATATACTTTGTCTCCGTAGGAAGCATCTGTAAATTTAGGGGTTTAGTTGGTCTAGAATCGAGAACCTGTGACTAAATCTTCTTCCAACACTGATATGATTGAAAATCATGACATTTTTTTTTGGAGATGATGAAAATAAAAGAAGTTGGAAACATCGTCTCCTTCGTCATCAACAAATGAAGGGCCAAAAATGTTTGTACATAGAACTGCAACGGACCGGTATATAGATCCCCAACCTCCTTCAAATTCTTAGAGGCAAAAAGGGTATCTTGCATGTGACCAGGCATCGACAAGGGGGCTCTAAAATTTTGAGATGTGGCTAGTAGAACGCTAGATCACGTCGCTCAAGAGTATGGTCTTTCCATAGCCTGTCACCACTCATAAACAATCCAGAAGACTCGCTTCAAAAGAATCAACAATTCAATAACCTATCAATTTTAATCGACGATAAATTATCTTTTATATAGATTCATCACTAACATGGCCACGATACAAGACAAAGCGCAACTCTACATAAGTCAGATAGACAAGGAGGTAAAAAGCTTTACCAAGTTCAGTTTGCGACTAAAGCTAACCCTCTGCTATCAGCTATCCCGGTATTCTGCTATCAATAATTTTGAGAAACAGACTTCTATCCCAAAAGTTTATGCTTTTATTGGCTTAATCGCCACATACTTTGCTTTTATCTTCTTCAACCTCGGCGGACAGCTCCTGACAAATATTGCTGGATCCGTGATTCCCAGCTACTACACTATTCAAGCTTTACTCTCCGAGGAGAAACGTGACGATACTCAATGGCTCACTGTATGTTATTTCTTATTAATAATAAAGATCTCTGCTAACTTCCAATTTAGTATTGGCTAGTCTATGCTTATCTCACCGTATTTGAAAGTGCTATAAACGCGGTTTACTGGTTCCCATTTTACTATACCTTCAAGTTTTTACTTATTCTGTGGCTCGCCCTACCTGCGACTGGGTAAGGTGATCCCAAGCATTTTTGATAAGATCTGACAAAATACAGTGGCGCTCAGGTTGTCTTTCGATCCTTTATCCAGCCGGCCTTTGCTCGCTATTGCTCTGGCCCCGGGGTCACTGCTGCTAACCTCCGCTCAAAGATCGATGCTGCACTGGATAAATCCCAATAAATAGTAAAAAATACCAGTTCATGGATGAGTATCCATTAACTTCGGTAAATCAAGCTCAAAATTGATGAAAGTATTGAATCAGCAGCAACATGGCAGAGAATATATAGATGAGACGCTCCGTGATAGGAAAATTATTGACGAGAACAAATGAAGTATGTCTGAGCCAAACATCCCAAGTAAGGTAAAATTAAGTGAAATGATATGGGATTGGTAAAGGTCTCGGCTTAACTGTGATGTGAAGAATGGCCAAGTAACGTACATACGGAGATGTACCAAAAACATGCCAACTAGCCAATGAAGCTGTATGCTGTTAGACCCCTCTCACACACTTTTATTAGTATAAAGACCAACATACAAATGAAATACGTCCACCAATGCCTAAAATTCATCAGATTCAAAACATCCAGAGTAGCCCCTAGTTCTAACTAATTACGGTATAAACAGCTGATGATGGTTTTGTATGCAAATGTTACAAAATACACTTAACATAGATAATTAATACTATGTCAAGTGTTAAAGCTTTCTTGGTTGAATGTGATATGATTTAAACAAAATCCTCAAGAGGGCCCAAAGCATTAAAGCCATGCAGGTAAGAAGCGAGCATATTGGACCCAAATCTTATCTACACTGAAGAAAAGTCTCTGAAGTTCAAAAACCAAGATGTCTAAGTGGATACCTCTCTCAAAACGTCAAATACATGATAATAGCCTGACCCTTCTGGCACAAGGGGAGAACGAAAGTCTAGCGTAAAGTCAGGAATCGGTCTTTCGAAGCAATGCTGAATAGTCCAGAAGGCATCAAAAGGATTACGCAGTGGATTTTAGACCTGGCTTGGATTGAACAATTTCTATTGGTTGGGTAAGTCGGGGTGAATCTAGAGCGGAGAGAAGTATTACAATACAAACAAGCAGGCAGGTAACTGACGACATGAATGCCACATTGGGTATAACAATGTTGATGGACTTCATGAAGATGATATGGGAAACGAAGAGAAATATTGAAAACAACCTGGATAGCAGCGAGGGTTTTTCACGAAAGGTTTCCCCCTCACGTTCAGTCTGATCTTCTACATTTAACATCATATAAACTAATAATCCCTGATGGTTGATAAAACTCTTTGAAACGGACGTGTTACTATAGTACATAACTAATAGCAAAGAGGGACGAAGACGGCGTTTCTCCTTGTACGTGGTGTCCCCTATGAACCTGGAGTTTATCTTCAGAGCAAACAGAAATACGAATTATTTGATCACGGAGGAAAAGTCACCCAAATGAGTATCCGGGGCGTACCCAGCTCCCGTTATGGTGGTGATGGGTTAGACTACGTTGGCCCTTTTTGCCATGGATTTTCGCTGTCTACAGATATTCTGGTATTATACTGTCTCCCGAGGAAAGAGCACCGCTACCTGAGCGCTGGTAGTGTCGGTATAAGGAGGATATCTGGACTATGGGATATTAGGGAGATACAGATGGGGATACGCACCTCGTGTGGCTCTGGTGTCTAGGCCTCGCCTGGCTGGAGTTGCAGGTTTTTTGAGGCTTTTTCCCGCGTACCGGTTTCCATGGCTGCTCTTATTCCATCTTTATTTTTTGTGAGCAAAATCTTCCGTCGAAAAGGTGTTCGAAATTTGCGGGTAATTACTGAGTCTAATGGCTATCCGTCATGGGTCAATGTATCAATGATCTTAGGTTGGAGGTAATAGAGGAGAGATAGGGGCACTGTAGATGGTGTGGCCTAGGTCAGAAAGGAGCTCTAGCAGTGATGTAACAATATTGGGCTCAACATAGCACGAATAAATACAATTACAGTCGTCCCTCTCTAACTCGATAGTGGGTCCCAGTATAAGTGTTGAAAATATTCATTGAAATTCAACCATTTGCATTTGCAATACTTACCCCTGCACGCAAGATGACCTGTAAGGGTAAGTGTTGCAAATATAAAAGTCCAAGTTACAATGAATCTTTTCAACATTTATACCGGGACCCACTATTAGCTAAGAGGGGCCCTACTGTAATACGGTGTAAAGATCAACGTGTGAGAAATGGCTCCCTGTAGGTAATATGATTGGCTCGTAGAATGTGGCGCCATTAATTTAGTGGCTGGTAAACGTTTCATTCTGAAACTCCCCACACAACGTTATTCAATTTTCAAAAAGATCCTGAGGCTCAACTGGAAATACATCTATGGCAGACTTCTGGGGAACTTTTTATTCACAGCCGCGTATTCATCAATAAATCAAATAACTAAGAACTTGGTATGTTTTAAGGAAATCCTTGGATGATTTAAAAATTAGAGGGTTGTGACGGATTCGGATGTCCAGTACCACACATAAAATATCCTATCTCTATTCAGAGGAGCTTCTAACTGTCTTGGGATAAGATAATCAGGAAAAGCCCCACCTTTTAGACCCGAGGAACAAAACTCTCCGTGGCAGGAAAGTAGGACACCTTTTTAAACACTGACAGCGTGCTAGTACGAGTAGTTTCGTTTGAAGTTTTTACACGATGTCCCCGCTGAACTAATCCGAGTTGCGCAATAGTCTTACGATGTCAATTTTCTTTTGGCTATACAAATTTTGAAGCAACTGCCGCTTAAGCTCAATGCGCTGGACAAACTTGTGGTTCTATCTAGTCATAGCCTTGGGCGCTTACTTGTAATAATGCTTCTCCCCAAACTTAGTCTATTAGAGTCCAGGCTTCTAGTTTCGGTAGTGGCATCAATTACCCTCTTATTACTTTATTTTTTCTCATCTGCCCCAATACTTGCATATGCAATTCATGTTAACTCGGGGGAAGCTATAGGCTATCATTATGAAGAAATACGCGCGGGAGCTTCATTGGTCGACGACTTTGGGCTTGATATGGATGAAATGCCATATAAATACGACTCAACCGCCTCACATGTGGAAATTGCTGCACGACAGTCACCGGGGCTAATATCCTTGAATAACAATGTCATGGTTCCCATAAATGTCGGAAAGGGACAGCTAGTCTCCTTCATCTTCACTAACAACACACTCTGGGGTACAAAAACGCCCATCTCACCAGCCCAGTCGCCACAAATGGATTTCTATCAAGAAAATGGGGCCTTTAATGAGATGATGGACGACGTACCCGGATCTGAGAGATTCCAGGAGGTCGTAGATTCGAGTCAGCGCACAGTATATGTGACAGTGACGACGTGCCTCCAACCTCAACCTATAGCGCCAAATACTGCGGCTCCTCAACTACAACTCTACATTTCAGAGTCCTTCGATAACATGTTCCCAGGCCCATCACAAAATGAAGACTCTCAGAAAATGATTGGGTTAGATGGAGGATTTGCCTTGTACACGCTAAATGCGACCGAAGATGTCTTCATTGGTCTCTATGCTAAGAATGAAAGTACATATACTGGATTCTACAATGCTCAAGTTGCTGCATCAATCGACGTCCCTTATCACTCTTGTGAATTTACCTCAAATCCAAATCTTTTCGTGGCAGACAGTGATAGCAGCTCAGTTCTTCTATATACAGATCCATTTATTAACAACACAACGAATGAAACTCTCCTAGAGCTATCAATGAAAAGTCCTCCACCCTTCGTAATGTTTGTTATCGACACTCCGGATATACACCAGACAGGAATACACAAGTCATTCTGTGGCTTACAGAATTATGCTGACCTTTCTAAGTCTCAGGTTAAGACCAAAGGTGAGCTAAGTAATGTGGTGACACGCATCACAAGGCACGGAACTTCTAAGTCACCGAGGCAGCAATTTTTTATGGACGGACTGAGCTCTGATAAAACATATACGGCAGCTCTAGGAATAAAAGGCAATCCTACAGAAGCCGAGGGTCCTCCCGCAGTTGGTGGTGGTGGAAAGATTTTTACTCCAATCAAGTTCAGCACGCAGGCCGGTATGTTTTAGTACAATTCTGGCGGGCTCACATTTTAATCTCTGACAGATGAAAACTGCAAGCTCATATCTAACCTCTCATTCTGTGATCAAGTCGCGTACAGTGTACCTTGGAACCCTGTCAAGTTTCCTGACCCATTACTATTAGCAGAATTCTACGATAATAGCGCCAAGGCAGTATTTGAGAATTTCAAAAAAGTTCTGGCCCAAATTTCCTGCGAAACAACGGCATCAGCTCAATATTCTCTCGCTCGGACATGCGATGATTGTGCGAAGGCTTACAAGAACTGGCTTTGTGCCGTTAGTATTCCTCGCTGTACCGACATTAAATCAGATCTGCCGTGGTTGCAGCCTCGAGCCATTGATCAGGCGTTTCCTAACGGGAGCTTCTTAACTTCATCAGATTTAAGTTTTTCATCGGTCACTGTGGCCGAGAGAAATTCTCGAAATAAAAACATTGACGCTGTCATCAGCCCTGGTCCGCACAAGGAGATTTTGCCTTGTCAAGAGTTATGCCACGATATCGTTGTAAGCTGTCCGGCAGCTCTAGGATTCAGTTGTCCTCGAGTAGACCAAATCGGATTTAATACGAGCTATGGCCAAATGCCAGTTGGATGGGTAGATGAAAATGGAAGAAACTCTAATATTACGTGCAATTTTCCTGGAAAGGTATACTTTTCAGCGGCAGCCTCTAGATCGTCTTTATTAATACGCTCGTTATCTGCTGTAGCAATTATGTTGATCATGTCAGTGGTATAGAACCGAGAATTCGCTTACATAATATGGCGATAATTTTATGTTCAGAAGAGCAATACGTATGAGCCGATACCAAGCTCCCGTATTTTTAAGATCCATACTCACGGGCAGGATAACACAAAACTACAGCAAGAATGTAGAAAAAAGTCCCTCCCGGTGTATCTTATTTGGATTTTCGGACTAGGATTGGAAGGATTCCGGGTCTGTTAAATTCAGTTATTTATTATGCGACAACTCCGCACACCAACCCTAGAGTCTCGCATACAAGGGTAATAAAATTTCGACAAAGGCAGAAATTTTTAGATTTTTTCCCAAGCTTTTCCGCTGTTGTTGATTGGGAGGTAGCTTTGAGTGCAAACTAGACCGATGTATGCAGTTTGGAAGGGCCATCAAAAAGTCAAGTCGCGAGGGATGACATTGACAGGATTTCAAGGATGTTTGGAGCGAACCTTGAATACAAAAGTGCGACTAAATCTTACTTTCTTGGTAGAAGGTCCGATCAAGAAGGTCTGAAGGTGAAAAGATAATGTTTGACCATAATCGGACACATCTGGCCATATTAGCTGTGTTGGTAGATGGGAGATAACAAGTGAGAAGTAAAGATGTAATGAAAATTTGGGTTCTATTAATTTATCAGCGACTTGGAGGCCTCGCCGACAAGACGCCTCCTAGCGATAGATGAATTGAGTATTAGTCGCGCATAGGACACGTGGGTCAGTGGTAGGTAGCATATCACTCAATATCTGCTCATTTCTATCTAGCCATGAGGTGCATTTCAGCGAGTCGGCTTTAATGTTCAAGTTTTTGAAAAATCTAAAGTTAATCTCAGGAAAAGCCGAGGACGTCAAAGTCTAAAACTATGACACTTTGTGATCAATTCCTAATCGTACACCCCACTTTACAAGATTTTGATAAAGTGATGGTCGATACAAGTAGAACCCATACCTCTGTTGATTCTATCTTTTTACTCATATTGCTGCCATCTGATTAATAAACATACATCGCACCAATAGAGTGTCAATCGGATAAATTTCAAGAAATTTGAGACTTTTTTCCATTCAACAGGCCTGTTTGGAGTATCTATCTGTATGACTAGCTACCTGACTAGTAGTCATCAAAGAGTTACATGGCTAGAAATAAAAGTTATCGGGAGACTAGTCAAGATGTCACAGTTGATATCTCAAGACGGTACGGGATTATAATTTGTTATCTTTATTGGTTTTGATATTAGTGTTCTTCATTCTAGTTGCTGGTTCTGCTGGTCTTGGTATGTCTTTGTGTTTGAAGCCACTGAGTACGGCAAGTATTTTTTGTCCCAAGTTTATATTTTCTGTCATGAATGCTTGGTGTTTCAATCTCTTTACGATTTCTACTTGGTCAACTACGAGCGATGTAGTGTATATATATTGGGAACATCAGATAGAGAAAAGGACAATCAGATCTATTTCTATCCATTCGACTTATAATTGCACCAGAATCGTAATTTACATGATATCTTTTCTTTATATTCAAGATTATGTACTATCCAATCTTTAAATAGACGTTCTAGGTTCTCCTTTAGTCCAGAATAATTACATGTATGTCGTATTTACTTTGGCGCTTCCGATTCTCAGCGTACGCGAGCCCCACGGGTGACCGATACGTGAAAGATATACATATCGGCGTAGAAATTTAGAAAACAATAACAGTTCCCATGAAGCAAAAGAAAGCAAGAGAAAGAAAAAAACATTCTAATCACCCGAGAGGTTGTAGTCTTCACGAAGCTTCAATCCGTAAGTTGGAGACGGTCCTCTAAATCCACAGACATCGGAACCATCTGCCGACGTCAGGTAGTTTTTTCTTCCTCCCTTTTGTTCCTGATGTTTTCTGTTTCACGGCCAGCCGGAAAGTCACGAAGTCTACCACTTTCCAATGACAGTCTCGTACCGTGTCAACCACACCCAATACTTCATCCCCAGAACTCATCGTCGGCGCTTCCCTCGCCATATCGATCGTTGCAGCGCCTCAGAGCTCGGGACGCGACGCGACGCACCACCAACGCAGCTCGAATCGTGCCGTGAATTCACATCTGTGTGATGATTCAGAAATAATCATTTTGTGCGATGTGCGGCATACGGTTCAGGAGTCCGTAGTCTCGTTCCGCGTATCTGGCGAGCGCGTGAAGGCCGCAGATCTAGGTAATTGTAGGACCTGTTGAGAAGAGCGCCACCTTCTCATATTAGCGTCCGGTCAAGTTTTTCAAGCAGGGCAGATGAGCTTGCAACTGTGAAGTGTTTCCTGTTTTCGTTTACTTGATGAAAGGTATCGTCAGAATAGTTCGCTGTCCGCTGAAGAGAGCTATAGAGAGACATAAAGATAGAGAATGTACGAGGGGAGAGGAAGAGGAGGGATTAATTCAATCTTTCTAAGCCAATTGATCTTTCTTACCGATCGATCATTATCAGGATCCTATCTCCGGCGAACATAATTCCACGTCTGTCGTTCTCGATACTTGTCGTACAACTCCTATTTTGTTCGGCCCAAAATCTATTGCGACTTCGAATCAATTATCATACAAGACCCGCATCTTCGATACATCTGTTTCCCTCCAAATGACTCGTGAATTCTACTCACGCCCGACCCTGATATTCGCCTGGTGTGTCATTGGCCTAACGTCAAGTAACGACAGCGCTGATAGCACAGCGGATGTATTTTGACTTTACACCTAGCTGGCTGTGTGATGGGGGTCATGGTCTGATCGAGTGGTCTTCATATCCACCACTTAATCTTGGGGTATTTAGTCGACGAGTGTCGCTCTTTGGAAATCGACAAAGACCTAATTCACGATGTCCTCAAATGGCTTGAGACTGCTTTTTCCATTCCCGCTGCGGGATTAGATAATAAATTTGGCATCCTCCACGGGATCAGATCGCTGGGTCTGATGCATTTCCGATGGACTCGAACTTCAACCATTGGATCTGAGAAGATTGAATCTACTCGGGCCCGTGAGCATTAAACTTGGGGCCTGTGTTTGTTGAGGCAAAAGTGCGTGCTTGGGATATAAATGAGTTTGTCCCTGTAGGCGTGCTAACGTGTAATATTCGACGCTGAGAATACAGTACTTGCCTTCCAGTGGTCTGCGAGCCTTCCGTGATTCTCAAATAATCTTTACTGCCCTTCACAGTCCGACATGCAGGAGTTCTAACTCACTCTTAATAGTTTAGCAGTGTCCGAGAAGTAGGAGACACTTTTTTGTCTTTAGATCCCCAAGGAATTGTTACCGTTGGAGTGGACTGACGATACTTGTTCCTGGTATCGATTATAGCGATGGTATAGATATACCGTTAAAACAGTTTTATTTTGCCAAAATTGAAACATATGTGAAGATGCATACAGCTTTTGATTTCGAGCAATTTGGTTTTTTCAGTGCAGGGTAATATCCTGCCTTTGAGCTCTCAAACTGATAATTTGTTCATTCCTACAATTTGTTTACAATGTACAATAATATGCTCCTCGAAAGTCGACGCGTAATGCTACGCCAGATTTCAGCAGCCTCCGTATGCCAGCCCAATTTTCCAGCAGCAGTGGTAGATTTTGTCTTGACTGGAGGTGAGTGATGATCATTTGTGATCCAGTTGCGAAGATAGTGCTAGAGGAGTGAAGAGAAGGTAAACATGAACAGATAATAGCTCAAACTCAAATAAAATTACTTACATATTGTAAGTGTGAACCTGTCTCATGATTTCCTCAATATCTAGCACCTCATTCAAGTTCACGCTGCCCACGATGGCATCGTCGGATAGACACCTCCCAAACCCAATTCATGAGCTTGCTGTCTCAATTTGAATTTTTTTCCTCGGAAGTTACTGAATTCCTAGATTTGATCTACCAAGTATCTGGTTTATTATGTTACTTAGATACTAAATCTCTTTGACAGGTAGCTATCATTTCTGTTTCATCTTTTCCTTAGGGCCATTTGGGAATCTCGTTGAAAGACGGATTTTGGTGCTGGGTAGTCATGTGATACTAATGATACTTGAAGCCGTAGATTGCGCTACCAAAAGTCAGACATTAAATATATGTTTGTAGGCAGATACAATTGCAATGAGATTTTGCCGGTTGAACGATCACGACTGCTGATACTTGATTTTAGCGATTTCGAAATCCAGCTCTCAGCGAACCGCCAATCGATCAAAGGATTGTCCTCATTTCTCCTCTTCAGGCTGATGAGGCTGACTGAATAAACACAAGTAAAAGAATATAGCGGAAGACTGTCCTGGAGTGTTGCCATCGATTGTCATCTATTCAGAAACGATTTCGATATTAGTAATCCAAGCGATTGGCAATATCCGCGTAAACACAGCTCGCACAAACTACAGAGAAGAATCAGACGATAGGGTACTGTTGATGAGAATAAGGATTATAAGTATTAACGTTCTAATTATCACCGTATGCTGCTTATCCATGTTCCCGAGAGCCATCGATATCACAGCCATACTTGTGCTCAAAGGTTCTGTTGACAACTCATGATCTCAGAATCATGGTATCGTCAGTGATATCAGAATCACTGCATCATCAATGATATCACTTAACTGAACATTACTTCCTTTCTACTGCATGAGTATGCTAAACCAGAATACCATGGGATTGATATCTGTCGGGAACCTCATGGAAAAACAGAGGGTGTAAGCTATAATAGCAGAAATCTTGATTTCCAATAATATGTTCTTAACTGCAATAGCAGGAAGGGACTTGGCATCATCAATCCATCCCAAACTTTCCGTCAGATTATCACCAGCCACACAAGCTCATATACCGGCCCGAGAGTCATCAGCCACATTACAGATACCTTTTGCCCTCTGCATCTTTTAGGTTAACGTCAACAAGTGCAGCCTGACCCATGACGCCGCTCTTCAAGCCATTTACTAGACAGGAGCAGATCTGACTCTTATACCGGATACCACAAGTTAATAACAGGATGTAATCAGCACTTGTATGAGTTGTGGTCACTAATGATTCATTATGAAGGAAAACTTGGAAAGAAATCTCATACAAATAGTTCCGTGTCTCTCCCCCTTAGTTAATCTCAAAACAATACTCAGACGACAATCTTCATGGAATCGTATAAAAAATAAGCGCCGACAACTTGAGGCATAGCCATATCTGAAAAGTCATTTTCAAACACTGATCATCGACTCTTGTATAATGCAGTCGCTTGTCTCTATTAGTCGTACATGTATCATTGTCTGCGGGGATTCTCTGCATTAGCGGAGGCTAAAGATGCTATCGTCGCCTCCCGCTGTATCCAGACAAATGCCTGCGGTGGCCATCGTAGGCTGCAGGACTACTATCGGCTGAAAACCCGTCTCGCTGGAATCCTGAAAATTCTTGATTGCCTCCCGAAGAGTTACAGAATCCATTTAGGTCATCAAAATTTTGCCCCTCTAACTGACTGACCTAAAAGACTTCAGGTTATGAACTATATTCAGGAAGTCCGAGGCTTCTCTCCTTTCAACAATGTTCTCACTCTCAGATCCATTTTTGATCCTTCGTGGTCTCACGTGGAAAGAACATGACTGACTGTTGGAACGTAAATAGCGCCTAAATCAGCTACTTTAAAGCTAGAAAAAGTCTTAGAGGGCTACTCTCGATTCAAAGCCCTGCCTAAATCCTCGCTGACGGCTTCAGCCTTCATCATACATCCTAGGATACTGCAGCCAGAAGCAACACTATCACAGAGGATTTGTTGCTGGTGTGACCTGTAAGCAAAGATCTCTCCTCATGCAACCAATAAGGTATCGCCTCACATGACGCAGGAATTATTGTTAATCTCTGCTCCACCCAGCACAGCTCGAACCCTACATGTGTGAAGGAACTCAAGGCGGATGGTCACGACACATGCGCGATGTTACAAACTGTTAATATTTCTCTATGGCTAAGGAGATAATGAGGTAGCCAGCTATTTAACTATTCAATGACGTAGATGACGCTAGAAGGGTGTTGCTGATAATCTGGGATCTTCGGTACTTCCTGCTCTAATTTCCCCACATCAAGCACTTCATTTGATCGAGTACCCGTACGTCTTAATACCGGTACTAGTACTAGAAGAATAGAGAATAACAGAGCAACAGTGGCAGCCCAGTTCCTGCGGAGGCACAGCCCCTAACAACATGCCAAATATGTCAAGATCTTGATTTGGGCGCAGAACACAGAACACTTGCGACACGCGCTCCTCATATAAGCCCGGAATTCTATGCCCTAGGTCGTCTCTGTTGCTTTGTTTATGATTGCATAAATTTCCAGAAACCCTTCTTGGACCGGTTCAGGACCTCCACTCTACTGACCCGAATAACGAAGCCTGTTTTTTCGTAGATAATTTATCGGGTGTGCTTGGTGCTTCTTTTCCAGGATATGGGAGAGATCAAGAACCGCTCAATGGTGGAATATGAAATGTAGCGAAGCCCACCGAAACCTTTATCCTGTTAGATAACTCGGCCTAAACTCTAGAGAAGAATATGTTTTTTAATAAGGTCGTCCAGAAAGCCAAAAAAAGAAACTGACGGGAAAAAATTAAAATGATGTGTCAAATTACTGAGACCTATCAAGTTACCAGCTAGCATAAAAGATAAACCTCCACACCCCTCTCACTCGACTGACCTGGTGACACTGTTCCAACTCCTAGACCTAAAGTATAAATTTAGAAAGACACTCTTTTCAGTTGGCATCTAGATCATAGTAATATCCCTCTAGATGCACTCACAGTCGCCCCAAAAGAAGTAACCGCTCTCTCTCACTGATGAGGAAAATTTCCAATCGTGTGGCCATATCTTAATCTCTATGCCAGGTACGGATGAAATTAAGACAGATACTCTCGATCAAACTTGGCCTGAAACTAGTTAATGGACAGCTCCAATTTTTGGTCATTATATTTGGAAGGGACTGTATCCAGTAGTCTCCAAAAAGGCAATTTTAATTATCATACCTAGACAAGAACACTGCAGCCTTGCCCTTCCAAAATCAAATGGGCCAATTGTCCTTCTTTACTGCCTTTGCAAAAGACATGAACGGCTTATCGTCCATAAGCTGTCTTGTATTTACCTAAAATATTGCGCTCTGGTAGAAACCAATAGAGTGCCGTTCCCTATCACTCGGCCATAAATATTGCTACGGTTTTGACCTACGATATTCACATAGTTTGGGCCGAAAATAAAGTCGCAAGAATTATTTTCGTGGACGTAAAAGGCACCATCGACAATATCTACCAGGATCGTCTATCCTGTTGCCTCCATATCCAAGGCTTACACTGCTGTATTCGTTTGGTCTATCTCCCTCACGGGATAGTCTGAAGCTGCCACATCTTTAGACGATTCTGAATCTGCGGCCTTTTGAATCATATGTGACCTTCCTCGGGGGTCGCCTATGTCTCTTATTATCTTTCGTCTCGCTATAGAAAGAGTGCTTCGCCGTTCCCTCGGGCAATTCAGTTATGCAGATAGTGTCGTGCACTTTCTAATGGCACCAACCTTCTCTAGAACCATCTCAACTAAAAACTCTCCCGGGGGCGCGAGAATAATATCTCTTTCGAGATATCCAAAGCCAATCTACAATAATTTAACCAGATACGTGAAATACTTTCCGAGTTGAATTTAAACGTCAACGGTCTCGAGATTAGGCCTAGAATCTACTCTCGCTGGCTGGAGCTCTTCTTGGATAGGACTCTCCGATGTAGATACCACGTGAGTAAGGCCTCCAGAAAGAGTCTTGCCATGATAAATCACATAAAATTACTTTCACGCACTACTCACAGCATTGATTTCCGGCCTCTCAAATAAGCTCTTCAAAGAATTGCCTTCGCTGCCCTCTTTTCGGGGCCAAGACCTGGACTCTAAAATGACTCTGAAGGGCGTAATTTCCCGAACCTAGCGTAGAATTAAAGACACCGCCCGAACAGCTTTGCAGGTATGTCGGGCATCTCCTACCTCTAGTCTGTTTTGCGAGATTGGTAAGAGCCGAGCATATACATGGCTCGAGCGAGTACATGATCACTTGATAGTCCGAATTATCTCCATAGAACCTGGGCACCCTCTCTGAAGACGAAGGAGCTCAGTCCACATGAGTTGGAACAGCAAAAAAGTTTCACAGGATGTTCCACCGACATGATTCTCATGTTATAAAACGCCGACTAAACCATCTTTCTGTAGTCAATTGTTCATCTAGGCAGGAAAGCAGGTCTGCGGAAATTTGCTTAATGACATACTACGCAATCTTGAGCGGACATATTTGCCTTTTTGAATGGAGCTCCAATCGATAACCAAGCCGGAACCGGGTTTGGAGTTTTGATATACAGAGGATGTGCGTAGAAAGTCGATCGGGACTTTCTCCCTCTTACTTTCTCTGCCGAGATGCACAATTGTTATGGCAGAAGTCACTAAAGATTTCGAGACATCATGCTCAAGGTGAAAGCAAATTACAAGTGGTAGTTAGTTATTCTGATTCGAGCGAGATCAGAAAAATGGATAAAGCTAGCAAGTTCCAGAAGGCTGAGAAGTATAGTAGAAGCTACGACACTGAAGAATAAAGAATCTGATGGATTCAGCCCAATAAGTACCCCAGTGATGAGTGCCGATTTTATACTCTACGATCCCGGTCCTAGCTAATAATCTAAAGGAATCAATATTGAGTTGTCCTTACGCCTTTATCGTGCCTGGTTGCGTCTGTTCTTTTCCTTTCTCAGGCTACAACTAACATAGCTCTAACAACAATGCTAAAAGGGCTGGCGTAACTGAAAGGCAAGTTGTAGCCCTTCGTAGTCTCTCAGTCAATTACGCCAATGACGTATTTGTTTGCGGGACAACTAAGAAACCGTTCTCCGGCTGCTAACTAGCGTTCCCATCCCGACAAGCTTCCTTCATCTCACTCGTTTCTGAGAACTTGCTGAAGAATGTAGCTGAATGGAACATTGCTACTTCACAGAGAAATTTTGAGTAAATATTAGATTTTGCCTCGGACAAGTTGGACTTTAGAAAACGATGCTGCAGGGAATCCTGGCAAGCAGGCTTGTATAGTCTCGACTCCCTCACTTGCGCCTTTCATCACTCGAGCAAAGAGAGACATCATCATCCGACTCGAAATTTTTGCGACCATTTCCTGGACATAATACACCCTCAAGAGATACAACTAGCATGGAATCGAGTTAAAATTTGACAATTCATCGCAACCCAGAAACCTCGACCGCCGTGCACTAGGCCTTCTTCTCATGTGCAGGCTCGGATACGGGGAGATTTATTATTATCATCGGCGGTCCTAATATCCCGATCCTCTTTTTATTTGCACTTCCGGGTAGGTACTGTCACCAGACCATGTCTTATTTTATCGGCTATGTCAAGCTCGTGCATACATTCGTGGACCTCAGCGTCCAAGCCTGGGGACCTCTTGGGTCTTAGGGTTCCTGGAAGGGGCTATTGTCTTTAGAAATTTGGTCAAGAAGTCTAATTTTTTTTTGATAGAATTTGACATTGTTACTCTCTGGCAAGTTTCTTGGCATACCTTGCTTGGCTTAAGAAGATCATCACTTTGAGCTAGCCTATTTCTATGATAGATCGTCTCTCCCTCTACTCATCAAGATCTATTTTTTATGACTATTTTCTGCATTGAAGTTGTTAGACATGGAAATTCTCGATGCGGAATCCTTTGATGTTATTGAAGTAATAAAGCGTGGGGTAAAAGCAGAGCTGTTAAGCCTCAGTAAAGATATCACTTGGAAGCGGTGGAAAGTGAGGAGTCTGTAAACTATAGTGGGGCGTTGTTAATTACTCCTACTTTAGTACAGATGCTATATAAACTAATTTACGACAACTAAGCGATTTCACGATTAGTAACTCTTTGTAAGAAAATTGGTGGCTGGTCAATGCATGAGTAATCATGATTCTGGACACAAGGGGCTATGACCTGTTGTGACTATCCATAATAACAATAATCTTCATTACCAAATAGCACCAATTTCAACAGATGTACTCATAAGTTTGGGACGCTTGGCAAATACATGTAGGCCTTCGATCAGTTTTCATATGTCGAATTCTTCCGAACGCTGGCGTATTGGTCACGTTTATCGACTAATCTAATATTCACGTGATCTAAAAAAAACGTGATCTCATACGACGTCACCTCACAATAAGACCAACAAATCCACTTGTCGAAAGTTTGTAAAGATATTTAAAGATTCGTGTAAAAATATTAAGACTGGTCATAACGTCAAGAGGAAGCTTCGAACGTGCATGAAGTGCATCTAAATTTGAGGCTTTATTCTAGAAAATTCATTACGGTGATACCCGGTAAAATGTCGAAGATCTTTTTTTCAAGAGCGATCTTCCGAATAGAGTTTTCGTTTCAATCCAATTAGGAACGCAGTCCTCTGTGACTGATCACTGTTGGAAGAGACGATAAACATCACTCAAAAACTTGGCCAACAATTTTGATCACACACATATATTTTGCCGATACGATTCCAGTCATGCTCTATGAACTCTGATAATCTGTGACCGGTGTACACATTACGTCTTAGCGGGGTTGTGATTGAAGGGGGTCTCGCGTACAGATGTAAATCACGTGTCATGTCTTGATTGAAGATTTGTGATCACCATGGGGCCAACATCATTCTCAAGCTAACAATCACGTCAGAATCTGACTGTATTAAAGCCGATTTGATTGCATGCCCGACCATAACCACTGTGCCCAATTTCAAGGTTGCAAACTTGCATGAATCAGATGGCCATGTTCATCTCGGCACTCGTTGGAGGAGCTGAGTTAGATGAGCCTGCGAGCAGGCAACGTGCGAAGAGCCGACATGCATCATTGAGACTGTCCAAACGTGTGCGGGCCAACGACATTGGATTTCAAAGTTTAATGCTCTCGACTGAGCAAAAGGAACGCGTCCTCTGGGGCCTGACGTGGTCATATCCACTGCGACTCAGGTCTTGCAGGTCACCAGCCGGAACATGCATCTGTTGCGTGCAGTAATTTCCTGTGCGCTTCGGGAGTAATAGCCGGGACATGCGAAGTAGTGACCGAGCCGAAAGAATGTCTACGCGACGAAATCGTATCGGGATCTTTCGCGTGAGTTCCGACTCCTCATGATCGGCAATAGATGGGTGCGCGATAGCATAGTCCCTTATGTAAGCATCACCTTGTGGATTTATTTTTTAGTCTGAGCGTCCTCTCTCGGTACAGCAGATCCCCTCTTGGCTCATAGTCGGTCCCGGTATAATTACTGAAGAGATTCATAGAAATCTTACTGTTTATATTTGCAATACTTACCCCTGCACCCAAAATGACCTGTAAGGGTAAGTGTTGCAAATATAGAAATCCAAGTTACAATGAATCTTTTCAACATTTATACCGGGACCCACTATTAGCTAAGAGAGGTTCTACTGTACCAAAAGATCTTGTTCACTACTGTCTGGACCTGTACGCGTCACCAGTGTTATTGGCACATCTGCTCGTATCTGTTGTCCGAGTTCTCTCCGATAAGGTATCGCAACGTGGTGGTGCTCTCACACATTACGCAAGACGTCGAAGATGAAAGAACAAGATGCGAGAAACCTTTGTCCTCAATCGGGGTATACTCTCTCGATCATGAGGGAGTCAAGTCGTCACCATACCATTCATACCACCGCGAATCCCTCATCAGATCTGAGAAAAGCTGGACGTAGTGGTTTTCTGTCACGTGTTTAGCCAACGGTTGATGTAAATCATAAGATATCGTCATATCTTTTTTTATGAGACTCTTTTTCTATGATTAGCAAAGAAACAGGCTTCAAGTAGAAATTTCACATCTCATTATAGAAACGTGGCCTGTAATTTTTTATCTAGTGGTACGTATCTCAACTGAGGGCTATCACCCGGCAATAGCCACCTTTCTGGTCCACCGAAACTCTTTTGCTCCCGTTACTTACCATAGGAATCTGGTGTTTGTACACGGCGGAATATCTTAATTCCATCCTTCCTCCCCTGTGCCGACCTTGCCTTCCATGGATCTTCGCCCTTGTCGTCCTCGGCCGGCTTTCATCGCATTAAGATTGTCCTCATCTCATCGCAGCCAATTCAGCAGTTCATGTGTAAATGTAGAATGTGATTTATTACAGGTTGAGAATAATCATCAACGATTTGTTATTCAAACTCAGTTGCCGAAAAGAGAGCGGTCAAACTCCCACGGAAGATGGAATGCATGTGCTGAGGGAGGGTAGAGCTGAAAATTAATCACCAGGCAAACAGACAAGTCAACACTGGAGAGAGGCTGAAGCTACGTATCGTCGGCAATGTCAGTCATTGAGTTGTTTGAGATATATGAAGACCAGGCGGATAGTTTGAGCTCTATCAACTTGAGCGGTCAACAAAACTAGGTTATTTGGCGAACTGCAGCCACCACCATCACCAATACAACTCTTCGTCCCTCCTCCCCATACAAATAGAACTGTGGATTGGTTGAATGGAGGATTTTCCGCGCGTGGACCAAGTTTTAGTGTTCAGCTGAGGGCACAACCAGTCGATTTTCCTTTCTTTTTCTACCATACTCTTCGTCTCAGATTCAGCTTGTCGGGTTTTCGGCTTCTAGAATCATTCTCTGTTGTTCATGGATACGTAGCTCATGGGCACCATCAATAAGATGATGAATATTAGTAGCAATTGTTTTAAGATATTAAACTTTGATCTGATCTGGTTCCCTGATTTCATGGTTACGAAATGTGCCGTCATGAGGGTGAGTATTATCTGGGATACGTATCCTGAAGAAATGAAGTCTCGTCAGTTTACCGGTACCCCCTGAACGCATCAATCATGCGTCTAATTCGTGGAATCCAAATGCAATTTCCCTCTACATTCCATTCCTTCCCACCCCCTTGTACAAGGAAAAAAAAAGACCCACTTAAAAACAGCATTACCTCTTCTCTAACATGACAGATCCCTACCCCTTAGTACTTACCCACTACCCACTATCCACTACCCTTCTCTTATCCACTAATTATCTAACTATCGCTTCAATCTGCAAATTCAAAAATTGTGAGTCCGCCCCACTCTTTTTTTCCTTAGATCAGCTCACAAGGCTAAACTCTTGTTCATATCATCGTCGTCTTCCTCGACCATTGATCAGTGTCCACTGATCACCACATTCACGGTTGTCATTCTCTTTCGTCCCTCGTGTGTAGCTAAGTCTTATCTTTGATGTTTACAGTTCATTGACCACATTCGTTATGTCTGCAACACGGCGTTCACAGCCCTCGCTACAAATCTATCAAGATCCAGATGATTTCCAACAACCCTCCGAGTTGAAAGGTCACGACCCATCAATCCTCCAGAAGCCATCTCCTTTTCATCCCTTGAATAACCTCTCGACGAATACTAAAATAACTTTTAATCCACCTCAAACAACTGGATTGTGTAAGAAGTCACCTCAGAAATCTGCCCGTCAGTCGTCAGCGTCGCCTGCGAGAGCACCACTCAGTAATAAATTGAATATGGTGTCGATGCCTCCACCGGGAAAATGCGCTCATAGTACCGATTCAATGACGAAAAAGCAGCCGGCAACTTCTAAGCTGAGACCTTACAAAGCCCTTTTCACAACGTTCCCAATTAATACTCCTGATGAGGGAGCCACCCACCTCCAGTCAGTAACGCCCTCTCTTTACCAGCTTGAGCAAATAGCCCCATTGTACCATCACCAAGTAATCAGTTGTTCAAATTTTTCCTTGGAGGGATTATACCCCCAGTCGACCAACTCTCAAAAACGGCTGTTAGAAGCTGCACCCATCAACGAATCAAAGGGGTGTAAGAAACACAAGAATCAAGCCATGTGGAATGTCTTAAATGAAAATGTAGAATTGCCATCTCCTGAATCTTTCCCTCCCATTCACGACGACGGTTCGAAGCCTCCGCACAGTTATGCCCAATTAATAGCGATGTCTATATTACGTGCTCCTTCGAGACGCCTAACCCTTGCCCAGATTTACAAGTGGATTTCTGATTCGTACAAGTTTTATAGTGCAACAGATGCTGGTTGGCAGAACAGTATTAGACACAATCTAAGTCTGAATAAAGCTTTTCTTAAGCAGGAAAGGCCGAAAGATGACCCTGGAAAAGGAAACTATTGGGTGATCAAGCCAGGAATGGAATACCTGTTCATCAAAGATTTATTTCCATCACGAAAGACCACTGAGTCGTGCGACAGTTTACCCGTGTTAAGGAATGAATCACAATCTAGGTTTGAGGAACATCGATCTATGATCAAGATAGAATCTGGTCTTCATCCTTCAGATTCAGGATCTGGTAGGACTCCGACTAGGCAACAATCAGGACTTGATCAAATCTCTTCGGATGCAACTATTCCAAACTCAGATGCTATGGAGCTTCATGTCGATGAAGAAACTCTAGACGCAGAACTGCCTTCGCCGTCGCTTCACTCATCGCCACCGTTCGCAACGATGCGCTCATCGCCTCCTATCCAATGCCAAAATTCCAAAGATACTCCGCCTTCAATCTCTCGTATCTTTTCTCCATCAAATGGACGCACACATCAGCGCAAACTCGTCTCGATGGATGATAGTGGTTATTTTTCCTCACTTGACTCGTCAGTCATGAGAGGAACTACTTCTAGATCAATCCATGCCGAATTAGATTCAGCGAAAAGTAAGCACGGTCGTGCAGAAGAGGAGATCGCACGCCTGCGAGGAACATTATGCGACAGTCCTTCAAAACAGCGTCAAATGTATCCCCAAACGAATTCTCCGTTTCGTCGAGATCTAAAATTTGACCATCCGCAATTGCTGCCTCCCCTCACTCCAGCGATAAAACTTCAAGCGCCTGTACGTCCCCCTCCTTCTGCATCTCCAAATACAAATCTACGACTTCATCGTGATCGTGTTCGAGAGATGGTAGGATCACCCCTTCGAGGCATGACGACCCTGGAGGAGAGCTTCCCTTGGAGCCCGGCGTCGAATTTGGACGATACTGGGTATATGTTTAGCAGCACTCATGACATGAATGCAGATTTTGATATTTTCAACGATGGCCCTGGCACTCTCGCGGTCCCAGAGAATGGGTCTCCAGAGCGAAAAATTTCGAAACGCCCGGGTCCAGATCGCTGTAATCTTGGTGAAAACTCGCGTGTTTCTTTCGGAAAGTCCTTGGCATCCACTCCTCCTGTCAAATTTTCTCTCGGTCTTAGTACCTATACCTCCGAGTCCCCAACAAAACGTCTTAATACATCCCCCTACCAAAGTCTCGATTTCCCCGATTCTCCTACTAAATACGACAAGAATAGCTCTTGTGCGCCAACCATTAATAGGCTCAGCTCGCTAAAAAACAAAGTAAAAGAGATCGGACTAAGCGAAGAAACCGGTGAAGGCTGGGATATCTTACAAGGCTTCCAAAAAATAGGCACAAAAAGTCTAACGGGACGACTCTATAAGAATTCTCCGACAAAAGCAAGACTAAATTTAAAGCGGAGCGCTTCCACGCGCTTCTGATAAGAAACCTGGTAGCTGTAATAATCTCGCACAAAAAGTCTCAGTTTTGGTCACCCAAGGCATCAATGGATCAGGATAAGTCAATTTTTGGATTTACAATGACATTTGACCTTGAGGCTCAAGTAAAATCGTCTGTACACTTGTATTTTGGATCGCTCGTGTGGATTAAGCATAGTAAGCTTTTACGGTTTTATGAATTGGGACAGTTTTGGAGTTTTGGAGAGAGTTTGAGCGGTAAGACTAATCAGGGCTTGGGTCCGGCGGATATTTCCTATGGGTGCACTTTTTGTAATGAAGAATCATGATAACAATTGTTGTTCGTTTGTAACACCGCCTCGGTCCAATAATCGTATAGGATTCTTTACTCAAGATACATGTTGAGCCAAGTAACGTCTACGTCTTATAAATTTCACGTTTCTAATATGAGCCAAGAGACTATGTTATTAAAAAGTAGGGCACACGAATACCGTTATCTCGGTAGCTCGGTGCTCTTTTCTCGAATACGTATAAAAATCGCTCTCACCGGGTTAAAGTGGCGGTTTGGATTATAATATAAAAATTCAATAAATTAACCCTCTTTTGTTTAAAGTATTATAACTTTCAGAGATAGGGGGTTTCGGTACTTACGATTCCGATGTGTCCTACACTGCAAAAGAAGTTTATCGGAGAGGCATGGTGACATCGATGCTTGGTATTTGGTCTGAAGCTCAATTTTCTTAGTCTCTGCCCAGTCATAATTGCTTAGTAATCCCACACGAGCGCAAAGGATGCATTTATATACATCATCGAAATCCAAGAGTCTTCTAGAACCAAAAATGGATTCCGGGGCAAGTCCTGAATGAGTTCTGTGATCAGCTATACTCATTGCCGTGGATCAAGGAAACTTTGTGAAAAGTGCCGTGTAGACGCTCGAAGAGACACAACGGAGCCAGCAGAGATTCTTCTAATCGCGTCCACGATCCTTGCCAGACGGCCAGAAACTACGGGTATTTGACGTTCAAGAGGCCAAGCTGCAGCAACGATACATCTGTCGATGCGACTCGAAACGCTCCGGGGACGATGGGCGGTTAATTTTCGGACTAGGATCCGGACGTTTGGTCCAACCTGGAGCATTTATCGGGGTAAAATCAAGCAGTTGAATGTCATCAAGGCTACATCAATTGTTAGAATCGTCCCGATCCCGGGGACCGGTGATGAGCTCATGGCTCCTGCTTGCTGAGGAAACTATGGTCATACTGAGCGGGACCTGCCTTGTGAAGGATCTTGGTCGCTCAGTGGATGGTAAGTTTATCGAATAGAAATATGCAGGAATGATTTGCTCTTGGCCAGTTTGGTTCGTAACATTAGCCTAGATGCGTCGGTGCAGATTCACGGGACATCCTACCCTTGACGTCACGGTATCGGCCGAGGGAGATCTGGTACTGGTGTATGTTTCTCAGAACTTCATCCGAAACACATAGCTTGCTACTGTAACCATCGTCGATCTGCGACCTTTGTCCTACCCCTGCTGTACCACCTGGGCGTCTTTGGCCTCGCATCGAGATCTAGCGGGGATCGGAATGCTGCCAGACGGAATATCATCCGTTAGATTTCCAAATCAGTGTTAACCTACACCTTCGAAAGGCCCTACCATGCTCGGGACTCAGTGATCACGGTTGAGTGTGAACTGGGCGAGCGTTGAAAAGGCACCGCCCCTCAATGGCGAAATCATGAAGTAGGTGGTATTGATCGTGATCCAAAAATATCTCAACTTTGCCCTACTAAGCCCTTCTCGATGCCACATGCAATGACTACTTGGAAATTGTTGGTTCAACGGAGAGCAGGATAAAAATCAATGTCATAATCGTTACGTCGGCAGTACGACCCTAGCGAGAGAGTCAAGCTTCAGGCGTAACCCTCAGAAACATCAGAACTTTCATCAAGGCTGGCAACTACGAAAAATTGGTCGGAGCTCAGAATTATAGTTCTGACTGGATGGTAAGCTTCAAGTTGTATCCTAGTATTTGGATTTCTCACAGGCACGTTGAACGCGCCCTCAAAGGAATAAGTTACACTGATGCTGGGTACTTTGTTTCAACTTTTCGTACTACATCTTACAATGCCATAGTCAAGGCGATGAATATACCAGCACATTCCCTCTTGGCAGCTGTCCCCAACTTTGAGGGCATAAGCGATTGGTACGATTATCAGCCAATGGTTTAGGATACAGATTATGATACCCGAACGTTTCGTGGCTTCTCGAGAGCGAATGGATTAAAGCAAGTATATGTCGTAGAATACTCATGTCGACGTGCTCACATTGTGGTACGGAGCTTAGCAAGCAAAAATGGCGGGATCACGACGTTAATCTGGTGATTCAGTGTGTGCGATCACCTTATCTTGAAAACCGGTGTGTCGCGCCTCACTCTCCACACTGACGTCATATGAAAAGATATTGCTCGATGGTGAACTGTGGTCAAAGCAGGCACACATTCTTCGATGCACCTTTTTCTTCATGGGAAAATCTACGTGGACGAGAGGGAGCGCACCTCTACTACCCCGGTCGGTCTGCCGCTAGTGTCTCACCATAAAAAGATATATCAAACATTGGAGCTTGGAAATGCAACTCTTCAACCCTACTAGCGGGTAGTTGCAGCCAGGAAGGGATCGTTGGCGTGTGTGACGTATATTCCTGTACCGAATGCAAAGTTGAGTACCCTCCAGCACTGGCTTTCTCCCAGACCGATATGATATATTTGTACAGAGGTAGATTCAAACGCGATCGTCTCAACTCTCTCCCCGTCCTACTATGTCACGATTGATCTTTACGTACATTTGACCCTCCAACTGTGTCGTCATGAGTAGTTTTTCGTGCGCACTTTGTCATCTGGATGTTGAGTATCATGTCCATAGACCCGGTATCACCTTGCATTTTCAGGTCTTGGGTTATGCTGGGGAAGTGAGAGTACGGAGGCTTGATCTGGACTTTATCTCTGACCATGAAATTTGCCTCGGAAGATGTACCTGAGTCCCATACAAGCACTTTCGACGTGCTAGATAGACCAGCAAGATTAACTACTTGCTTTCTGTCCGGGTTCATCCTTCCATGAGCACCATCTCATAGTCTCTTCAGGAAGTATTTGAGAAGTTCTTGGCTCCACTAACACCGACGGCGATATCTGGGTTTAGTTCATCTGGATTTGGTGTTTACTGCTAGTCCTACCGTTATCGGTAGTTACACTGAGAGTACGATAAACCTAGCCATGTGTTCAGAGTTGATTCGAAGCGAGATACTCGGTCATGTATCTGAAAAAAAGCCTGTCGATTATTGTAATTGGCCCTCACTCTTCGGGTACGTAACTGATAGTAGCCAATATAATGTGAAAGCCGCTCCCTCTCTGAAGAAGATGTTATCACTCGGTGAGTAACATCATTTTCTCTTTTTTGGCTTCGAAGACATAAGCTTTAGATTGATTTCACGCACCCCTTTGAAGATGCCGGATAAGGTTAGAGGCCAAGAGCAAGCTCATTCGGGATGTCCATCTCTAATTTTAGGCCGGTTATGCGTCATAGCTCCAAGATCATGCGAACTTAAGAGTGCAGTTGATAGCCTATCGAGTACAGGAATAGCTAAACAGAGGAACATTGCTCTAGGCAGGTTCAGAATTCGATTAATAAGCGACGTGTTACAGAGTACATCAACCTGTCTGGTATCTCTGGCAAATACTACGAATGCCAGAAGAAAAAATGAAACATGACGCGTTTGGAAGCGTGTGTCAAGGGAACCACTTGACTCTTTCTAATCCGGTGGCCCATGAAGGACAGCGAGGGCTAATTGTGCCTGCACCCGAGTCGCTGCAAATTGAAGACTCACAGAATTTTCAGTCAGAGACTACTTAAGCCAGAGGAGCCCGCATTTCGAGAATCGGGGTTTGTGAGTTCGGAGATCACTCTTTTGTGCGGTGATGCCCTGTATGGGGCCGATGTTGATGTACATGTCCGTCGTAGTAGCAGCATGAATCAGGTGGGGCCCACTACGTATACATCAGGGTCGGATGGTGCAGTGGTACACTGTCCGGGCTGCTCTCCCAAGTAGAGTCTGGGCAGCTTGGACACATGCCCCACTTGAGACAGGAGAAAGCTGGTTCGAATCCAGCAAGACCCTCACACTACTTGTCTCGCGGTGGTACTGTATTCTTAGGATGACGAAAGCATGCTCAGATAACCATAGGTTTTTCTCGCTTTTCCCTGCGGTGGGTATTCACGGAAGAGGATACATGTCGTAAGGCGTTATTCTCGTTGTGGTATCTGCAAATGAAATCTGAGTATGAGTGTTGCAAACATCAAATAGAGTTATTCTGCGTCACATACATTTCTTCCGTAATCATTCGCGTCATAGTCTCAGGCTGCATACGCAAAAATGATTTAAAAAAAAAAAAACATCCCGCGACAGGGTTGAGAGTAAAATGAAACAAACTCCAACTAAAAATTAAACGAGGCGCCAGGGGTTTCAGATATGCTGATAATAATTAAATTTAAACAAGGTACCCTGGTTACCATTCTCTAATTATGTCATGGTCTATAATTAATTTAACATAATTAATCACCAACATGACATACAGTAAAACTTCTGTAAGGCGATAGTGGATCCCGATTTAATTATTGAAAAGATTCATTTCAATTTTGCCGTGTGTATTTGCAATACTTATCCCTGTTCGCAAATCTACCTGCATGGATAAGTATCGCAAATATACACGGCAAAATTGAAATGAATCTTTTCAATAATTAAATCGGGATCCACTATCGCCTTACAGAAGTTTTACTGTATATCCCTGCGCCCTGAATCATGGGAGGGATCAATTTCTTAGCGAGTTACCCTTGTGGGTGAAATTATACCCATAACACTGATTTCCATGGGTCGGATGGGTCGGCGAGAGGCTGCCCGGGTCAGTGTTCGAAATTGAGTTCGGAAAGCGTCCACACCCATCCCGCCTGAGACGGAACAAATGCTGGTGCCAATCTGGCGGAACCTTTCGCTGTATTACGGAAATCAGGTATCGTTACTCCAGCATACGAGGATAGATCAAGGACTTTCCCGATTTTCCCGTGCTCAGAGACTTACAATTGGAGCTGGGCTGCAAGTCTTCGCTGACCCAGAGACATGGAGTGGTATTAGTGAGTGTTAACCATTCTACAGCTGTTATCTTGGGGTATTGATATTCGAAGTCCATGAATTACATGGCACTCACTGGGTGTCAGGAGATCTGGAACCGTAAAGATGACAGGCTTAAGTCCAGAACCACAATACAACAGAAGACAAACTTGGAATGCCTTCCCTGGAACCCGCCTGATCAGCAGTAATTTACAGGGAATGAATGGCACTCAGTCACCGCGAGAGCACGAGATGCGCAATGATCTACAGGTAATGGAGAATCATCCCCTCCTCGCTCCCCTCGATAGAATTAATGACCGGCGCAGAGCAAAATGGTCTCATCTAAATATACCCATTACCTGCTAGACGTGCCGAAGAGATATTAATAAGCATGTTGACTGGATGGTGCACGACGAAGCTATGTGTAGAAGAAGCCAAGATGTTCTGACCGCATCTGTTGAAGGCTCAGGATGTTTTAGCTAACGTCTGCAACGGAAGTAAAATTACTTTGGTTTAACCGGCACAAAATCTGCTGGAGCGGTCTTATTTTATTTGTGATTTTTTTACGAGTCATTCTTGTACATTCAGCCTTTAGACTCTGAAATAACTGACACTGAGACGGTACATAGAGCGATGATTCAACTTGATGTGGGGGGCACTCACACCCGAGTATCATCTGAGGACATCACACAAAGTCAGGCGCCTTACAGTCCTTCACTCCGCAACCGTTAACATCTACCTCAGAAACACAATTCAGCTACCTTCGGTGATCCATTATAACGTCGTCATCGCCACAGACATGACGAGGCGAGAAATGTGGTGCGAGGGCCATGCTGGATTCGAGTCAGCTTTCTCGGGCTTCATGTGAGGGATGCGCCTTGGCTACACGGACTCGACTTGAGAGAATAGCCTGGAAAGCGTACCACACCACTATCCGTCCCTATTCATGGTACAGCCGTCTACGATCGCTCTCGCAATCTAGGTGTAGCCTCGGGGTGACGTCGATAGAAAGCCTCTCAGTGTTAAAATCGGTGCTATTCGGTAACGAAGAACATGATCAGTATGGAGAGTCGTAACTAGTGAAATCTCTTTGTGTTCATGATCATGATTACTCGGATATGGACCAGTCACCCATTTTTCTCCAAAGAGTTACAAGTTGGAGTCACATCGTTGCAGTAAAAGAGTAGATATATCATATACACTAAAATGGGAGCAACTAGTAACTCTCCACTATAGTTCACAGACTCATTACTTTCTGCCGCCTCCGCGTGATATCTTCGTTGAGGCTTAACAGTTCTACTTGTATCCTACGCTCTAGCCTGGCAAAGTCGAACCCTTCGCCTTCACGCGGTGCCGGCTGTAAACGCCCAGTATGTTCGCACATATGAAATAGCCAAGAAGAGTTAAAACTCATTCGAAGTTCGAGGCCCGCAATGTACCCTCGGTCGGTGGTTCCTTAGACCGTCAAAAATTCTCTTCGACAAGACCTGGACCCAACCAACACCAGGAATCTCACACTCAGACATCACAGCGACTAGAGCCTCACTCCTCCGAAAATCGCCCGAAAAACCCAGTATCATCGTCTACTAGGATAAATACCTACATCTACGCTCCCGATATTATGGAAACCCGACGGAGGATTTAAGTCGAGGAACACAAATTTGGAAAGGGAGACGTGACGTACGGTTCACTTTTGGGAAGAGATCTGGAGAAGTCTCTACAAGGAAAGGATGGACGGATATTGGGATGTTGGAGAAGGAAAGGGTTTTGGAGAGGGAATCATGATGAATTTTGACTGCGATGCGATGTGCGCGTGCCAGAGCAACGTTTGAATAAGTTCCGTCGACACTCTAAATACCGGCATAAATCAGATGTTTCTAACACGCCCTATGTTACGGCGAGGTAACGGAGGGTTCGAATCGCCGTCTTCGAGGGAGGCAGGAAGACTAAAGATGGAAAGAAGTACAGAATTGATGGGATAGGACCCTAGTAACATGATTGCAGGTACGTAAGAAGAAGTTAAAGTATGACATAAATTACATAACCGAAGTTCTTCATCTTGCCCAAAGTAGCCCCTTAAGTACTTAAGCAATTCCTAACTAATCTCCTTTGCCAGGTGCTACTCATCCGACATAATCTCACTCAGCGACTATGTAGGAGTGCCAACAATCATCCAAACCCTTGCGCCTAATAACAGCGGGAGGTTAAAGGTATGAAAGGGTAATTGCAGGCATCTATGCATTGTGCCATCAATGCTTCATTTAATCCTGCATATCCCTGTTCATAATATTACCTAATGAGAAAATTACGTTTGCCATAACACCCTATGCTGTAGACTGCTGGCGATCCTTCAACTGGCAAAGTACATTCGTGGAACGGCACCACCTCAGTCGATCGATTTTTTTTCTAGGGTTTTCCGGTCGAAGAGTCAGTTCTGGATTTGCTGTTAGGGAGGGCAGTTGCTAATTGAAAAACCACGGGATCAGTGACTCGGGACAGATGGCCGAAAGATAGAATTGGCTCGAGGGAATCTCATGGGGTGTGGGTGGGGAAGGAACATCTACGTGGCTGGAATCTTTCGGGAGATTGACGCGTTGGGTAGTCATAGATAGGCTGAGCTAACCGGTACATGATCTTTAGAATTGTGCGCTGTATGCCGGCACGATGTAATAAGTAATCAATAAAACCCCCTTACGCCTTACTACGTCAATACTAAGGACTAGTGAATTATGTGTATCTATAATTTTTAAATCATTTCCTGCGTATGCAGTCTGGGACGACAACGTGAATGATTGCGGAAGAGATCTGAAATTCGCAGAACAACGCCGTTTGACGTGTGGAACACTCACACTCAGATTTCATTTGCAGACACCACTACGAGAACACCTTACGACATGCTCCTTCCGTACATATCCAGCATCGTTAGATAGCGTGAAAGCTCCATGACTAACCACGTATGCTTTCATGATTTGAGAATTATAGTATCACTTCGTGGAAACCAGGGATTAGGGTCTTGATGGATTCGAACCAGCTTTCTCCGGTCTCAAGAGGGGCATGTGTCCAAGCTACCCAGACTCGACTCGGGAGAAGGATCCGGATGGTGTACTACTGCACCATCTGGCCTATGCATGTATAATATATCAGTGTCTAGAATTGTCCGTCGTGGCGTCGAGCCTAGCTTGAGACCCCTACTACTTACCAAACTAACTAGAGGCATGGACGTCAGCGTTTACTGCCTCAGCGGCTTCGGACCTGCTGCTACCTGACCCAGTGTGCAGGGCTTTTACTAGAAGTGGGTATGCGATAGAATGTGGCGAGGCACCTACATCTATGCTACTAGTTACAGAGGATTTAAACCTTTCGTGTCTAAGACACCTATTCTCGATTTAACGCTAGTCAATGAATGCGCAAATCCACATTAACGTCAATATACCACGACGCACACGTTCCCAAATGATCGGCAGCTCTGTTAAGCACGAAAACAAAGCAGAATTTGAGAGCAGACCGTTTGTTTCTGTATGTCGTCTAGGACAGGTCCTTACACAGAGCTCGGAGAGTGCAAACCGCTTGATAACTCGTATGGTCCCCTCCCAGGTGCCTAATAAGAATTTCCTAGGATTGCTTGTCAATCGAGGGACCCGAGGGGCCCGTTGGATAAGATTAGTGCATGCCAGAAAGTGCGTTGGGGCTTTGAACTATCTGCCGCGGCAGAGTAAATAAGCATTTTCGTGGGTGGAACTGTGATAGTACTCTAGGAAGTCCCCGTAGCCCGAGCGGGCAGCCTAAGGTCTGGGGAGAAACGGTCTGGCTGAGGAGAGCTCCTGTGGGTGGCGGGAGTGGGAGTCGATTTCTAGGCCTCAGTAGGATTATGGGGTTTTTTTTTCACGTAGACTTTCATAGATGTTGTCAGGAATGCCTCTACTGTATCATCTATATGCATTTATACAGTAGCGTCTAAAAGTGCGCAATGAAACCACCACGTTCACTAAATTTTACTATAACTCTGCAACAACTTCTTCAAATTTAAAAATTCTAGGTTCAAATAAAATCTAAGCCATTTCTTGAATAAGTCCAACTTTGTTTTGTAAAAATAATGATTAACTGTAAGGTTCGCGCTGGTCTTGGCACTAAATGTCTATTGCGCATTTTTAGACGCGTCATTCTAATACTTGGTATGACCCCCCTTTGCCTTCTTTACGGCCAGAATCCTTGACGGCATACTCTCAATTAATGTACGACATGAATCTTCAGGTATATTTTGTCAGACGTCGTCTACTCTTTTCATCAATTCGTGCATGCTTTTCGGCGTTTCCGGGTACTCTCCAAGTCGGCATTTTACCAGACACCATAGGTGCTCAATTGGGTTCAGGTCGGGCAATTGAGAGGGCCATTTCATGGTATTTATACCTGTGGCCGCTAGCCAATTCTTTGTGGCCCTAGAAGTATGCTTAGGATCGTTGTCTTGTTGAAAAATAACGTTGCTTCTGGTATGGGAAAAGAGCTTGCTTGCTATTTCGTCGACTGTTGGGACCAAACAAGCATTCAGAATGCCTATTAGCTGTTCCGAGTTTATCCTTCCAACCACACGACTCATTCCACCGGCGCCAAACCAAGACATACAACCGCATATCATTACGCAACCGCCCCGAACTTCAGTGTCTCTTCGACCACTTCTGCCGAATAGCTACTTGGATTCCTGGACCAGGCATATTTGATTCCGTCGCTGTTGAGTCTATTTATCTTCGTCTCATCTGACCAAATAATTCTTTTCCAATCTTCAATAGTCCAACTTTCATGTTCTAAAGCCCAATGCAACCGAGCTCTCTTATGCACCTTTGACAGCATCGGTTTCTTCACCCTCTGAATAGCCCGGAGACCCTGCTCCCTCAGAGCCAGCCTTACGGTACCAGGAGAAACTTTGTCTTCTCGTTCAAGATTGATAATCTTCGTCGCTTCTACCGCAGTTTTGGTCCCGCCATTAGCCACCAAACGAGCCAGGACTCGCTTGTCTCGACACATTAACTTCCGTGATCGTCCCTGCACAGGTTTTGATGCATCATGAGATGTCTTTTTCCGATACCTGGCTAGCGTAGACCTGTGATAGCCCATAATTTTTGCTATTCCTTGTTCTTTTTACCTTCATCGAGTAATGTAGTGATGCATGATATCTGGTGCTGTGAAAGTTTTCTCGTAAAAAAAACAGAGAATGTTGAAACCAAAAAATTTAGGAATGATACAAAAGCATGTCGAGTACTTATATAGATCAAAAAATTAAAGTTTACAGCGTAGTTGTCTGTTAACGCAGGTTCTACCACGTGGTGAAATGATGCGTCAAAAAGTGCGCAATGGACATTAAGTGCCAAGACCAGCGTGAACTTTACAGTTAATCATTATTTTTACAAAACAAAGTTGGACTTATTCAAGAAATGGCTCAGATTTTATTTGAATCTAGAATTTTTAAATTTGAAGGAGTTGTTGCAGAGTTATAGTAAAATTTAGTGAACGTGGTGGTTTCATTGCGCACTTTTAGACGCTACTGTATATATATGGAAATTGCTGTTTGAAAGCGTTCCATGATTCTGGTCTGGCCTTTCATCCGAGTGGTGATGTACCTATCTCTTCTATCACGTAGGATGGAAACCTTTAGCCTGACACACACCTCTTGTCCATTTCTCTCGACACATTATGTATATACTCCTCACGACAGACCCCTTCTTATCTTCAAGGTTATGATGGATTTCTTAGGTACTTTAAAGTCTTTGACTGAGAGTAAGGACTGCCGTATTGTCCCGTAACAGAAAAGATACTGCAGGGATTCCAAGAAAATACCAATCTTCGTCCCACTGTACTTCTGATCCTTGAATCTAGTCGAGAAACATTCTTGCCCCGCGAGATCTTTTGGTAGCATTGCTCATTCCGATATATGCTGATTCGCACGTCGCACCCGAACATGAATTTTGCGTCTCCCTTCCACATGCTACACCTGCTCCGTTCATTGTGGTAATCATTCCTTCGACTGATTTCCGATCACTAGGATCTGAATCCTAGTCGGCGTCAGAGAAAGTTTGGACCTCTGGCTCTGCGGTTTTGGAAGTCCCAACAGTATCCCGCATCACGGAATGATCGAGCTACTGCCACAGCATCATCTAACCAGACCGGCTTTCTCCGGAGTCTTCTCTCGTCCATCAATTCTTTCTGGATTTTATCCCGTTCTTCTGCCGTTTTTCCTTGGCTACGGGCATTGAGCGTCGCAAATAAGTTGCGGTGGCGTTCAGCTGTCTCTTTTTCATCCTTATCATTGGCATCTTCCTTCTCGATTCCATGTGAATCATATCGATCTGGTTCATAGGTGTTGAACATGCTGACAATTCTGTAGCCCGCAATCCCTAAACCTAATCTCATTAAAGATTCTCGGGACATCTCATGGGTATCAATTTTTTTGATCCATTCCAGATCCAACTTAGTCAGATCAAAATCACTGACATACTCGACGATATCGAAAAGAGAATCTTTCACACCCAATACACTTGTTATGAATTTTGGTATGGGTTGACTTTTATAAGTCTCGGCAGTTGAGGGTACACGTGCTCGAATCATGATATAAAAGTAAATTGTGTATAAATATGATATCAACTTTCCTTTTTCATTCCTTAACACTATTTCTTGCTTGCCTGCCTTTTCTTGCGCAGAACGATTCTTGCAATGTCACTACCGATTTCATGGTTTCCCATTGTTTCTTACTTCCGATAGAGGATCAAATTGGGCTGGAGATTTCTGGACACATCTCTGTAAGTTAACAAATATCGAGCAACGTCTTTCAACAGCTTTTCATCCAGAAACAGACGGGAGCACAGAGAGAATGAGCCAAGAAGTCTTAGCGTACCTTAGATCTTTTATATCCTACACCCAATATGAATGGCCATCGATGCTTCCTTCAGCCATGTTGGCCCTAAACAATAGAGACACAGTGATTGGTCTCAGTCCTTTTTTCATAACCCACGGATATCATGCTGAGCCCGTTCAGCAAATTCTACCACCGATAAAGAAACTTTCAACTCCTGAAAAAAGAGCGCATACATTCGTACAACGCTTATCGGATGGACAGAAGTATGCGCAGGCCGCCATGGCTTTCGCTCAGCAACGGATGGAGTCTTCAGCTAATCAAAAACGACAACCACAACAGCGCTTTGACAAGGGTGATCTTGTCTGGCTGAAGCTTAAAAACGTGGAGACACCACAACTGTCCAAAAAACTGTCATGGATCAATGCAAAATACCGTGTTCTTAAAGTAATCTCTCCTCACGTAGTCGAGCTCGACGTTCCTTCTGGAATTTGGCCTAGATTTCATGTCGATTTGCTAAAAAGAGATCCACAGAATCCTTTACCGTCTCAGATAACGTTAGACAAACAGCCACCGCCCATTGTTAATTCTAACGGCGAGAACGAACAAGTTGTGGAAAGGATAGTCAGAGCCGAAAAAAGACGTAAGGGGCGAGGATATCGAAGAGAAGTACTAGTCAAGTGGAAAGGCTTTGAAGAGCCAAATTGGGAATTGCGCGAAAATCTGGAAGATACAAAGGCTTTGGAAGTTTTCGAGGCCGTTTACGGTGATGGTGACGATGTAGGAGAGGACGCCGGTGGACGAATCGGAGCCACGGGCAAAATACGGAAAACTTTACCCGACCAAAAAAAAAAAAACACCCTCTGTAGAAAAAAAAAGAGGCCTAGTGGGGGGATGATGATGATGATGATTCTATTTTTCGTCTGGGGTGATAAACATATGCCCCAGAGCACGTGATATCTATCCCATTCGGGACACAGGACGCTAAAGTCGGAACTCTAGATCTAAGGACATGTCATGTCTATAAATATATTGCTGTGCTACGTTGTTTGAAACTGCGCACATAAAAGGATGGCATACAAAATTTGCAAAGATATATTATGAGACTTCCACAGACTCCCGACTGGTGATCAATCAGTCCCTCTCACCCGCTCCTCCTTTCCATATTAGAGCCTCCGATCAAATAGAGAAAAAAAAAATAAAAAAATAAAAAAAGGTGTATAGGTAAAGTAGAAGTAAAATAAAAACTTATGCCTCAGCGAGGACAGATTTGCTCAAAATACTGAGAGTGGTCTAGCCATTTAGTCAAAATAAGAGCTCCTTCCGAGGTTCCGAGAAGTGTAGGAATGAGCAAATTGATAGGCCCTTCAGGCCGTCCACCACGTCGTCTCATGATCCGGCAGTAAAGAAAATGCGTTGGAGTCTTTGCAGACCCACAGCGGCAGTAGTTGTTAGCGAGCTCATGTTTAAAACGAGTGTGATAGGCAGCAAAATCCCCGTGGCCAGTTCTTGCCGCAATTACTTGCCCCAAAGTTTTCCTTCTTAACAAAAGCTCTTTTGGGAATGGAGGGGCGGTGTTTATTCCGAGGCCGAAATAGGTCCGGGGCATGTGATCGTTCCACCACTTTTCTCTGGCTTGGCTCATCTGGGTTGACATCCATTTGTTAAGTGACGCTATCGAGAATTTTGTTTGGCTGTTTAGAAAGGGTAACGCAGCCCCTTTCTTGGCCTCTACGTCGGCAAGGTTGTTTCCTTCGATTCCTGCATGACTAGGGACCCAACGAATATTTATATTCCCCTCGCGTATGTGCGGGAGCCTTGAGCGGGATTTCCATTGTTTGAGAACTTCCAGAGCATCTAGAAAAATGTATTGTGATGAGATGCTGTTCGTCTTGGTGAAGAGTCTTCTCGCTACCTCGACATTGTCAATGAACAGCCAAATATCATTGGCAAAGCGGGCCGATGGTAGAGAAATCGCAGCTTGGATTCCCTTTAGGGCTGCATGGGCCTCAGCATCATAAAACTCTTTCCCTTTGCCTAGTGGGAAGGCGAATGATTTAACTTGAATTCTAAATTGGAATATGACGTAGCCACCTCCAGCCCGATCATCGGGTAATTTAGAGCCATTAGAGTAGACTACTATATCAGCAGGTGGAATCTTCCTGACAAATTCCCCCAAGCAATGCACCCTGTGTTCAGGCATAGTTGATGGGCCGTTAATTCGCCTCAGGGAGTCTTGTAGAGGTTCTTGAAGCTCCCAAGGGGCAAAAATGAGAGGGTCACATTGATCTGATGCTGGGATGCTGCTTTGAGAGCGTGCAAATCTTGAAAAAGCGGGTGTACTAAGTGACTTCTGCCCTCGTTGGAATAGGGGGTGTCGAGAGTCTAACTTTCGAACACGGACAGCAGCTTTCCTTGCTATGTTATCAAGCGCAACTACAGCTGGTGGTAGACCAGCCTCCCGAAGGAGTGCAGGAGACGGTTTGGTGCGAAAGACAGGTAAAATCGCTCTTGCTGTAGCTGCATGGACTTTATCTAACATGTAAAGGTGCTGCCCAACTTTATTAGAAATGGTCTTATCGCCATGTTTTTTATTTATTCCTGGCCACCATGTCGCCGCACCAAAGTGTGCTATAGGCAGGACGCATGCCATTATCGCATTCCTGGAAAGTTTAGGTGACACGCCGCGAAGAGTATTACCGAGACAGCGAAGAGCCATCGCAACCCTGAGAGCCTTTGATGTTTGAATTTTCACATGATGTTGGAATGTGAGCTTCCTGTCGAAGTGTATTCCAAGCCATTTGATGTAAGGCCGCACATTATTCTCGGCGATGGTAAAGTTGCTAGCGAGAACCCGTGGGCTCCGATCTTTATCCCTGTGTTTTCTCGAGAAGTGGATTAACTCTGATTTTGACTGGTCAAAATTTATCCCCTCTTGAACACTCCAGGATAGGGCTTGATTGATTGCTGAGCTAATCTTCTGCGAGTTGACTTCAAGTGTAGGAGATATCTCCGAAATGGCTATGTCATCGGCATATCCAAAAGATTTTTGAAGGCCTTCTAACTTAAAAAGTGGCGAAATGTAAAGCATAAAAAGGATTGGGGACACCGGAGAGCCCTGTGGGAGTCCACAGTCAATTGCTCTCGGTGCTCCTACCTCTCCATCGATGCGAATGCAGACTTTGCGTTCAGTGGCAAAGGATCCGATCCAGTTACAGAGATTGCCTGGCCAGCCTTGTTCGCGTAAACGTCTTACTAGTCTACCAGGAAGAATAGTGTCAAAAGCTCCTTTGATGTCCAGAGTAGCAACTGTGGCGGTTAGGCCTTTATTTAATGCAGTTTCGATGTCATGAGTTAGGCAAGTCGTTAGATCTACAGACGAGCGAAGCGGTACTGCACCAAATTGTCGACTGGTAAGCACCTTGTGTTTAATGGCGACCCACGCCATTCGCTTAGCGACCACTCTTTCAAGGCCCTTACCTAAAACGAAGAGGAGAGCAATTGGTCTATACGATCTTGGAGAAGTCATATCTGCTTTATTTGGCTTTCCAATCATTGCTATAATCGCGGTGCGAAAACATTTAGGGTGGTGGCCGGCATCAATACATGCCTGAAAGAGGTCTAATACTAGGGTTAAAATCTGTGGCCATGCTAGACGAAGAACTGCAGTAGGTATTTCATCTTTTCCTGCAGTTGTGTTCCCAGCTGCAAGAATGGCGTTCAAAACTTCATGCATAGTTAGCTGGGGAAAAGGAAGCATAGCTCTCGCTACTGTCGGAGCTGTTAAGGGTATGTCAGCCACTTCAGACTGATTACGCAGGAGATTGTTTATTAAGACTTCTCTTTTATCTTCGAGGCTTTGAGCAAGCGGTGCGTCTGGGGAGAGAGGATCAATGAGTGGGGGAGAACGAAAGTTTCCCTTGGACTTATGCCATCTGGTTATATCAAATGCGTCTTTAGCGTTGCTGGCTTCATCCAGCTTTTTGTGAAAGAACGAGGCCTTGGCTTGTTTTACAGCCTTTCGGAATGCTTTTTTCTCTTCATGTTAAGGAGCCGTGGAGCGAGCGGCTTCTCAATATCGTTTTCTTGCTTCCTTGCAGCTTTGATTCCACCATGGCTGGCCTCTGTTGTGCTGTAAGGATCTTTTTGCTGATCCAGCAAATGAGTTGTGCAATATTTGAATTAGGTCTTCAGCTATCTTGTCAAGACTCGGTGGAGATCCATCGGAGGGGAAGGGAGTTCCGTTCAGTTGAGATTGAAGGAGTGAATAGAAAGTCGCTGTGTCGACTGTTGAAAAACGAAGTCGAGAATGAGTGAAAGACTTGTGTGCTTTGTAGGAGAGAACGATTAGTAATGGGTAATGATCTGAAGTTACATCAAGGTCCCGTTGGACTGATGCAGCGATTCCTGCTGTAATTAGCGAGGCGGAAGCAAAGGCAAGATCTAAGACATTCCCACGGTTGTGGGTTGGCTTGTCTATCTCAGATGTAAAGGAGATATTCTTGGGCTCTAGCCAGGAAATGAGAGCGTCTGATTGAGTAGAAGGAGAGGAACGATGGGAAGGGTGCCAAAGCTGATGATGGAGGTTGAAATCTCCTGCAAGGATTATATTTTGTTGGAACTGATTTTCTGGAATCGAAACAAGGAAAGATACCCCAGCGCCTGGATTTATAGCTCCAGGAGGAGCGTTATAGACATTTATAACTTGTGTAGGAGGGAGACTAGGACCTTTGATGGTTAGGATGAGGACATTCTCGGCCCCTTTCTCTACCTGACGATAGGGACGCTCTTGAACGAAAGACAGTGTGTTACTAATTCGTGAATATGTTAAAACTCTAGGTCTAGTAGACCAATTATTGATAGGAGTGAAACATTCGAAAGATGGGTGTTTGCATGTAATTCTCCTTGAGATTTCTTTGAAGTATGGTTCTTGTACTAGCAAGATATCTGCATTCGTTTGAAAAGCAGTTGAAAGAGCGATTTGTTGCGCAGACGAGCTGCGCCCTACATTGACTGAAAGTATTCTCAGAGAAGTGGTCTCAGTAGTCATTAGTTTGTTTCCATTGAGCTACTCTGTTGGCTATCTAAAGCAAGAGGTGCGAATTTCCCCCCGGATATTATGGGTGTTTCCTTAAATAGGGTTTGAGATGTAGGTGTGGTCTTTGGGGGAGCTAGCTTCTCAATGTTAATCGCAGATGAGCCAGCCGTTGCTTGACTCCCGATGGCACCACAATGAGCCGCCTTTAGGCGAAATCTAGCGGCTGCAGCAGCCTGTCTAATTTGAGCCATTTGCTGTTTAGATGGTAGTGAATTATCTTTTCGGGGCCGAATAAGACATTCTAATGAGTCAGCCGGATGGGGACCGTGACAATTTGCGCACTTTGGTGGACAGAAGTGATCTTTTGAGGGGTCACAAGAGATATGGCCGCTCTCCAAGTGTTGAGTTGACCCACATAAACGACAGCGAGGAAAACGAGCACATGATCGTTCATTGTGCCAGCCGAAACACCTTCCACATTGGGTAGTTTTAAATTTTTGTGATAGTAACTTAGTAGGAACTCGCACTCCAAAGAGAGGTATCAGCTTGGAAAGAACTAGTCCTTTTGGGTAAAGAACAATATAGCTTTGTTGGTGGAAGAATTCAGAGTTACATGAGCCTCGAGACTCTAGAACATTGATAGGGGAAACGTTGGTTAAGTCTGTTAACGCCTCTGCGACAGTCGTTACAGTGATTTCTACCAGTTCCATTGAGGTACCATTGTAACTTGAATAAGTACGGGGAACACCAGATAATCTATAAGCATTATGCTGTACCGGCTTCTCAACTTTTCATTGACCCTGAGATGACAAAGAGGATTCGATTTCGCCCATTCGGGCATACAGAGTCTCTTGGGCCTTTGTGCTAAAGGGACAGATAGCAAAGCCTGTTTTGGTCATCTGTACTTCGCGAACAAGTTTCTCTTTGAGAAACAAGTTCAGCTGTTGTTGCAAAGCGTAGGGTGACATGCTAAGACCAGGGTGACCGGTGCCGAGTCGTACTAGAAGAAGATTATCTTCGGGGGCTTTCTTTATACCAGATCGGCCGTTAGTCTTGGAATTTCCTGGTGCCGCGGGTGACTTATTTGTCGGGGACTGTTTTTGCGGTCCATGAGGAGCTGAAGCCGCAGTAACAGCAGCAAATGATTTAGGTTGACGAGAACTAGCGGTGGCGGGTGTGGCGGCGAGTGTAGCCTGTGCCACATTTTTTGGATGAGAATTAGGGACTGAAGAGTAAGGCGCCGGTGGGCGCGGTGAGCCTCTAATATGACACTCGAAGTGTCGTCGGGCTATGCAACTAAGATCCGTGACGAAGTCGCGAAATGGCTTTTGGAGGTGATTGGGAATTGAATTATTATCGTCAATAGCATCATCTAAGACGCTAGCAATGTGTTGGAACATGAGTGTTGCCTCTTGGTTCCGGGTGGTTGCAGCTGAGGTTGTTGACAGTAGCATCTCTGTCAGCGAGACCTCTTTGGCCTTACGGGCAAAGGAATTTAGGGGTGGCGGGGGGAGGGATGGTGGAGGAAGGGGAAGATTAGTCATGGCGAGCGCGAATAATGCTGATAAACTTTGGAAGCGACAGAGAGCGGTTGTGCTTGAGTCGAACTTGTGATTCTTGCACCGCTCGACGGATACGAGTGGGGGGATTATGTTACGGGCTGCGCCTTAGCCTCAATTGTTGATCATGTGTTATGAATTACTAATCACATGTCATGTGATCTTAACTGTTGCTATAATCGGTTTGATGATGGTTACAAGAGCTACTATGACTAAGTACACCTACCCCTAGTTTTAAAGATAATGACTCACGTCAATCTTCGAGTTGTACCCGTTACAGAACTTGTCAGGAAAAAGAGCTGACGTTTGGGAACTAAGTCGTGTGGTGTAGAATTACTTGTATATTATGGTTCTCCCTCTAGACTCATTTAGAAATCTATATAGAAAATAGACTGCATTACGGCCAGCTTACTTTGTTACATTGTTTTGGTGATAGCCCATCACAGATTGATTCAATTTATACATCTATCGCAGATTTGCACTGTTCCCAATTGGGTGATGCCATAGCTTCCTTTACAGTGAGTGGAATATGTATACACGTTATGAGAGCTCCTGCTGTGAGCCGAGGATGATTTTCTTCCCTACGTGGATTTTTTAAAAGTTGGTTTAAGTTGATTTATTCTGCGGCGCTCCTTCAATGGCGATCTCTTCTTTGAATCTCTACCAAGCGCCTCGCACTCCTTTCAGCTTGAATCTTGGCCTCCTTTTCGGCTTTTCGATGTGCGATTTGTGCTTGCTTTATTCGGGTCTTTGGTTAGTTTTTGAACTGTAGAGGCTCTTCTATAACTGAATGGCTTTCTGGAACTAATGTATTCAGTGACTAAGGTAAATTAGTTGGAGTTATTGGATGCTCCATATTTTGGATTGAACTAAGCTCTGATGGGAAGCTATTTTCTCGAGCTTGATAGTTTGAGCGATCTTTTCATGATGATTTGTTATTAATTGTTGATAGGACTTCCGGTTTCGGGAAGTGGATCTTGGATGATCCTCTGGTGAAATTGTAGATTCATCGACATCGCTATCATCATTAATTTTAGATGATGCTTCATCTTTTCATAGTTCCTCAAACTCCTGCTTTTGTTGTGCCAAAATAATATCGGAGGAACTCGCGAATGAAAAGCATCAAAAATAACAAAATTTGCCTCGTGAACTTTACAACTACGAGGGTTCTAGATGCGATGTATGCCAGGATTACATGGACTGTAACCTATAAAGATCCTTTTCCAGGCTTTACAATCCAGTTTTTTTCTTCTTTCTTTTCAGGATGTGAATATAAGCTGAGCAGCCCCAAATTTTATGTCTCTTAGCACTAGGTTTCTTTCCAAACTATTCTTCCCATGGAGTTTTTGATTTTGGATTATTTATATGAATTCGGTTTCGAAGGTTATTGCAGGCGTCGGCTGCAAGCTCCCAGAATTCTTTGGCTAAGCCTGCCTGAATACGAAGTGCATCGTATTTTCAAGTATAGATCTATCGCAACGCACGACAACACCGTTTGATTGAGGATTATATCCAACTGTTGGATTAATCAAGATATGTTTTTGTTAACAATTGGATTCCATCGCATTGTTTAGAAACTCTTTCCCTTTGTCAAAGCGAGTTTCTTTGATCTTTGCGCTATTTCCATATCTCTCTATATTAGCTTCACTTTTTTCAAAACATTCAATTACCTCTTTAACGATATCTCTCTTTTTTGGGCTGAATTTTATTTATGTGCTTCCAGTTGCCTGACAAGTTTATGTGACCATGAAATAGTTTCCCAAAAGAGATTTTACGGGAAACGGTCCATAAGGGTCCGTGTCAAGGACTTCAAGTTTATCTGTAGCCTTTGGGAAAGGTTTTCTCTCAATTTTTCTTGTAATTTCCGAAATAGCACACACTTCACAGAAACAATACTTCAAAGGTTTAATGTCCTCGGCCATTCGGTGGTATCTTTCTGACCTCGATGTTCCGGGGTGTCCAAGTCTAGAATAGAGTATTTCTCAGTCCGAATTTTTCATTATTCTTTTAACAGTGACAGCAGCTGAGCAGGCTTTCTGAGATATGCACGACTGATTCAGATTACATATTTTGTGATAACGAGTTCCACGAGCCCCGAGTTATTGTTTTCCTCAAATATTATGCCATCTTTGTCCATGTGAAAAGTGATTCCATTCTTGTTCAATAGTGCAAATAAAAAAATATCCTCTGATGCTTGTGGTATATGTTAAACAGCTCGTAATCCAAGCAGTATTGGCTTTGCTAGGCTGCTTTCCCATGGGATTAGAATACTGCCAATTTCTTCGGCTTATATTACTTGTTGAATAACAATTATTATTTGCTGATTTGACGGCTGGATTGAACTTTCAAACATATCCTTTCTATGGGTAATATGTTGGGATGCGGTAGTATCTAAAAGCCATCCTAATTTTAATGAATTTGGCAATTGAGATTTTCTAGTTTCACTCAGTTTACTGTTGATTGAGACAACGCAAAGATAACCAGAAGCAATGGATTCAGTACTAGAGTGTGCATCGGAGTCTTGACTACATTTATTCACGAAACCTTTTGTAACATTGACTCTGACATTCGCATTTGCACGAAACATCTTTTCATAAGCAGTCTATTTTCGGTATAACAGCTCTTCTTTTTTCATGCCTCAACTTCAGGAGCTCAGAAGTTTAATTTGGACACAACCCTTCTGTGATTATTTAGGAGTTGATAGAACGGAATTTTACGACCGAAATATATGCTCGAATCGTTGGTAGTTCAGCTGTAATTAGTGCTACAAGTCAGTGGTTTTCGGTTGGCAGCGTTGATAGATTCGGAAGGTGTCTCGAGTGAAGTCTCTTCCATTTTCAAGCGCTGGTTGATTTGATCAAAAATTAGAGGTCTTTATCCCGAATCAAAGAAATCTCCGTCTCGAATCCATCATCCATGCTAAAAATCAATATCTCTGCCAACCAGCGATCAGTTAATTTCATCACCTTACCTTTTTGGGCAATCTGTTGGATGTCAATTTGAAGTCGAGAAAATTTACTGTCGACAAGGAGAGTTGAAACTTGCGCCAAGCTTAAGACGGTTCGACAAAGCTGATGTAGACGTCCAATTATTTCTCCTTGATACTTTTGAAAAAGGAATTCATATTGCCCCGCAGGAGTGTCGATATTAGCGATATTGATTTGGTGGTATCGTTCAACAGAGGTGATAATCAAATTTCCTGCTTTACTATAGAGAGTCATATACTCATCTTGCCTATCCTCTACATTAGACTCAATTTGCGCCCACTTTGGATGATCAATTTTGTGTATCGGAATCCCTTTGTGGTACACGTAGTGCTTTCTGTCTAGCAAGGGCGGGAATTCCGCTTCTCTAGTGAAGAGCCTTCCCAGGCCAGACACACTACCTGCCTCATGATCGATCCATCTTTTCCAGAAATAAAATCCTCTTTTCCGTTATCCTCTGTTAAAACCGGGATTTCCCTCTTAGACATCTGGAGCTTTCCAGGGGAAAATTCGGATTGGGTATTTGTTGCCTCCTCTGTACACAGTTCATAAAATGGAAGAGGCATTGATTATGAGTTTGAAGTGGAAACAAAACCTTGGCCCTAGTCTTGAGCTCACAACTTACTTTAGACAATTCAGCTATTGTGAGAAGAACTTTAGCATTTTTGCATTGTCTAATGTGGGAGTCTAACATACATGGAGAAGTAATGACTACGCATATTAGCGAGACTACACCTTAGGGTTGGCTAGTGCAGTGGTACACTATAAGGGCCATTCTCCCAAGTAGAGTCTGGGCAGCTTGGACGCATGCCCCACTTGAGACAGGAGAAAGCTGGTTCGAATCCAGCAAGACCCTCACACTATTTCTCTCGCGGTGATACTGTATTCGTAGAATGACGAAAGCATGCTCAGATAGCCACAGGTTTTTCCCGCTTTTCCCTGTGGTGGGTATTCACGGAAGAGGGTACATGTCGTAAGGCGTTATTCTCGTTGTGGTATCTGCAAATGAAATCTGAGTATGAGTGTTCCAAACGTCAAAACTGAGTCATTCTGCGAAATATACATGTCTTCCGTAATCACGCGCGTCATAGTCTCAGGCTGCATACGCAGAAATGATTTTTAAAAAAAAAAATTAAAAAAAAGAGATTACATCTCACTACAACAATCCCGAACATCAACAAAGAATAATTTTCATGACTGGTGTTTGTACAGATCGCTTGTTACAAGTGAAATATCAATACCTTTCGACAAATTTATCTACAGCGATTACTTTTGTCATCTTGCTTTTTCTATCTATTTATTTTATATTTCATGTCTTTTTTACTGCAAAGCTTCAACTAACTACATAGGTCTTATTGCTGCAAGGGAGAGATGGAAAGGGAACATAAATTTCCAAACCAACTTCTTCGAAAAACATATTCAGGAAATAATAGGCATCACAACTGGTGGCTTGGACCTATTCAAGATTTGAATGATTTTTGGATGCTTGAATATTAAGTTATAATCTTTGGACCAGTGCCATGAGGAATTTGGGGGTTGGGACTCAAGAAGAAATTTATGTGTATAAAATGTATTTAAATCTTTTGCCAAAGTTTTTTAGGCTGAATAGAATGTGCCTTAAAAAAATAGGCCCCCCTCAAAACAACATTTAATTCATGGGTCAGATGGTGGTGTGGTACACCGTTCGGCCCGTTCTCTCAAGTAGATTCTGGGTAGCCGACGCAGATGCTACATCTGAGATAGGTGAAAGCCGGCTCGATTCCGGCAAGACCCTCACACCACATTTCTCGCATGGTTATAATCGTGACGATGACATAGGCACGCTGGAGCGTCGTGGGTGGCTGATATACGTTCCTGCGGCAGACATAAACGGTTGAGGGTTGAAAGGGCTGTAAGGTGCCTGACTTGGAGTGATATCTTCAAATGATATTCGGGTGTGAGTGCCTGTCACATCAAGTTGAGTCATTGCTCCATGTTTCGTACCAGTGTCATTCGTGTCATCATCTCAAGGCTGCATACACAAGAATGTTATAAAAAGAAAAAAAAACTTAATTCATAATGAAGCGAACTGTCGTCCTAGAGGAATTTTTGGGCCAGGTTTCTATTCTTAGTAGCAAGACTTCTATTTTAACACCATTCTATTGCTGAATGTGGAGAAAAGTCAAAAATCTCCCTGGTGAATATCACTGTAAGATACCCCGATAAAAGCATTAAATTTGTACCTCATCCCATACAAATGTGTATTGTGTAAGGGTAAAGCTGGTGTTGTCTCGTAATTCACCCTTGTAGATTGTTAGACAGGCTACCGGGCTAGCCATGAATGCGCGGCCGCTCTAAGACTATTCCGCTCCAACGTTTTCTTTCGCTTGTAAGACTTCGGTACAGTACAGGGTGTCAGCTATAAAACTTGTTAAACCCAAATTCCCAAAAGTACAAGGGTATACCCAGCGAAATGCCGCTTAGTACTATCAAATAGGCTAGATCTAAACTCGAATTTCTCCGCTTTTCAAGTGTCGCTCGACAGTAGAACCCCTCTTAACTAATAGTGGGTCTCGGAATAATTACTTAAGAGATTCATAGAAATTTTACCGTTTATATTTGCAATACTTACACCTGCGCGCAAAATGACCTGTAAGGGTATGTGTTGCAAATCTAAAAGTCCAAGTTACAATGAATATTTTCAACACTTATACCGGGACCCACTATCGAGTTAGAGAGGGACGACTGTAGTTGCTGTCGACCTCGAAATGTTTGTGCAACGTCTTGTTAATTACTACAGGGCCTCAGGGGCATCTTTTACTCGGTGATCGACATAAAAAAGTAGGGATAAATCCCAGTATTTTACAGGGTATATATAGGGGACAAGGGTAAGTTAACGAAGGTGAGAGAATAAGTTATGTGCACTATATTTGTATGTTTATACTATCGGAATAAACAGAATCTACTGCCTAGCCTGCGTTAACTTATCCTTGTCCCCCTGTACATATTAGCTACAGGATGCTCCCAACAAATTATATTACATAACCATCAGGCTAAAGTGTTGATGTCATTTCATCCCACCTGTATCTACTTGCACTGCTCGACTCCTACTTACCTGGTCCATCTTGTCGAATATTAGTTTTCGTAATCTTTATCGTCAGCAAAGCATTTCCCTAATCCTTTCAATAACATGATAGTGTAGATAAATAATAAGATGAATATTTACAAATTTATCACAGTTTCACATGTAAGTCATGCGGAAGTTGCACTTTTATTAATGGTTCATCTCCTCGCAGGATGAATCTCAAAAAAACTCCACAAATGCTCGCAAAGACCCAAGTAAACTAAATCGAGATTAGAGGCCTCAGCTGAGTTTTTACTGGAAATGTACTAATTACGAATATAAGCTAATTGAAATCAGGTTTTAACTTTTCATGAAGATGGAAAAAGTAATAGGGAGATCTCTGATGCACTTGGAGTTACTCTTTATCAAGTATAATATACAATTCACATGGAATGTGTCGAGCCAGAAAAAGTACTGGTTGAAAGCCTCGATTAAATTCCGAACAAGAAGACGAGTTAGAAATATTTATCTGCAGCTCGAAAGAGACTCGGTATATGATGTACCTGGAGCTAACAGTTAATTTTCCGCAATGGATTGTTGGCGAAGATGCAATTCGAAATGCTCCCAAGGGAAGAGGCTTCAGCAGGCGCATTGCCAGTAACAAGCCTCCCCTCTCTGACAAACATAGAAAACTAAGGTCTGAGTGAGCTGAACGACACTAGTCATTGAGTCTAAATGAATGGTGTCGGATAACCTGGAATGACGAGATGTGGATAAACGATAGTCCAGTCAACAAAGTACACTTCACTAGGAAGGTCAGTCTTCATATTATTATTCAAAGAAAGATGTTGAACGTCAAAGATTTTTACAGGAGCTTGAAGAGTACCAAAGTACATACATCATCGATCGCCATACGAAAAATAATTCTTGGATGTTTTGGGGATGCTTTGCCTGCACCCAAGCAGGTCCCTTTGTGTTCTGGCAAAGAAGCTGGAAGAAAATAACCGGGAAAGATATCGTCAAAGTATTCTACCAGAGGTTGTTGGATTTCTGAGGTTAAGCTTTGCAAGAACGGGTGCTGTTTTGCAGTTTATGCAAGACAATGCTCCCGTTTACATTGCAGCTGTCGTGGAGGAGTACCTTGGTGAACATGGGATAGTACCTATGGTCTGGGCGCCTTACTCCGCTGATTTGAATCTAATCGAAAATTTATGGGCATTGATGAAGTCATATATACAGGATCGATATGGAGACTCCGATCTGGGACTGTCGGAACGATCAATCTGATTAAGACTATTTTGGTATTGGAGTTTGTAGTCCCTGCACGACGCATAACATTTTCCTTTGTAGTCCCTTTACATCGGGTAAATAATTATCCGAATGTAGATACCAACCTCACAACTCTAGAGAGAAGAAGGGACACTTGTTATCAATTTGAAAATCATATGAACGACTGTTTACATTACGTACTGCAGTACTCTCATCGCTCTAAGTGCACTTATTAACTTTTGGTGTATGACCTTTGTCATACCAACAGGGACGGCAACGCGGGAGGGCTGAAAGTCAATTCCTTGCGGAAGAAGCCTGGCAGGAATGAACAAAGCCTGAAACTCTCGCAAATATTATCAGTGACATGCAAGATAGGTACTTGGCAGTTATTCGAGCGCAAGGTGGACATATAGACCATTAGCCGTGATACCTACAGTTATTTTTATAGGAACTTTGAAAACAAATGTAAGGCAGACCCGGAAACTTGGAAAGCAGCCAACATCTACACTCAGAGGAATACTAACCAAAAGCGCCTAAACTTCAAAGACACGCCAAGCGAACTTCACCGACACCTCACAAGGGCCCAGAGTAGCATAGCCTCACAGATAAGAAGCGAACATATTGGGTTCAATTCTTATCTTCACCGAAGAAAAGTCCCTGGAGTAGACGCCCCAAGTTGCCCATGTTGATATCCCTCTCAAAATGTGAAGCATATGATCATGGCTTGCCCGCGATGGTCAAGAGGAAGGGGCGAAGTATGGAGGAAAGCAAAAGATAGATCTTTTCAGGCGATGATGAAAAGCCCGAAAGACATTGCCAGAATAACGCAATGGATTCTCAAAGAAAGATGGCTCGAACAATTCCGCCTCGTGGCAGACGTTGAAGCCACCATAGAAGCAAGGAAAACGAGGCCGGAAAGAAGAGGAGAAGGTTGAAGAGAGTGGGATATGGGTCCACATGCGACTACACAGCATTCACCGCGCTTCCTGAAGGCAAGTCTTTGACTAATCAAAAATAAAGAAATAAGACAGGCAGGAGTAGGGGGTTTTCACCGAAAGGTTTCCTCCTTTGTACATACAATAGTTGATAGATTCCTGCATGGGCCATCACAGGCACTATATAAGGTTAATGAAATCAAATCAAAAAAATAGAAATGTAAATTAATATCCTCAAAATTAATTTGAATTTAGATTGATTTTTGGTGAAAGTTACATGGGTGGAAATGTTTTACGGAAAAATCTCATGAGCTAATACGTCCAATCAGCATTTTCCCTTGCAAGAAATTCTAGAGCTCTCAAGGTACATCATGGCCGGATTAATCAGAGCTGCAGGAACTCTGCATGAGATTATCATAGAGAACTTCTACTTCTGTATAAAGATCTACAGCCCAACCCCTACATAACGACATGGGTGTAAATGAATATCATGCGAGGCTGTATCCTGTTTTGACCACATTCTAAGATAAACATTTATCCCCGACTTTCCCGCGCTGAGGTGATGATGATGATGATTCTATTTACCGTCTAAGTGGTAGCCCTTGGTCCACTTGACATGTGGCTACCCATCCCGACTAGGGCATAGGACGCTAGGGCCGAAGCCCTAGAATTTCTGACTTTTATCCCAGTCTAAATTACATTGCTGTGCCGCGTTGTATGAAACTGCGCGCAGAAGAAAACTTTACATAACGTAATATGATTTTGAGCCCTCCTCATGCTCTTAACCGGCGATCAGTCGGTCACACTCGCCCGCTCTTCCACTCTCCCTAGAGCCCCCGATCTTGACAAAACAAAAAGAAAGTAAGGTTAACCTCATCGGAGGCATATTCCCTCGAAAAACCGAGACTGGTCCAGCCATTTACTCAGGATTATGGCCCCCTCTGGCGTGCCTAGTAAATGTGGGATCAGCGTATTGATAGGCCCTGCAGGGCGGCCGTCACGGCGACGGAGAATTCGGCAGAAGAAAAAGTGTGTAGGGGTTTTCAGCGATCCGCAGAGGCAGTTCAGTTTAGCATCTTCATGTTTAAAGCGGGTGTGATATGCGGCGAAGTCTCCATGGCCCGTCCTGGCTGCGACCACCCGACCCAAGTCTTTGCGGCTTAGAAGGAGTTCTTTGGGGAAACTAGGCGCGTTTCTGATCTCGAGTTGTGTGTACGTAGGCGGGCGAGATGTTTGCCACCAATTGTCTCTAGCTAGCTTGATCTGTTCCCCATTCCACTTCCCCAGGGCGGAGGAAGAGTACTCAGGAGGGTTCAAGTAGGGTATTGCAGCGCCCTTCTTTGCTTCAAGATCTGCAAGTTCATTGCCTTGGATACCGGCGTAACTCGGCACCCAACGTACATTTATTTGGCCCTCGGAGGTGTGGGAAAGTCGTGCTCGTGTTTTCCAGATCTTTGGCGCTTCCAGAGCCTCTAGAAATGCTTGCTGAGAAGAGATGGTGGGGGTGTTTGTTAAGATCTTCCTAGCGACTTCTTCATTATCTATAAAAATCCACAAATTGTTAGAAAATCGGGCTGAAGGAAGGGCTACGGCTGCATGAATCCCTTGGTGTGCTGCGCGTATTTCTGCATCATATGACTCCTTATGTTTTCCAAGAGGGAAAGATTTCGCGCAAACTTGGATTCCGAATTGATATATAACATATCCACCGCCTGCGTTGCCATCGGGTAGTTTTGAGCCGTCCGGGTAGACCTGAATGTCACTTTTCGGGAGGGTGCTGAGGAAGGTTCGAAACATATTCGCATGAAATTCCTTTGTTCCCATAGGCCCGCAAATACGGGCCAGAGAATTCTGCCTGGATTCTACTATCTCCCATGGAGGGTTGAGCAGGGGGTTGTTATTTTCGGAGGCAGGAATATTTCCGCATGTGCGGGCAAATCGCGTCAAAGCAATGCCATTGAGTGACTTCTGTCCTCGCGTGAATAGAGGGTGTCGAGGGTCTAGTCTACGAGTACGTATGGCGGCTCTCTTGGATATGTCATCAAGTGCAACCTCCGCGGAATTAAGCCCCGTCTCCCTTAGTAGGGCTGCAATTGGAGTTGTCCGGTAGACTGGGAGGATAGCTCTTGCAGTAGCAGTGTAAACTTTCCCCAACTTTCCAAGATGAGAGCCGACCCTGTTGCAGATTACTCTTCCACTAATGGTTCGGGATTTGCCTGGCCACCAAGTTTCAGCTCCGAAGTGGGCGATAGGTAAGACAAACGCAAAAGCTGCCTGTCTTGAAAGACGTGGCGAGGCCCCTCTGACCGTATTCCCTTGGCAGCGCAGTGCATTTGCAACTTTGAGGGCTTTTGCTGCTTGTATTTGTGCATGAAATTTGAAGGAAAGCTTTCTATCAAAATGTACTCCGAGCCATTTGAGGTATGGTATTTGAGGATCTTCTGTGATAGTGAAGCTGTTTGTTAGCACAGGTGGTCGCAAATTCCTATCTTTGTGTTTGCGGGAAAAATGTAGGAGTCCGGACTTTTAAGCATCAAAGGTGATGCCTTCTGTTGAACCCCAGAATAGTGCCTGATTAATGGCCAGTCCCAACTTACTAGAATTCCCTTCTAATGAAGGCGAAGTTTCTAGAACCACGACATCGTCGGCATATCCAAAGGCTTTCTTCAGAGCAGGAAGTCTGAACAGGGGGGCAATATAGAGCATGAAAAGAATAGGTGAGACTGGTGAGCCTTGAGGGAGCCCACAGTTAATCGCGATAGGTTCGCCGATTATACCATCCAGGCGTATGCAGACTTTACGATCTGTAGCAAATGATACTATCCAGTTGCAGAGCTGCACTGGCCAACCTTGCTCTCTCATTCGTCTGACGAGCCGACCTGGGAGTACAGCGTCGAATGCCCCTTTAATATCGAGCGTAGCCATGGTAGCGGTCAGCCCCCTAGCTAGCGCTGTCTCAACATCATGAGTGAGACAGGTGGTTAAATCTACACTTGAACGTTTGGGCAGTGCTCCAAATTGCTGGCGGGCGAGTATTTTGTACTGTATTGCTATCCATGACATCCTTTTTACTACGAGCCTTTCAAGACCTTTCCCAAGTACGGAGAGGAGTGCAATGGGTCTGTATGATCGAGGTGATGCCATATCTATTTTGTTTGGTTTTCCTATCATAGCTACGATGGCGGTGCGGAAGCATTTTGGATGGTGGCCTGTGTCAAGGCATGCCTGATAGAGACTTTGTACCAGGACTGATATATAGGGCCAGGCCAGGCGGAGGACCCCGGTAGGAATCTCGTCTTTTCCGGGTGTAGTGTTTCCAGCCCCGAGGATGGACTGAGAAACTTCGTCTGAAGTCAGGGGAGGAAAGGGAAGGGAAGTAGTTGCTACAGTGGGGGTTGTCGTAGGAATGTCCTCTACCTCGGACTGGTTGCTCAAGAGATTACGCGCTAGTACATTTCTTTTATCTTCGATGGATTCAGCCGGGGGAGCCTCAGGGTTGAGTGGGTCTTTTAGAGGAGTGCGAAAGGTACCTTTTGACTTATGCCACTTTGCTATTTCAAAAACATCTCTTCCGTTGGCAGCTTCGTCGATTTTCTTCTGAAAAAAGGAGACCTTTGCCTTCCTAGTGACCTTTCTAAATTTTTTCCTGTCCGCTCGAGAGGCAGAGCCTTCCCGGATTTTCTCGCGGTATTTCTTCCTCGCCTCCTGGCAGCTCTGGTTCCACCAGGGCTGTCCTCTGCCATGGGGCAAAGATCGTTTAGCGGATTCTGTATAGGAGTGATGGAGAATTTCAATGATCTGTTGGGCTCGCTGGTCAAGGCTAGCGCAGGATTTGCCAGGCAAAGGAGAAATATCGGCTAGCTGGGCGAGGAGGGATATCTGAAATTTTTCTTTACTGATAGTGGCAAAACGGATGCTGGTCTTAGGCATACTACCACGTGGTCAGCAATACGCTGTGACTAAGAGCGGGAGATGGTCTGATGTCACATCTAGGTCCTGCTGTACTGATGCAAGGGTGCCTCTCGCTACTAGCTGGCTAGACCCGAAAACGAGGTCAAGGACGTTTCCACAGTTGTGGGTCGGCACATCTATCTCTGAAATGAGTGTAAGATCTCTACATTCGAGCCAGTGGTTGAAGGCTTCCGATTGTGGAGAGGGTGAGCCATGATAAGAGGGATGCCACGTTGGGTGGTGTAGGTTGAAATCCCCTGCTAATATTGTATTTGCTGAGAGATGAATGTTAGGAGAAGAAAGGAGGCAGGATACACCCGAGCCTGAGTTAATGGCTCCAGGAGGGGCGTTATAAACGTTAATTATGAGCAAACGAGGATTATTGGGCGCTCTGACGGAAAGAAATAAAATGTCACTTAGTCCCTGTTCTATTGCGATATCGGGACGTTCTTGATAGTGATTAAGGTTGTTGTTCTTTCTCGAGTACGTTAGGACTCGAGGACGCGTAGACCAGTCATCAACTGGAGCGTAGCATTCGTAGGAGGGATGTCTGCACGTGATCTTCCGTTCGGTATTCTTGGAGATGTAAGGTTCTTGGATCAGCAGGAAATCGGTGCGAGATGTGTGAGCAGTTTGTAGAGCTATCTGTTGGGCGGCTGATGAGCGGCCGATGTTCACTGAGAGGATGCTAATCGGCTGGTTTGTATTACTCATTCATTTCTACTGAGTTGCTCTGATGGCCATTTTCTGCCAGAATTGCGTAGCTCCCTAGTCCAGTTACTGGCTGCAGAGTTGGAGTTCTATTGACATTGTTAGGAATTTGTGTGGAGGGGGTTTGGGAAACTGTAGGAGTTGTTGACTGTATCTGCAAAATCCCGCAGTGCGTGGCCTTGAGACGAAGCCTTGCAGCAGCAGCGGCTTGCCTTATTGCGGCTGTTTCTTGCTTTGAGGGGAAGGTGTTGTCCTTTCTAGGCCGCAATAAGCATTCCAAGGAGTCCGCTGGATGAGGCCCGTGACAGTTCGCACATTTCGGAGGGCATTCGTGAGCTACTGCGGGGTTGCAGAAGATGTGTCCTTTCTCGACATGATGAGTCGAAGAGCAGATCCTGCAATGAGGGAATCGAGCGCATGATCGTTCGTTATGCCAGCCAAAGCATCTTCCGCACTGGGGAACTCTTGTCCGTTGTGGTAGAAGCTTCGCAGAAACACGAACTCCGAAGAGCGGGAGACTTCTAGATAGGTTGGAACCCTTAGGATAGAGAACTATCCAACTTTTGGTAGGGCTATACTCTGAGTAGCTTGAGCCGCGGGATTCCAGGACATTGATAGGTGCGACCTTTGTTAGATCTGCCAAAGCCTCTGCAACAACAGCAGCATCTATCGTTTCCATTACAATATTTGAACCATCGTATCCGGCATATGATCGAGGAACCCCGGAAAGACGAAAGGCCGTATGGTTATCTGGCTTTTCTACTATGCACTGTCCTTGCGACGACAGGAACTCTTGGATTGCGTCAATTTTACTGTTCAAACTTTCCTGGGCAGCTGCCGAGGCCGGGCAAATCGCAAAACCAGTCTTGGTAGGTTGAACCTCGCTGACCAACTTTTCGGTAAGATAATTGTTGATCTGCTGCATGACTGCGTACGGTGACATGCGTAGTGCTGGGTGGCCCTCAGCAACTCTAACAAGAAGTCGGTTATCTTCCCGGACCTTAGCCGGATGGGCTTTCCTTAAGATGGGATTGGTAGCTTTCAGTGGAACAGCTGGTGTTCGCGATGCGGGTTGTCTTTGCGGTGCCCGAGAACGACTGCGTTGATTCTGTGCAGGAGCGGGAGCAGCAGCAACGCTGGCAAAAGAGGTTGATTGTGGTACTCTGGAAATTGAATGGTTATTACCAGTCGCTCGGACGGTTGGTTGGACCAATGTAGATGCCGCCTGAGTGGACGAGTACGGTTTAGGTGGACAAGCAGAGCCTCTGACGTGACTTTCGAAGTGTCGCCGGGCCACTGCGTTTAGGTCGACCACGAATTCGCGAAAAAGTTTATTTAGATGTTGCGGTAGTGCAACATTCTCACAGATCGCCTCATCTAAGACGCTTGCAATATTTTGAAACATAAGTGTTGCCTCACGGTTCCTGGTATCAGCGGCTGAGGTTGTTGACAGTAGCATATCTGTCAACGACCCCTCTCCTCCTCGAAAGGCGGAGGTATTTAGGGGTGGAGGGGGTAGGGAAGGGGGAGATTTGTCATAATGGCGCGAGTGAATTGCTAACTTGCTCGTTCGTGAGCCGTATGTGGATATATCGTGGGACAGGTGATAGGACTGAAGGGTTGATAGTGTGCCCGCGCTGAGGTTATAAGTTGTTTATCGACGATACAAGGTTGGTTATCACGTGGTGTCCCGTGGCTCCGACTACGGCAAAGAACTGCGTGTAGAGCTTGAGACTAAAATATGTTATAACTTGTCCTCTACTACGAAGCTGATTATATCCTTCTAGTGTTGGCCCGCATTTCATCTGCAAACTACCGATGCTTCTATGATTACAAATCCTTGTAGACGCATTGATGCCCAATCCACAAGATCCTCAGCACAATCCTCTCTGAGTACCCCTCCGTATTATCTTGTAACCACCTCGCACCTTAGCTGTGTGACATATTGGAGGAGATATAAAGTAAATTCTTCTGCCGTTAGATATGTATTGAAGTAAAGATGATTACTTTAGAAGACACGTCTCACGATGTTGGCCAGAGCTTTATCGAAGGTGGATCTTATGCCAGCGATATTTTAGTACACAAAATACATCCGAACCCAGATAAGCCGATGGTGGTTCTAATTTAATTATTGTTAAGATTTATCAAATTGTTGGTACAGTCGTCCCTCTCTAACTCGATAGTGGGTCCCGGTATAAGTGTTGAAAATATTCATTGTAACTTGGACTTTTATATTTGCAACACTTACCCTTACAGGTCATTTTGCTTGCAGGGGTAAGTACTGCAAATATAAACGGTAACATTTCTATGAATCTCTTCAGTAATTATGCCGGGACCCACTATCGTGTTAGAGAAGTTTTACTGTACTGTACTTACATTTGCAATACTGACCATCACACGTCATTTGGCTTGCAGGGGTAAGTATGGCATTTTTATTTTTATTTTTTAATTCATTTTTGCGTATGCAGATTGAGGCTATGACGCGAGTGATCACGGAAGATATTAATATTTCGCAGAATGACTCAGTTAGGCATTTGAAACACTCATACTCAGATTTCATTTGCATACACTACCATGAGAATACGCCTTAAGGCATGTATCCTCTTCCGTGAATACCCACCACAGGTAAAAGCGAGAAAAACTCTTGGTTAACTGAGTATACTTTCGTCATCCCACGAAATACGATCTCACAGCGAGAAGGTAGTGTGAAGGTCACGCTGAGATCGGAGCAGCTTTCTCCTGTCCGAGGTGGAGCATGTGTCTATGCTGTCCAGACAACACACATGAGCATGCGTGCTTTTTGAGATTCCGTACTTAATCAACACTCTCGTAATTTACCCTGCGAGATTATGGCGCCGCCTCTGGTCCCCAAGCGCGCGCTCCCCCCCGATCCTCCAGACGTCGGGAATCGCGTCTCGAAATTGAAACCAATAGCAAGTAAGGGAGGTAGTAGCAGCTCCGCATCCCGCATCCCGCTCGCCACTTAAAACAGTCGAAGCCAATCGTAAGGCAAAGGCTATAGAGAAAGCACTCAATTTGACACAGTGTTCCACTGATGACCACGAAGGTATGGATGAAGTATTAGAGGGAGTTCCGAAAAACTCGACCGACAATGTATTTGATGATGGCCCTCACGGAACCGATGGATTAAGCACATCCTCTGATAGTGCCAACCAATCTGATCACACCCCATGCGACTTTGCAGAACTCTTGAAAGATATCAAGAGTCTCCTTGACCTCACAAACGATTACTTGCAGGATCTTGGAAAGGAGCATCCGGGTGTAGGCTCCGATTTTCTTGCACTTCTGTCAGACGGCGCATCCCGTGCCATGCGCGGATAGCGAGTGTACACATCCTCCCCAGCTAAAGCCAAAGATCAGCATGAGTCACGGGGGAAAACGTGGGCGGAAAGGGCCGCCTGACACGACCCAGAACAAAAGTCGTTCTCAATCAAAAAGCAGAACATGAAAGCAAACGCTCCCCAAGGGCAGAGTAAAGAAGACCGTTGAGGTATGATCCGGCTTGGACCAGAGCATGAGGCCCGCAAAACAGGAGCATTTGAGCTCCGACAGACTATCCAAAAACTCATCCCCGACAGTAATTTAGTTTCTGACGTTTGGCCTGTCCCCTCAGGGGTTGCTATCCTGGCACCCACTGCAGCGAAAGCTGCAACTATCCTTCAGTCAAAGGGCGCAATCTAAAATTGATTTGGTAACGCGGTGGTCGAACGACAGGAGTCTTGGTCGGCATTTGTTATTGGCCCGATACAGAAGAAAATCCGCCGCCTTGAAAGACCGATAGAAGAGGGGGCCTGCGCTCGTGACAGTCTCGTAGACCCCATGGATGGTCAGCTCCTGGCAGGACTAGCTCCTGGCAGGACTCGCTCCTGGCAGGACTCGCTCCTGGCAGGACTCGCTCCTGTGCGTGAAGTTATTCCCATTAGGTCGATGAATTGGACGAGACGCTCTGTGGAGAGCGACGAGCCCGTCGGAAATATCCGCATTTGCGTTCCAGAGTCTAAAGCAAGCATATTCCCATCTAGTCTGCGTGTTTTTGGGGAAGCAGTCTCCATACAAAAAATACGAAAGCGCCAGCAAATATCAGTTTGTACTAAATGCTACGGCTTCCACGCCACCAGAACTTGCGCACGCTCAAACAAATGTCACATCTGTGGCACCGACGCTCCTGACAGATCCTGCCTCAAACCCCCTAGGTGCCCGAACTGCAAAGGCCCCCACAATTCGACTGACCTTTCTTGCCCCGCTCGACCTCGCCGCAAAATGGGGTTCTAGTCCGGCCAATGGGAGTACAATTGAAGCAAATCCGGGCTGCAGGAGGCAGAGAATATGCAAAAGTAATGAGACAGCAGACCGACACCTCTCCAAAAACGTCTTCTGAGACCTCTGGAACCGAAACTATTCCTTCCTCACAATAAGAATGCTCAGAAGGCATAATCGGCGTAGAGTTGCCCCCCTCCGTATCATGCAAGCAAACGTTGGTAGAGCTTCCTCGGCTCATGATGTTGCCCTCGCTCTCGCAGACGAAAACCAGATGGACATCCTACTTATTCAAGAACCTTGGACTTTCCACGATATCTCCAGACAAAGGACTAAGACACACAAAGCGTTTGAAAATTTCTCCCCTTTGTCGATCTGGCACTCCCGACCAAGAGTCATGACGTATGTACGCAAAGACGCGCGACTCAAGCCTTTTCAACTAAGCTCAGACCTCTCTCGCGACCTGGCCCAAATCGCACTTACACTCAGAAATAACACAATCCTGCCCATCTGGAACGTTTATAATGCGCCCATAAGTTGTGAGGGCGCTGGAGAGGGCTTGTCTAAATTGATTAGCTGCACCAGTAGCCCCTTCTCTGGAGGTCATTTTAATTTGCGACATCCGTCATGGGATTCAATAGCTACTAATTCGCATGCTTCATGCGAGGCCCTAATTGACTGGTACGAATCCAAGGGCCTCATGCTTTTAAACCCTACTCAGACGCCATCCCACAATCGCGAGGGCACTCTTGATCTCGCATTCTGCGTTGATAAGCAGGCAAGCTGCGAAGTGCGAGCTGACTTGCATACTACTTCTGATTACGAGACGCTTGTCTCGTCCCTATATCTCAACTGGAAAGCTGTGAGAGAATCCAAGCCTCGGTACAAAGCTATTGACACTGACCTCTTTCAAAAACTTTTGGGCAATACCCATTTTCTCCCTACCATTGCCTCTCAAGAAGAGTTAGAAATTGAAGCAAATGACGTCATAGAATCATTACATGTCGCACTCACAGGCTCTTGTCCCCGACACACAGTAAAGAGTCACGGTACCCCGTGGTGGAATGATGACTGTCGGTGCGCGGCGCATGCCTACCACAGTGTAACAGCTGATAAGCTGGTTATGCCTGTAGGATGGCAACCTTTAGCCTGATACCCACCTCTTGTCCTCTGTGTCTCCCCACGCTGTCTACATACCGCTTATGACACTCCGATTCATTGATATCCCTGAAGATAGAACCACCTGGAATACTCTTCTAGAAGTTTCTCACGAGTTCTAGCAATCACAGAAGTAAAGCCGCCGTCTATAAATAGTTATGCAGCGCGCATCTATTATGCACACCTATGCATAACACAAGGCCATGAGGAATGGACGGCATAAATGCGCTACGCCATAACACGTGACACGGATGGGCCACACCGAAATAGCCCAGCCACAGATTCACCGGGCTCGGCCCGTCACACAACCTTTCGCTTGAATGGGCTAAAGATAATAGTATTGTTTTTGACTTGGGAAAAACAGAACTAATCTATTTTCACAACAAGAGGAAGCCCGTTGACCTCCCTTTACGTGTAGACCAATTTGAAATTCCCGCCAAAGATCTAATCAAGTGGCTCGGAATATTTTTTGACAGAAAACTTTGTTTTAAAGAACATGTGCGTCTGGCCTGCCAACGGTCTCGAGTCGTAACTGAGCTCGTACGTCAACTATGTATCACTACTCGAGGGGCACCTCCTGGCCTACTGCGACAAGCTATGCAAGGATGCGCTTTTGCAACACTTTTACGGGGCAGAAACACGGTACGGCCCTCATACCTCGCAGTGGGCGTTGAACCAAGCTCAGACTGCTATGAACCGAGCCGCCCGGGCGGTCCTTCCTGTATACAAAACTTTCCCTACACCTGCGCTCATGCGTGAAACTGTTTGCGCTCCGGTGACTATTTGGCTGGACCGTATACTTGACCGCTTAGCTATGCGAGTTGCAGCATTTGACTCAAGTCATCCTCTTCGCCATTTATGGAACTCCTCTCATTTTACATGGATACAGAGGAGGCAATCAATTTAAGTGTCATCTAATACCTACCGTCCACCTTGTTCAAGATTTGATCGTAGCGTAGAGGCACAAAACGTTGGAGCTTCCGGCCGTAAAGACGGCATTGAAACTTATAGGCGGTGGTCTCGACTACGCAACCCGCTTGATCTCACAGTTTTCTCAGATAGCTCCCTTGGTAAAGATGGAAAAGCAGGGGCAGGATACTGCGTGTACCGAGGCTCCCAAGAAATTCTATCTAGGCGTATACCGTTAGGTCACACAGCGTATGTCTACGAAGCAGAAATTATCGGGGCGGTAGCATGCCTCCGTGCGGCTTGCTTGCACTTTATGGCCCGTTTTGCGACAAGCGTAGCAGTTTGTCTAGATAATGAGGAAGCTGCAATTCGTTTAAATACAGGATACTCCACTCCCTCTAGCTCTACTCAAATACTGGAGTTTCAGTCACTCCGCGACGCATGGTCACGAAGAGGTCGGGCTGTGGCCATCGGAGCCGGCACTGTTCAAGTAAGATGGATTCCAGGTCACCCAGAAATTCCGGGAAATGACCGAGCAGATAAGCTAGCAAAAGAAGCCTGTGATCAGGAGACATGCAATTCAGAAGCATCAGTCGCACGTGCCAGTTCTTTACTCGAAGAAAGATTCCGACAAGCACTAGTCACGTATTGGGAATTAAATGCCTCCAAACGGTAGAAAGATCTCCACATCGGGGCTAGCCCCCGCCCTCCACCAGAACTATTCCTTCTTCCAAGACGTAGTTTAGGAAAACTCTTAGCCGCCCGCTCCGGTTATGGTGATTTTGCAGATTATCATCGTCGATTTAAGCACAAAGAAGCTGAACTCTACTGTGCCTGCGGACAGGAAAAGGCGCCTGAACACTTTTTCTTTTGCTGTCACAGCAAACAAGGTGCTAGGCAACTTAGGAACTCTTCATGCACCAATCTAGAATCCGATATTAGATGGACCCTTGGTACGACGGAAGGTGCTAAAGCTTTCCACTCCTGGTACACTGAAACGCCGTACAAAATGTAAGATGTTTGAAATTGATATGTATGGTAAATTATGATATTATATTAGTGTTGGAGTTGTTATCTCAGCGTTATCACGCGCAGGTAAGGATATGATCTGTACCTCGTGTTTCTCGGGGTATGCATGTAAATTAAGTTGCTGTCAATAGGACAACGTGACAAGCCTGGTGGCCCTAGAACACGCAGGCACGCCAAGTGCCCCCTGGGAGACGTGAGGCCGGGATTAGCCCTTGAGCCTGCTTGGTGTTTGTAATAATAATAATAATAATAATAATAATAATAATAATAATAATAATAATAATAATAATAATAATAATAATAATAATAATAATAATAATAATAATAATAATAATAATAATAATAATAATAATAATAGTAATAATAATCTATACAGAATCTACTTGGGAAAATAACCCAGAAGGTGTACCAGTGCACCATCCGGCGCAAGCTTGGCAGATGAGAACTATGAAATTTTATTTCCATTTATTAATAATCATTAAACTGGGACCTGCTATGGGTTTAGACATGTTCTACCATGTTGGTTTTTCCTGAATTAAACTTACAACAACAAGCTGCGTAGTCAATCCCCATCCAGTACTGCGGGCGAGCGAAACAGACAGTCAATACCGGCCTTCTTTCATCTGGTATCGATGCGTCCCATTAAAATCTGTCTCCCTCTGTTGATTTGTGTCCATGGAAAACTGTAACTCCAGTTAATATTGGCTAAGTTGTAATCCAGTGGCTGGCCCACAGTCCAACCAATTACAACGTTATTGAGGTCCTACATGAGAACACCACAGACCAACTTCCATAGACAAGATATGATCTGGATATCCTGATCTAGACCAGCGATCAACAAACAGATAGCCTCTTGTAATCAGGTTGTGCTCGAGTAAGAACTAGGCTAGAGAACTCAGGACAAAATTCATGCCGAGACGTACTTCCTCTGCGAACGATTAATTATACAACCAAGAATCCACAACAGGTCTTGTTTCTACAACGTGATTTCCAAAGCCCAAACGGCTCTATTGCTGTGCCACAATCTGTGAATTATATTCCACTGATAAACATACTCACATATATATTTCGACACCCTCAAAATGCCTAAAGCTGCTGTGGGAACCACCAAGTACTTGAATAACAAACTAAAATCGAAAGGCCTCCAACGCCTAAGATGGTACTGTCAGGCAAGTCAAGAATATCTCTCCTCTAGGTGGACGCTAACTACAACGTAGGTCTGCGAACGGCAAATGCGCGACGAGAATGGCTTCAAGATGCATACCCAGTCAGAGTCACACGTCCGACAGATGCTCTTGGTTGGAGAAGACCCCAAGAGATTCATCAATGATTACAGTAACCAATTCCAGCGTGATTTCTTACAACTTCTTCGCACCTCGCACGGCGAGAAGAAAGTACACATGAACCACTTTTACCAAGAATACATCCACAACAAAGAGCACATTCACATGAATGCTACCAAGTGGCCTTCGCTTACTGAATACGCTAAACACCTCGGCCGAGAGGGGTTGTGTCGGGTCGAAGAAAACGAAAAAGGATTGCACATTTCATGGATTGATAATTCGCCGGAAAATCTCAGACGCCAAGATGCTATTCGTAAGAAAGAGAGGCAAGATAAAGGAGATGAAGAGAGGGAAAAAAACTTAATTTTGGAGCAGGTTAGGAGAGCTCGGATGGAGGCTGGGGGGCGAGAAGAGGAGGATCCCGAAGAGATTGAAAGGGGTTTGAAGAGGTCAGAAGGAGAGAAGATCAAGTTAAGCTTCGCACCAAAGTCATCTTCTGCCATTATGGATCATCATACATCATCGCAGAGCTCGGATGCAACAAGAACAGATACACCAGCCACTAATCATTCAACTCTACGTTCAGACCCCAAAAAGGAGGATGTTCCTACTACATCAAAGAAAGTTCCTCTAGGCTCAAATAGTACTACTGTGTCACCAAAAGTACTCGCGAATACTGGGTTACCCTCAAGCAAACCTTTGAACGTTTTCGCTGCCGCGAAAAAAAATGTCTTGGGTGGAAAGAAAATGGCCTTGGTAGAGCAACCTAGAGTAATTAGCGAGGCTGAACGAATAATGCGACAAGAAATCGGACAAAAGAATAAGAGGGGATCCATCGGGTCTGCTGGGTCACAGTACAAGAAGCAGAGATTATCAACGAAGTGAAAATATTTGCTATTTTGTACAGTGTCCGGATTTTTAGCAAGGCGTTGGTGTCGTAGGCCAGGTTTTATTATTGTCAAGCGAAACCATGAAATATTTGTAACGTCTCAGTCTGCGACTCTCCCACTCTTGTGTGCACTTGCCTCATTCATGAAATGATAAATGTCTGGTCTGAATACGGCACGCACACACCGCATCAGATACTGCTACGTTTAGCGAGAATCGAATCATTCATGCACCATATACGAACAGTACATTAGAATGAGCCAAAAATGATGCATCTAAGGTAAGCAAAATGGAGTTCAATGTTTAGCGACTTATTTCATACGGATTGATAATAGCTGAGTAATTGGCCGTAATTTAATAGAGAACAATTGAGAAGTAATTTGATATCCATTAAATAGTTGTAAATATCAAATAACGATACTTAGAAGATGGAAAGGAAATCATTGTACAGTCGTCCCTCTCTAACTCGATTGTGGGTCCCGGTATAAGTGTTGAAAATATTCATTGTAACTTGGACTTTTATATTTGCAACACTTACCCTTACAAGTCATTTTTTCGAGAAGGGGTAAGTATTGCAAATGTAAATGGTTGAATTTAAATGAATATTTTCAATACTTATACCGGGACCCACTATCGAGTGAGAGAGGGACGACTGTATTCTGATCACAAAATCAGGAGCTACCAGGGTGATCCCAGTAACAATACTTGAATCATACAATAAGCGGACCCATAGCAGGGATTTATGTCAGGTCGATGTGCGTCTACGGAGGTACAGCCCATAAGTATTATTCCATGTCGACCAGGGGGGGCTTGGCCACCACAACGCTTTCCTTAATTAGGCAACATCGCGAGAATGCACCTCGCACTCATCCCTACTGTGTTTTGTATGTATTCCGATGACAACAACATCAACGCAATGGATTGTTTACTAAGTAGTAGTTATTATAAGAATAGGAATTATTTTGCATTTTGTATTATGAGTTGGGAATCATTGAATCAATGCTTTGATCATTAGAACTCATACAAAACACAGTAGGAATGGGTGCGAGGTGCATTCTGGCGATGTTGCCTAATTAAGGAAAGCGTTGTGGTGGCCAAGCCCCCCCTGGTCGACATGGAACAATACTTATGGGCTGTACCTCCGTATTTACAAGATGGCAAGATATCGCGTTGTTTTTTGTTCACTAATCCTCGAAAGACATTGAACAATGTCATTTGGGGTGCTTTAACACTTGGCAGATCGCTTTGTAGAGGAACTGGCCAAGTGGTAAAGCACGTTGCGCGACATTGATCAATGTCTTCGAGGATTAGTGAACAAAAAACGCGATATCTTGTCATCTTGTAAATAGACGCACATCGACCTGAATTAAATCCCTGCTGTGAGTCCGCTTATTGTTTGATTCAAGTATTGCTATTGGGATCACCCTGGTAGCTCCTGATTTGGTGATCAGAGCAGCGAAATGTGTGATTATATTAGACGTTCCCTAACGGAAATTCTAAACAAAAGGTACCAGAATGCTTAACGAAAGATACCTCTAGATGACTAATAAATTTTATCAACACTACATGTACTAGTTTATGTAAGTTTAGAGGGACTCGTCCAGCCCTTATCTACGACACGAAATCGTGCATATACGTTAAAGAAGCATCACCACAATACTGAAAATACTTATACGTATAGCATCTAACGGTAAATTTTTAGCAAGAAGCTTATATTTAAATGAAATCGGAAAATTTATGCCAGTAAATATTAAAATACTGAGTCGATTATCGAAAGTTCTGCAGTAGTTACTTGACCATGTAATCTACCACAAGCTTGGTCATACATATACCTGCAAAACACTAGGCTGCAGCGAAAAAAATTCCTCTCTTCATTATCAATAGCCTCAATATTCTCTATTATTTCGACTCCGTAGCGGGGCGGTTAATTAGTCATCTAGAGGTAGTTTTCGTTTAGCGTTATGGTACCTTTCGCACAACATTCTGGTACCTTATGTTTAGAATTCCCGGTTCCCCAAGAGAAGGACAGACCCCATTCCTCCCCCAGTGAATCGAAATGAAATACAGTAGAGCCTGTCCAAACTCATAGTGGGTCCCGGGTTTAAGTATTGTTGAGATTTACTGAATATTTGGTGCTTAGATTTGCAACACTTACCCTTACAGGTAATTTTGCGTGCAGGGGTGAGTTTTGGAAATGTGAACGGTAAAATTTCTGAGTCTCTTCAGTAATTATACCGGGACCCACTATGGGTTCGGACAGGTTCTACTGTAGTACGAAAAGTACAGCCCGAAAAACAACATTCCTTATCCCGTTCCTCTTCTGGCCATGCCTTGTGCTGTGACTTATTTACCTGGTCACCGCTGAGAACAGCAGATGAGTTAGCAAGTTGACCCACGAAAGAACTAATTTCCTGCGCAAATGTGGTAAAGCTATTGAAGCATCTAGGTCCTAGAGGCTTTGTGCTAAAGTCGCGATGGCGCATGGACCTCCGAAGTCTACGTGTAACATCCGCGAAAAGACGACACTGGAGAAAACTGGTCGGAGTAGTCTCTTCCCCGTAAGCACACTCTATTCGTTTATCAGATTAATTGAACCGGCGGTGATATGCCTCGAAATTGGCTTAACCCGTGCGGGCTACGATCAATCCACGAAGTATGACCTTGGTTTTGGATTCTAGGGTGGCTTGCGGCATAAGTCCAAATCGCAATGACAAAAACCTATGTTTGCACTAGCTTCGGGAATTGCTGAGTCATCAAAAAAAGCTTGGTATAATATTGATAGTTTTTATAAATATATTTAGTATATTTCTAACCCAATAGGTCGCTTAGCTCAGTTGGTTAGAGCGTGGTGCTAATAACGCCAAGGTCGCGAGTTCGACCCTCGTAGTGACCAGAAAAAAACCACTTATATGTATAATTAAGGATGTTTTTTTAACACGGTTACTTTTGATACCTTAGGCTAAATTAGGCTCGCATGTTCAGTCAACTTGTTACTCAAAAGCTCGTAGCTTCAGAACTACTCGATAGAATAAGTCAAAGACCTACACAAATGTAATTAAGTGTCTAATGAAGCATATTCTAGATTTTTGAATCACGACTTATTCTATACAGAAAATGGTGGCTGGGAGAAACTGACTAAGCGAGACGAACTTCATTTTGCAGGCTATTTTAGTACCTAGAATTACCGCCTTTTGCAGCCGCGACGGCTTCAATTCGTCTCGGCATAGATTCAAATAAATTCTGACAGTTGTTTACAGGTATTTTTGACCATTCATTTTTGATACGCTCCCATAATTCCCCTATTCCCTTGGGATATTCGTCGTACCTACCCAATCTTCTCTTTAACTCACCCCAGAGACGCTCTATTGGATTCAGATCCGGAGATTGGGCGAGCCAATCCAAGCAGGTGATCTTCTTCGATCTTAAAAGGGCCTTTGTAGCTCGCGCAGTGTGTTTGGGATCGTTATCTTGTTGAAAGATTAGTTGGTCGACAGGAGGCATATCTCCCAAGAGGCACGTTGCCTCCATACTACAGATCAAAATTTGGTCTAAAATATTGATGTACTGTTGTGTGTCCACCCTTCCCATTACCTGAACCATGGCACCTGTCCCTGACCAGGTCATACAAGCCCAAATCATCACGTTCCCCACTCCAAATTTGCCTGTCTGGATTGTATTACTATCGTTGGGCAGTTGTTTATCTTTCTGCCAGGTATAATTGATTCCGTCGCTGCAAATTCGATTGATCTTTGTTTCGTCAGACCAAACCACTTTCTTCCAGTCTTCTATCGTCCACTCCTTGTGTCTTAGGGCAAAATCCGGACGAGCTTTCCTGTGCCGAGCCGCCAAGGCGGGTTTTTTGGGCTTCTTCTTGGCCTTCAAGCCTGACTCTCGAAAGACATTTCTGACGGTTTGCGGGCTAGCACTAATACCCATAGACGTCTGTAGACTTGCTGCCGCTTGTTTTGGTGTCTTAACAATCCCGTTGGCTATATCGTTAACAATTCTTCGCTTGTCCCGAGGGGTCAGCTTGCTTACACCCCCCCCCCGTTTTCTGGCACTGCTTTCTTCAGGAAGGGTTTTCAGAAGCTTAGAAACCGTAGATTTGGAGCACTTAAGCTCACTCGCGATAGAACAGAATGACTTTCCATCTTTGAGGCGCTGGATGATTCGGTCTCGAGTTGTCATGTTTAATCTAGGCATATCGCTTTGTTGTACACTCAATTACAACCAAAAGTTAGCCCAATACATTGCGATTGACCATGTAGAGCACTAACGAATAATTATCTGAGTTTAATTCGGTGAATTGAGACCGTCGTGGCTGCAAAGGGCGGTAATTCTAGATACGGAAATAGCCTGCAAAATGAAGTTCGCCTCGCTTAGTCAGTTTCTCCCAGCCACCATTTTCTGTATAGAATAAGTCGTGATTCAAAAATATAGAATATGCTTCATTAGACACTTAATTACATCTGTGTAGGTCTTTGACTTATTCTATCGAATGGTTCTGATGCTACGAGCTTTCTGAGTAACAAGTTGGCTGAACAAGCGAACTTCATTTTGCATAGTGTACAAACAAGTATTGGTATTTTAATTTCATCAACTCTCAAAATTACTTAAACTCAAACATCTTTGTTGTTAACATTCAACTTTTATCAGCTTAATAGTTTTGATTTGATTTCAATTAACCCGTTCAGGTACCCAATGGGCCCATGCAGGTGTCTAACTTTTTATTTACACAGGAGGAAACCTTTCGGTGAAAACCCCCTAAACCTACTTGGTAAGAGTCTGCTGGTTTTTGAAATTAACCTTCACGAAGTCCGATGTACTGTTCTGCTCAGTACGGATATCCTCACGTCAAACTCCTACTCCTCGCCTCATTTTTTTCCTCCTCTCGCTCCTTCACCTCTCTTTCCACTTCCCCAGCCAATCGAAACTGCTCTAACCATCCCTGGTCTAAGATCCACTGCGTTATTCTTCCAATTTCTTCCGGGTTGTTCATCATTTCTTCGAATGATCGGCTCTTGGACTTTCTCCACACCTCCGCTCTTCCTTTGGCCCATTGAGGGCAGGCCATGATCGCATGTTTGACGTTTTGCGAACGATATCGGCACAGACAGTTTGGACTGTCAACTCCAGGGACTTTTCTTCGGTACAGATAAGATTTGAGCCCGATGTGCTCGCTTCTTATCTGTATGGCTATGCTGCTCTGAGCTTAATAGTTCTGTGTTGAACTAGTAAATGTATTTGAATTTAATTTGACTAACCTGATTTGGCGCCTGAGTGACCCATGCAAGAATAATTCAATTGTATATTCACAAAAGGGGAAGCTTTTCGGTAAAGAACCGCCTACTTCTGCCTGGTTGCTAGTCTGTCTTTTTGTGCTTTACCTTCAGAAGTGCAGTTTACTGTAGACTTTTTATCATATACTCCATTCAATTCTTTAACGACTTCTATTACCTTCTCCGTGTGAAAATTTCATCCCGGGGCTTTCCGCGGCCTTCTAGGCTTTCTAGGTCTAGCCCCCCGAGCGCTAATGCTGAATATACTTGGCGCTGCTGAGTTCGACTCCGCTTTCGAGCTTCTTACTACCTGTCATTTGTTTGCCTGTATCTATTGTTGATCTTCTTGTGTCTACCACCTCCCGAGGTCGTGAATTCTTTTGTTGACTGTTTTTGTCTTAGCTGCTATCTAAATTGGGTAACTGAGGTTTAGCGCTCGATGTCTTTGAGTCTAGCTGAAGCACCTCATTTCCTTCTTTCTCGTACACTCTCGGGTGTTATAAATCTCTGCACAGTTGCCACAGTTTGCGACTTCTATGCAATTAATAGCGTTATGCACATATCTTTGACAGTTGAAGCACTGCATCAGACGGGATTCCGACCTGAATATTTGCATGGACTTCAATCCACACTTCTACATAATATCTTTTCTGATAGTACTATCGGCTAGCTCGGCTTTGTCGCACCATGTGATCAGGGAGCCCGAAATTTTCTCTGGTCTGTCCACTTTTTTAAGCCAGGTTACCTTTAGAATTTTCAAGCCGTGTAGATACTGTTGACTTGTAATTTTTAGCTTTTTGATTTGTTCCTTCTTCTCGAGGTCAAATGACAACAGCGTGTCATGGACAAGAACTTGGTAAGTCGGGCTTGCTATATGTGATGTTGATGACAATTTAACGGTCCTATTTTGCTGTTTTGTCATTCTATATTTCGTTTCCTCTTCCGCAAAGTAGACCTTCACCGGTTCATTCCCCATCTGGCAGGTCTCGATAAATTCTTCCATCTCAATCCTCTTTACAAGCTGTTCGGTTGATAGTTCAGCCATTTCTTGTTTCTCCATTTTATCTTCAATTCTGATTGCCATCACTCTGGTTCAGCTCTTCCTGCAACTTTTGCCCAAGTTGGCGTCTGCAGATGAGTTGTAGACTGCATTGGAGCTATCGATGATTTTATGGTCTTTATTTCCTGTAATTTCATCTCCATTAACGGTGAATGCTCTGCTGGGCTAGTCTTTGAAGGTTAGTCGGTCTCGTCTATATTTTTCTGTAGACCTTCAATTGTATTAATTACCTCTACAAGTAATTTCCTGTATCCGTCACGCGAGATCTCAAAGCTATCTGAGTATAGCTTCAATACTTCTACTGTTTCCTTGACGTTGCTACAATTTTTTCCCCCGCACCCTCTCCCTCATTAGGTTTGTCAACGTCCATATCTTCGCGACTGGATCTTTCCACTGCTATTGCTTTCGAGTTATGGGGTGGGCCTTTCTTCTGGTTCTATCAATACTAATGTTGAGAGCATAATAATTGGGTGGATTTTCGACTTTTGTCGACGTTTTTTGGTAAATGTATTATTTATCTAAAACTTGAATACCTAGATATTTTCTCTTTATGACGATGTAGTAGCAGGTATATGTAATTGCTGATTAGCTGTGCTATTCCTATCGCCTATGCTGTGCATAGGCTTACATGTGAGATTATACAACACAGATCACACTGAGTTGAACGGGGGTCCTGAATAACTCTTGATGACCCTAAAATTACCTGATGGACTAGAATCATCCAGAAGATGGAAACCTCGAGAAACCTGGAGAGCAACAAGCCTAGATAAAATCTTCTAGATGGAGGTAATGATGTATATAGTCCATTCGTAAGTCATATAGTAATCCTCCAATACGGCTTCGAACATTAGCTCAACGCTACTCATTCAGCTGCACAAGCGCTCGTGATGAGATTGTGACAGTGTAAGAAGTTGGCTGCAGAAAACTTTCGGTATTGGTACGGAGAGACATTTGCTAGTAATGTTCCTAATAATCAGTAATGCTATTATCGATATATGCGTTCCAGCATCGGCTCTAGCATTATTACTGCAGTATTCCAACTTCTCAAAGGGTCTTACTGTTACAGTTATGAGGAGTAGATGCAATGTTCTGACTTGCGAATATAATGTATGATTTCTAAAGGTGAGGAATGAATGTGAATAGATAGAGGTGTGTAATTGTATATAGATTTGACTTGTCCTTTTTTCTATGAAGGTAAGATGTCCTACTTATATACATAAAGCAATACTTGTCATATCTTTCTCTCAACTATCTTTAGGTACTGCACCAATCTACCACTGTCTAGTCAGTCAATTCATGAATACTACTTAATCTATTAGTAGTAGTAGTAGTAGTAGTAGTAGTAGTAGTAGTAGTAGTAGTAGTAGTAGTAGTAGTAGTAGTAGTAGTAGTAGTAGTAGTAGTAGTAGTGGTGGTGGTAGTGGTAGTGGTGGTGGTAGTAGCAGTGGTGGTGGTGGTTGTGGTGGTGATGGTGGTGGTAGTGGTGGTGGTGGTGGTGGTGGTGGTGGTAGTAGCAGTGCAGTAGTAGTGCAGCAGTGGTAGTAGTAGTAGTAGTAGTAGTAGTAGTAGTAGTAGTAGTAGTAGTAGTAGTAGTAGTAGTAGTAGTAGTAGTAGTAGTAGTAGTAGTAGTAGTAGTAGTAGTAGTAAGCATTTAACGCCAAGTAGGCTCACAGGATAAACCCGGCCTCTGAGCCCTCGGGAGGGCGCTTGGCGCGCCTGCGTAGCCTAAGGCTACCAGGCGTCTCCGTCGTCCTATGGACGCCTATTATATCTACATCAGCAGCTCGGAATTTTACCCAGAGTCTGCTGTAGCCAAAGCCTATTTTACTCCAAGTGCCTGGTCGCACCTTGCTCCTCCTTCTTTATTTTGTTATTAGTGTCTTTTTTTTTTTTTTTTTAAATATATTAAATTTATATACGCCCAAACTCCATGACCACCTTAACCCGCGTCCCCTTGCTTAACCCTCAGATTGTGCCTTTTTACACCAATTTCCAAATGCTCGAGCCCCGGCGACTGACCCAAGAGTCCACTTGATGTTGCCTTCTTGACCTCGCGATTTTTTGGGACGGGGTCTTTGAATACCGCTAAGTCTGCAGCAGACGAAGGGATGATCGGGAGATTTTTCCTCGCCGCAGTCGCATAGCAGGGCCGCCTCTTCGTGCTTAAATCTTCTGTGGTACGCAGCAAAGTCGCCATGTCCTGATCGGGCCGCAAGAAGTGAGCCGAGAATTCTTCGAGAGAGGAATCGAAGTTCGTCGGGTATTCTACCCGTCATCTGGATCCCGAGATACTTATAGCGCTCGGGAGCATTACTCTGCCAGTAGGTCCTTATGCTTGCCTCATATCTTTCATTAAGGAGCCTTGTGGCTCTTGCGACCGATGCCTCGGTGCGAATGCTGGGTTCGTGGCAGGCAATTTTTGCTAGCGCATCGGCCCTTTCATTCCCTGGAATACCTGCGTGGCCTGGTATCCACCGGACGCTTGCTGTTCCAGGCAATATGCCTTGCACTCGGTTTCTCTTGTACCATCCTTCTCGAAGTGCCTGGAACTCGTCGATCCTTGTCGAGCTTGTCGGTGTTGTGTGCCCGGAGTGTAAGCGCAATGCAGCTTCTTCATTGTCCAGACAAACTGTGACATTGGTGGCAAATTTACCCATGACATGCGCGACTGCCACTTTGAGACCTTCAGTAGCGCCGATTATTTCCGCGTCGTAAACTTCCACAGTTCTTCCTAGGGGGACTATTCCGCACGCAATTTCAGTATTTGGCCCGCGGTAGACGCAGTACCCTGCTCCCACGTTTTCTTCATCATCCATAAAACCGTCCGAATAGACTATGAGGTCCAGGATCCCTATTTTTCCTGATGCCGCCCATCTTTGGTGTTCAAGTATCCCCTCTCTGCGACCAACAGCGCCAATTTCTTCCCTAGCTTTGCTTCTGTCAAACTTGTGCCACGGTGGGGTAGCTGTGTCGAGTGAAAGTTCCAGCTCTTGTCGGCGTCTGATCCACTGAAAGTGAGAGGAGTTCCATCTTTTACGTAGTGGATGCTTAGGGTCCGCCGCAGCGACTCGCACTGCTAGTCGATCGTGAATTCGTTCCGGCCACGAAACAGCGGGGCCCCACCCCGTTTCGCGTAGGAGCGCCGGAATCGGGGTGGTCTTGTAAACTGGTAGGACGGCTCGTGCCGCGCGATTGATTGCTCCCTGAACTTGGTTAATGATCCAAGAGGAGGTTTTTGGGCCAAACCATGTCTCGGCCCCATAGAAGAGCGTTGCAAAGCCCACGCCTTGAATCGCCTGTCGGAGGAGGGCCGGCCGAGCCCCTTTGATCGTGTTGTTTAGTCGCCTAACATGGTCCGTCACCACTCGGCACCGCTGACAGGATCTGCGGACATGTTCTTTGAACGTTAGTTTCCTGTCGAAGAGTACGCCTAGCCATCTCGTGTGCTCGTTCGGTTCGATGACACTTTCCTCCACCAGGAGAGGAGGTTCTGTGAACTTCCTCTTGTTGTGAAAGTACTGTACTTCTGTCTTTGCATTATCAAATTGTACGCCATTTTCGCGTCCCCAGAGTAACGTCTGATCTAGGCTCGCCTGTAACTTACGTCCACATTCTTCGAGACTTCTGGCTGTCACCATGGTTGTGATGTCGTCCGCGTATCCGTAACGTCGCCTGGATAATCTTAACACTGGTTCTACATAGAGCAGGAATAGAATTGGAGAGGCTGGGGAGCCTTGAGGAAGACCACATAAGATTTGGAATGGTTTCGAGGTTGTCTGATCAAGTCGGATTCTTGCCGTGCGGTCTATAAAGAAGGAGCCAACCCAAGCAATAATATTTTCTGGCCATCCCTGTGACCTTAATCGGTTTAAAAGGCGATTTCGTAGTACTCCGTCAAACGCTCCCTTTACATCCACAGTCACCATGCCGGCGACTTTGCCCCTTGCGAGTGCTTCTTTTACATCGCATAGTAGCGCCGTCGTTAGATCTGTTGCGCAGCGTTTTCCAATAGCACTACATTGATCTCTGGCTAGAATGTCACATTTTAGAGCCCAGTACGAGAGTCGTCTTGCGATAAGGCGTTCTAGACCCTTTCCTAAGCAGCTCAGAAGGGATATCGGGCGATAGGATTTCGGTAATGTCCGGTCACGTTTCCCTGTTTTTGGCAAAATGACGACTTCAGCTCCCTTGAAGGTTCGCGGGTGTACGCCGAGTGACGCACACTTGTTGAATAAGCTTGTGATACGGCTTCCCATGGACGGCCATGCTAGTCGGAGGATTGGGGCTGTTATTTCATCTTTTCCGGGTGAAGATGAGGGAACCTGGCAGGTCGCTCGGAAGGTCTCTTCCTCGGAGAACTTTTGCCAAGGTATATTTCTTCTGGCGACAGTGGGTATTTCTTGATGCGTGTCTGAGGTTTCTGTGTGCCGAGAGAGAAGCGTTCTATGGAGAAGTGATGCCTTTTGTTCAGGGCAGTAGACATCGGCCACACCGTTATCTCCCTTAAGGGGTGGGGTCTGTAGATTCAGGGCTGTATTATGCCAGTTCACTATTTTGTAGACGTCTGTTAGGGACTCTGATTTCTCAATCCGAGCCTCCCAATAGGATTTTTTGGCTCGTCTGACAGTTTTCCGGAATTCTTGTCTTTCATATTCACATCCTCCTGAGCGTTTGGCAGTCTGATACCTGCGGATAGCCCTCCTACAGTCTTCGTTCCACCAAGCGGTTCCTTTGGAGTTGCCAATTTTTCGGGGGCACGAGCCTAGTAGTGCTGTGTGAATGGTTTGCATGATGTTCTCGGCTTCCGCCTCAATGTCTGCTGAGGTTTCTATACTTGGGGGGTCCTGTCTGCCTCCTAACAGGCTTGTAAAGAGTGTTTCATTAAGAGATTCGTACCGTAGACGCCTTGTTGAGCACTCGCTCAGGTATCCATGGAGAGGAATCGTTGTGACCAAGGTTTCGTGATCGGAGGTTGTGTGGAGTTCACACGAGATTTCACACTTCGCTCCCTCTATAGAACAGAAAGCAAGGTCCAAGGTGCCACCTCTGTTGTGGGTCGGGAGGTCTGTCGGGTTGAGGAGGCACAGGTCTTTTTCCCTAGCCCAGTCAATTAGGGTGGTTGCCTGTGTGGGGTTAGAGGTAGCAAATGAGTCCCACGCTGGGTGCCGGAGATTGAAATCTCCCCCCACAAATCCGGGTGAGTCCAGAGATTCTACTAGTACTTTTAGACCATCGTCAGCACCTACGCAGTTGGTAGGAGCATTATATACATTCCAGACTCCTATCATTCGTCCGCGACCGCTAGAGGCGGTGATTTTTACACAATCTGAGGAAAGGTCTATGGCAGACTGATAAGGGCGAAGCCCTTGAGATTTTCGTACGTAAGTTATGGCCCTGGGCCGCGTATGCCATTCAGAGAGGGGTGCAAAAGTCATGAAATTAGGGTGAGACATTGACCGCCTCGCAGAAAGATCTCTTAGGATCCAAGGTTCTTGGACTAAAAGAATGTCGATGTCATTGTCGTGTGCATGTTGAAGTGCAATACTGTGCGCGTTTGCGCCTCTTCCCACGTTTGCTTGCATAATCCGGATGTTTTGTTTCTTTGTTGATTTGTGCCTTCTGACCATGCTTAATTAGAGGATGGGGGAGAGACGGTCGTGCTTTGGGTTGCAGCTGAGGGTTCTTGAGAGCTTCTTAGGGACTTAGAATGCTCTTTGCGTCCCGCCGCGCGGATGTGGCGCAATTGGGCCCCTGTTGGGCGGACAAATACGCCATGATCTTTTCGTGGGCGGGCCGGGCAGGATACGTCAGTGGTTTTGTGAGGTCCGCGACAATTCAGACATTGAATAGGGTGAGTACAGGAGCCCTCATGAGAGTCTTTACCGCAGGACCCGCATTTCTGCTGGCGAGCACAAGTCCTGGTGGAGTGGAAGCCGAAGCATTTGGTACAGGTTATTAGTTGGCTTCTTTGTCGGATACGTTGGACACTTGTGGCTTGTCCAAACAGCTGGATACGTGACGGGAACTTGTTTGCCTTAGCCTCAGGGACATGTATCCGGATGTACCCAAACGAGTGGGCAGAATCTTTCGATCTTTGGGTCCATGCTATATGCCGAATTGGCATAGCGTCTTTAATGTCTACTATGGACGGTTCTGATTGCAGTAGGCCCTCGAGTGGGTCAACTGCTCCATCAAAAGTGGTGACATTCTTTGGTACGGGTCCAATGACAAACGTGGTCCACTTTTCCTGTCTTTCCACCTTCGCATTTCCGAACCGTGCAGCAATGGTGTCCTTATGCTGAAGAATACTTGCAGCTTTTGCGGCGGTAGGTGCGAGAACTGCAATTCCGGAGTGAACCTGCCAGGCATCTACCACTAGCGTTGGGTCGGGAACAAGCCGTTGGACTTGTTGTCGAAGCAGAAATGGCTCTGCATTACGAGCCTCGTGCTTGCTGTCTAAGCGGATCATTATCCGTTTGTCTTCTTTGCTCTGGTGTTGTGGCGGTGAGGGCCTTCTCGGAGCTCGGCGGAGATCCACATTTTTGTTGTCTTTATTCCCGGCCGCAGCTTTCGCTGCCCAGGTTTTGTTCTGACGTTTGTCCTCGGCGACCTTGTCCATTGTACTGGCCTTGACGCTTGTGTAAATGTTTTCGCCACGGATAGCTCGAGACACCCCATCCGAAATAAGAGCAAGAAAGTCAGCTCCCGCACTGGGGCAAATGTCTTCCATCTCTTCTAGATAGGGGCCAACTAGGTTTAGGAGACCTCTGGCCATTGACATAAGGTTCGATTTCTGTTTGTTTTCTACAGACTCCATATCCTCGTCCTCATCCTCATCGTCTGACACTAGGTCGGGTCTGGGTGGTTCAAATTGATCCGTAGCTGTTCCTTCCCCAAAAAATGTTTTTCATTAGGGTGGTGGGAGCTTGGCTGAGGGAATTCTTCATGTCGCTCGATGGAGCTTGAGGGGCTGTCCACGACCATATCGGCGTCGGCAATGTTCGGATGGGGCAGCACAGCCTGCGGACCCTGATGCGCCGCGATACTTGAAATCGCTGCGTTAATGTTCGAGGCGGAGCGTGTTAATATAGCAGTGGATGACTGCCCTCGCCCCGTGTTGTTGACGTGTTTGTGGATCCGGTTGCTGGAGTCCACAGTCTCGGACGCACCGCGTTTCTTGTCGCGGGCCGGAGGTGCCATATCCTCTTGCAAGAGAATAGGCACGGATTTTTAAATAGGGTTATCGTATGAGCTTTGGGATGCTGAATTTGTATGTGCGTGTGCCAATGACTTAATCTATTACGACCAAGGGAATGTCTGCCTCACACGACTCGTGTCACCTGACTAGTATTATCTAATCTAGTCTAGGCGACTCAAATTACGCGACTCGGTCCTCATGCCTTGATGCACCCGTCCACACAGATCATCCGCGCCTATTCATGGACCTCGCACATCTCTAATGTCGCTATTCGCAACACTCCCCCTGTCGGTCACGACCTTGTTACTGAATGGCGACAGGTGACTTTGCTTTTGTTAAACAGTCTGCCAATTGGTGAGTTGTTGGGGTGTACACTACTTCGATTCTACCTTTCTGATGCTCCTCGCGGCAGTAGAAATTCCTGAGTGATATGTGTTTTGATCGTCTATGGTTATCATGGTTCTTTATCAACGATATCGCGGATTGATTGTCAACATGGAGCTTAGTGCAGTCTGCTCCATCGATGCGGTGGCTGATGCAGGCTTCCTCAAAGAGTGATTTTACCCATCGGAGCTCTCGGCAGGTCTCAGTTGCCGCTAAGTATTCTGCTTCAGTTGTTGATAGTACAACCTCTCGTTGCAGTCGTGATCTCCAGCAAATAGGGCCAGAGGAGAGCATTATAACATGTCCTGAAGTCGATCGACTTGTCGACGGGTCTCCTGCGAAGTCGGCGTCTGTGTAAGCTTCAAGTACAGGCTTAGCTATGGATCTCGTAAAGGTGATCCCTCGATCTGGGTCTCTTGAAACATATCTTAGTATTCTAAATGCTGCCTGAAGGTGCTCAGCTCCTGGGTTGATTAAGAATCGCGCCAAATGGTTCACTGAGAATGCAATATCTGGTCGTGTATTGTTTGCAAGGTATTGGAGACCCCCTATTATAGAGTTGTACTCTGTTTTCTCTTTTGAGCTGCACTGTTGTGAACTTGGCTCCAGAAGACGTTCAAGTGGTGTGTTCGCTGGTTTGCAGTCTGCTAAGCCATGTCTAGAAATCAGTGTGCGTGCATACTGACCCTGTGAGAGTAGAAGTGTGTTCTGAGTCGGGTTGCTAATGCGAATACCAAGGAAGAGGTTGGTATTCACTGTCTTCAATCTATAACTTTTGAATAGTGCCTTCATCACATGTTCAATCTTCTCAAGATTAGGACCCATGATCTGAAAATCATCTACGTACATAATTATGAATAAGTCTTTGGACTTATTTGTGTACAGGCATACGTCAGAGACTGTTGGGAATAGTCCGAGTTTTGCGAGCGTCGCTTTTGCATGATCATACCAAAGAGCTGCAGCCTGCTTTAGACCATACAGGCCTTGCGAAGGTGGATGACATGTCCCTTTCTTTCAAAGCCTTGAGGCATTTCCATATATAGGTCAATATCTAAGTCAGGGTTGAGAAATGCGGTTGGTACATCTCCTTGTCTTCTGTGCCAACCTAACTGGTGTGTTAGTACAAGAAGGATTCTCCCAGTTTCTGGTCTTGGGGTTGGAGCGAAAGTTTCTTGGTAGTCAACGCCCTGTCTTTGGGTATACCCTTTTGCTGTGCTACGTGCTTTCCATTTTTCAATGCTGCCATCAGCGTTATACTTCTTCTTAAACACCCACTTGCATTTCATCGGTTTTCGTCCTTTAGGAAGCTTATGACGAGGAATGATGTTGATGGTCCCAGTATTCTTTAAGGATTGAAACTCTTCTTTGGCTGCCGCTTTCCATTGCGTAGCTTCTGGGCCTGTAGTGGCTTCTACCCATGTTGTGGGGTCTGACGACGCGTGAGCTGATCTTCCGTGGTGCAGGAGGTTGTAGTCGTGTTTCTTAACCTTTCTCTCATGTCTCGTCTCCATCATTTCGGGTTCTGGAGAGTGTGAACGCTTCTGGCCTGCAATCTGAGCAATAGGCTGCCATCCTGTCATAACAAAGTCAAGAGGATCTTCGATGGTGTCTAAGGCCATTTCCTGTGGGCATAGCTCCCCCTGAATTTCTGGCTCTTGACTAGCTGCAGGAATAATCAACATTTCATGTCTAGGGTCTGAAATTTGCTCCCGATGGCTCTCGTCTAGCGTGAATGGTATGATCTCCATATTTGAGGGCTGCGTTCCTTCATCCGATTCTTGGTTAGTCAATTGTCGCTGTTTTTGAGCAGGAGGTGATGGAGTTTGCGGCTCTTCATAGATTGGCATGCTATCGATCGATGGTGTCGACGGTTCAGGGAGACAAACATCGTTTGGTGCTGGAGAGACTCTTTCTGTCGAAGGTGTAAAGGCGGGGGTAATCTCTGGTGATGTTGGATCTAGGTTCATGGTATCTGACACTGGTTGGTTACTGGATATGTCTTCTTTTGACGATGGTTGCTCTGTGGATAAGGCTTCTTCCGACAAAGGTGATTCGTGCTCCCCTTCAAACTGTGAAGCAGTTTGCTTATCTTGAGTTAGAGGGTTAACTAATTTGTCAGTAGGTGGGATAAATATTGGGAATGAGTTATTGCATTCGTTTGAGGATTGTTGTCGACTTGTGAGTCTAGATTCATCACCAAACATGACATCCTCATTGAGAGTTGCATGAGGTGTGAAGCTATTTATCCATCTCCATCCATGGGTCAGTGCCTGTTGGGGGTGGTATATGATGAAGTTTTTTGATGTGTCTGTTTGGAAGCCTAAAAACCAGCCCTTTGAAGCTCTTGGCTCAAATTTTCCGGGCTTGGGATATATTAGTTTGTAGGCTCTGCAGCCGAAACGTGGTAGATTGCTGAAGTCAATTTGATCTACATGCGGTTGGTTAAGGCTTTGCAGGAAGTCAGTTAGAGGGACCTTCTTGGTGCGTGGACAGTACAATCTGTTTGTAATAAAGCACGCATGTTGGACTGCCCATGGCCAAAACTTGGCGGGCATACCAGCATCAATGAGCATTGATCGTGCGTTCCTTAAAATGACTTTGTTGGATGATTCAGACACTCCATTTTGTTCTGGTGTTTCTGGTGCTGAGATTTTTGTGCGAATTCTGTGACGATCGCAATGGTCCTTGATGCGGAAGAATTCTGATCCTCCGTCTCTAAAGATTGTTCGAACTCGCTTGCCATATTGGTGATATTGGGTTTCTATCCAATGTATAAGCTGCGGGGCAATTTCGTCTTTGGTTTTTGTGATTAGTGCCCATCTCATGCGCGTTTTTGCGTCTGTTATTATCACTGCATATTGTTGCCCGTTGATAGCTGCTGCGACCTTTCCAACAGTGCCGACAAATATCTCATCTAGTGGCTCGTTTGGAGTTAGTCTTGGTTCTCTTGAAACAAATCTCTGCGCCTTGCTTAGATGACATGTCTCACATATTGTGAGATCATTCATGTTTATCCCTTCAAGGCCTTTTGAACATTCAGCAGTTTTTTTTCAGTATGTTTTGACCTACATGGCCCAGCCTTTGATGCCATCTTTGAGCGTTTGCCCGTGGTGTTCTTGCTATACTTGGTGCAGCTATGACTGGCGAAGGGATGTTTTCTCGTCTGTGATCTAGAGGATGTATGTAGAACACATCATTTTTTCGGACCAGACGAGCTATAGGCCTGTTAGGTTTGTTGCTTTGCGTTTGAATTAGTAGAGATTTACTAAAATCAGCGAAGACATTTGCTAGCCTTTCTAATCTGCCAGCTGACACTATATTACAGGATGAATTAGGGGAATATAAAGCATCATGTAGTTGCAGGGTAAGACTTCCAAAGTTCAATTGTGCGTTGCCTTTTTGTTGCAAGGATGCGGCTCCAATTGCTTGATCAAATCGAAAAGGTTTGGGGCATGGCTTAAGATCACTGAAAAACTTCGTTTGGGACACAAAGTGGTGCGATGCGCCGGTATCATAGATGGTAAGGTTTTCATTGATGCGAGTTGATGCTGCTACAACTCTAACTTCTTCCTCACTATCACCTTCTATTCCAGCCGCTGCTGCTCTCTTCTCTTTCTTATTTTTGTGTTTCCCAATCTTTTTCTTAAGCTCTGGGTGCCGTATAAAGCACTCTTTGTTCTTGTGCTTATGTCGACAGTTCTTGCAATAAGCTTCTGGATGCGGGTCGCGAGGGGCTGGGCCGGTTGCAGCATACGCCATGTTAGCGGGCTGTGCTCGGTTTCCAGCTGTCGTTGGAAGAGATGATATAAATGATTGCAGAGAGGAGATTTTGTTTTGAAGAATCATGATGCTCTTGTTGTCAAACATGTTGCTACTTCCAGCGTTGGCACTTCTGAGTTGATCTACAGTAGAGCGGCCCGGGCTCATAACCTGTTACAGTTATGAGGAGTAGATGCAATGTTCTGACTTGCGAGTATAATGTATGATTTCTAAAGGTGAGGAATGAATGAGAATAGATAGAGGTGTGTAATTGTATATAGATTTGACTTGTCCTTTTTTCTATGAAGGTAAGATGTCCTACTTATATACATAAAGCAATACTTGTCATATCTTTCTCTCAACTATCTTTAGGTACTGCACCAATCTACCACTGTCTAGTCAGTCAATTCATGAATACTACTTAATCTATTACGACCAAGGGAATGTCTGCCTCACACGACTCGTGTCACCTGACTAGTATTATCTAATCTAGTCTAGGCGACTCAAATTACGCGACTCGGTCCTCATGCCTTGATGCACCCGTCCACACAGATCATCCGCGCCTATTCATGGACCTCGCACATCTCTAATGTCGCTATTCGCAACACTTACACGCCTTTTACAAGTCATTATCACGGTTACCAGTATATGTACTGATCTGTGAGGATACATGCATTTGAATTTGCTTTTTCCCCAGTATTTTGAGCATCTTCGTGTGGTCGACTGTACTTTTGTCCGTGGAATGAGCAAAAAAGACGATGTAATAGGGTTCAAATAGTTAAGTCCTTTCTTGCTAATACACAAGATACTTTTCCAGATATACATGTACTAGAGAAGCAAAGACCAATGGATAAAAAGATCCGTGATGCGGTTTAATTAGCTACGGTGCGGTACTGTAAATTAAGGAAGTTAGAATGAAATTAGTCTAGGCTAAAAATGGAAATATACTATTTAGAAGTGGTATGATGGTAATTATCCGTGGCAATTTATGATACCCTCCGCACTTTAGGTGCGACCCAGGGGTAACTTGGATACAGAATCCTCAAGTAGGTGGTTGAGTACTGGACGGGACCCGACGAAACTGAAGGACATCAAATTTCGAGCTCCTCAAAGAAGGATGTCATACGGTGTTATGGGGATTGAGCTCCGTTACTCTAAATCAGAAGTCTCCGTTAATCACAAGATGCTTTTCGAAGAAAGTAGGAGCACAAAAAATGAGACGAATGTTAAGAATCTAATTCCTCGATAAAAAAATTTCACGGAGCACAATGCAGTATTTGAGTGCCCAAGTAAGTCGTAGCACTTAAATTGGAGCCTACAAATGCTTGTATTGTCGCGGAGACCAAAGGACTTTTTTTTGTAAACGAAGAATAAGGACAGAAGAGATTCCTCATAAGGTCAGTCCTACCGAGTAACCATTGAAGGGCCCAACTTGAACTTGATCTGGGCTAGATGAAGTAGACAAAGGAAGAAGGGAAAATACTCATTCGTCTATTAAGATGAAGGTCAATCAATTTTGTAATGATGGAATAAACTAATTAAGTGTAAGGGATAGAAATATGTTTAACGAGATAGAATAGTTTGAAGCAGTAACTTTTGGAGGGGGTAAAGTTATATCTTGAGCTTGTTTAACCAGAATTAGGTAAAGATTCATGGCTCTTGTGGCGGAAAATTTGGAGAGCTGTTAAAAAATCGATGGCACAGACCACGTATTATTGATGACGAGTGAAGGTACCTTCTAAGGGATTTACCTTTCTTGATCATCGAATTTTTCAAAATGGTGAGAACGTCAACTGTGTATCCGGAACCTTAAATATATTTTTGTATGAATTGCCTTACTACTATCTGAGCCCAAGAAGACACTTCAAGAGCGAGCCAAAGAAAATACAAGAGCATTACTAGCAAGATTCCAGGGGAGTATAGGGGCTGTGAGAGTGAGCCATGAAATACGGAGCTTTTATCGCAATGAAAAGAATGTTGAGGTTAGTAGAAATGATGCCGAGACAAATATGCTGAGTGACAATGATAATTTGTGACATTAAACATTAAATTTTCATGTATGTTACACATGCCGCAGGGTACAGTCAGATTTCAATGGCCGCTGTTTATCTTCGGAGAAGGATGCAGCTCGAAATTCTGCAATGACAGTGGACTGATATAAATTACACCTAGATGGTTTTTCAAGCCACTCCTGAGTTATTCGACAGCTGTAAACACAAGAGTGAAATTTCGCTGTATATGGGGACATAGACCTTACGTAGTTCACACCTTAATCAGCTTCGGTCGCTGTTCCATCTCTCCTAAGTTACTTGTTAACGGCTCTGACCCAAAGCATTGGTTTGGGTGCACTCACGGGATATATTTGATTTTAGCATCATCTTCCATAACCCCTACCACTTCATCTGGAAGTTGGCCGCTAACCTTAATCGCATAAACGCCTTTTACATACCCATCAAGTCTTTGCCATTTTGCTACCCAACTCTTACTCGGATCTGCTAAGGCGATCAAGCCTTCGAATACTTGAGACGTACAGTCAACGATTGCGTCCATGTTGCCAGCGAGTAGAAGAAACTCTTCACAGTTTGGGCACCCCTCTCTGAGAAATCTCTGTTCATGATAATTAGCTTGTAATTTGAAAGGCATGGTAGCGCAAGTGAGCTTGAGCGAGCAGAACATACATTCTGGGTCATGACTATAGAGCAAACCATACAGGCACGCTGATTTTTGTGCTGGGCTGCAGGGACAAAATTTTCCGTCATAACTGTTAACTCGTGGAAAACACATGTAAAGTAGAATACAACGCAGGTTGGGTCACCGCGGCATAAGGCTCGTCCTGTATGTAATGTTGTGACGTGTAGTTGATGAACCAACTACCGCTTATTATCGCTTACCTTAATGATTAATCGAAATTTAATTACAGGTCACATGAAAGCCGTGATGTATGCGTCAGCGGTACGCAACTGTTAATACCCTAAAAAATATTCTAGTGCTCACGAATAGTGAACATCCAAGCCGTTGTGGCTATTTTTTAATTACTTAACGTCGTGCCGGTGCACAACACTAGACTATGAGGGCCAAGCGGTGGTTGGCTTAGTCTATGTAGCCACCTAACGTGCCAACGCCCCAAAAGACCCCAGCATCTCTCCTATCCATCTTTGAAGGGTTTATTTTTTTCACTAGACATTCATGCCTATTAACCCAAGATAGGTGTCCTCTGATAATTCCCCGTAGATAGAGCAGAAAGAGAGAGTCGCGGGTTGAATTATAGTCTGTTTGACATTAGGTAGAGGGATCCAAAGAACTTTTTAGTATATCGAAGGGGAGTCCCATATTTAGTGTAACTTGGTATCGTATTGAATGGTCTTGATTCTTTTCTTCGTGATTTTTGTAGTCCAGAAATCTCTACAATCCGAATATTCCGGTCCATAGCAGCTCAGAACTACTCTTCCTGACATGTATCTCCGTCAGGGAAGAATCGATTCGACCGTTCGGGGATAACTGAATCTTGACACTGAGAGAATAATGTTCTCTCAAACTCGTCGGGGACACCGGGTACATGTATTCAGTCTCGTTGCTCCGTTGTAGTGGCTACTGATCAATGAGAAGAACAAATACCAGTGATTGTAGTCATGGGTGTGTCGTGGCTCCTTAACTACAACAATCTTTCTGTCCATGTGAGTGCGTGTAGTGCTGAAGATCAAACCATGGCATGTAAATAGACAGTGTCTCGGCCCAAACATGGCTAATGGCAGACAATACTTTAGTACGTCGCCGCTCTACAATTGCTTGTGAAGACGAAAGATACTGTACATTTATATTCTTTTACTCAAACATCAAGCAAAAACCTTATAATTTACTAGAACTGGAATCTTGTGACTTACGGTAGACAAGGGTCCTAAAGCATACCTACAGTGTCTCAGCCCTAAAGATTGTTAGTGGCTGATGTTGGTTTTGTGTCTAAGCTATGCAGTCACACATCTTGACATACAAAACTAACATCAGCCACTAACTGTGAAAGGCAAAAACTAAAACACAGTAGAACAAAGGATAGTGGCCGAGATACTGTCTCATTTCTGCATAAGAGCTATCTGACGTACAAGCAGACCTTTAAGTATTAGTTATTCCTGTTCGCCTACTTCAGATTAGAGTTTTTGATAACCCCCTAATTTCGCGTAATTTACTTGAGTAGGCTTGTTTAATTTTGGAAGCACTAGTACTCTCATACATGGGTCCGGAATGTCAAAAGTGTATTCCCTGTCCATTGGGCTTTGTACAAGGTCTACTCCTAGTAATATCTACGGGCTAATTTACAGTAATTATCCATTCATCTGACATAACGCCTGCTCCTCATCCAGTCACCCAACAAGAATATATCGCCAACGTCTAGTTTTACACCAGTCAAAAATCCGAGCGACTTACACTGAATCGTTGTTGAAAGTGAGGCATGCTTTAAATGACCCTAACGCTATATATCGTACCAATTGTAGCGATAGATGAACAGCGAGGAAACATCTCCTGCGAGGCGTAGCTATTCGAGAAGAGCTTCAGCAGATAAGTGCCTTCAGGTCATTCTTTACTGGATTAGGAAAGATCTCAGCTAAATAACTCCAGGTAATTACTTTACACAATGCTGGCCACGAACGAGGCGAAATTGCATCTATCCTCGACTTGAGCTACAAATAAGTTATTCACATCATCATTAGAGGCACTACCTCTCCCAAGAGAAATCTGGGTGGAAAACGAAAACTGAATCAGGCCCAAGCTGATGAGCTAGAAACTTTTGTGCGACTCTCTCGAAGAAATCGCCAGATGACGCATATAGAACTTGCCATGGAGTTTAGTTGCTGGGGCGCTGGGGTTTGTGCGATCAGAAGTGCGCTCAAAGATAGTGGTTACTCCAGGAGTTTGTCTCGAGCAAAACCACCTATATCCGAGGTCAACATGATAAAAAAGTTAGAGTGGGCTCTAAATCATCGTCACTGGACCATTGACGATTGGAGTCAGATCCTTTGGAGCGGCGAGACATGGGTAACGGATTGTTGAAATTGGTACATCCAACTTTGGATAAGATAGCTGTGTGCACTCAACGAGATCTACACATACAAATCTTCCTATAAGTTGCGAGGTTGGTAAAATACGCTAAATCGTATTAATACAAATCACTAGATTTCCTTTTACTTTGGATAGATATTATAAGTAGCTGTGTCTAAGTGGGAGTAATAAACAACTCCTCACTTACGATTAACAGACTCCTTCTTGTGCCAATCTGTCTTCTCTGTGAAATTATCTCTCTCAAGTCTTACCACTTGCTGCTACCACTACTTCCAAACAACAGGTTATGACCCCGGTGTTCTTAGCATTCGAGATAACCCCCCCCCCCCCTTCAATTATTTATCCTCATCGTTCTCAAGCTTACTATTCCAATCAACAGACAACAAATTCTCCCGAAACTATGATAATGTCTACCAACCAAAGCCAATCAATCTTCTTCAGCGAACTGAACGAATCAAAGCATACCCGATCTATGCAGTTGACCAATGTCGTTCAGCTCAGCGGTTACGATAACTATGACTTATGGCTTAATACTATGATAGTGTGGGATACACACAAGCTCCACGAGCTTGTGGTTGAAGGAATGGCTGCTAAGGAAAATAACCCTACCGAGGCTTATGCATACAAGGAACTATGCACCCTTGCCAAAAACATCTACATACAGGTGGTGTGTCCGGATATTCTAGCTTCACTGCTAGAACTACAAAACCCCCATCTGATGTGGAAATACCTCGAAACTGAATACAAGAGAAACAGTACGTTCAATCTTGTTTATCAGTTCAGGAACCTGGCACTCCTAGCGATCGCCTATGTTCCTAGCCAGCCAATAAGTGCCTTCATTAAAACTTTTGAGACCGAGTACTCGAGGTTGACTAAACTCGCCAGAGATTCCTCTGACGACGATAGAAAACTTCTAGCACAATTTCTCCAGAGTGATACAATAAAGCGTACTTTCATCTTGGCCTTCTTAGCTCAAGGTCAGAAAAACGTTGTGGATAACCTGGCAACCAAAGACAATCTGTCTTATGCCGCGGTCAAGCAACGACTTCTTGACCTTGACCAAGAAACGCCAGTGGAAATAGCAATGGCAACTCGTTCCAAAAGAGGTAAACCCTTTACCTCGAACCTGACAAAACCTCCTAAGGTTGCAAAACTCCAGGAGTGTACATACTGTTTGAAGCATTTTCCTTCAAACAGTTCTGGACACACTTGGAAAAATTGCCCCAAGGTTCGAGAAAGGGGTCGCAAGAAAAAACATGCAAGTTCCTCTTGTATACAAGAGCAGGCCAATATAACTACATCCCAATCTGAAAATTTTAGTAAACAACCCTTCTATTTTGACACAGGTGCAACTTCTCACATGTGTCCTGATCCAGATCGATTTATCCACATCTCGCGAAGCTCCGGTTCTGTGACCTCAAGCTCAGGTGAAAAGATGAACGTCGAAGGAAAAGGAACAGTCATGTTGAACTGCAAACTGTCTGATGGAACTGTTTCTCAGTTTACGATGGAAAATGTATTATATGTACCTAAATTAAGCCTACCTCTATTTTCATGGAGGATTGCCAGATCCAAAGGATTTTCTCTTTGTGATGATGGTAATTTTATAACAGTTTCTAAAAATAATAGAATACTATTTGAAGTTCATTTTTACGGTCCGTTACCGTCGATCCCGGAAGCGATGATAAATGACCATGCTCTTACAACCTATGAATTTTGGCACAAAGCTCTCTGTCATTCTGCTCCCTCCACAATCACAAGTACAGAAAAGCTTCTTCCAAATTCAAGTATTATTCCTAAAAAACCCTCAGATTTCTCATGCGAAGCTTGCATCGTTTCCAAATCTACTCATAAAAAGCCCAAACCATCTCAGATAAGAGCTGAAGAGAAAGGCGAATACATTCATTCCGATCTCTGTGGGCCGTTTCCTACTCCATCATATGGAAATGCACTATACTACATCTGTTTCGTTGATGACGCGACTCGTTATGCCAGTGTACAAATTCTCAAATGTAAATCTGAGGCAGCACAAGCCACAATCAAATTTATTACTGAATTGAAAACACAGCACGATGTTAAACTCAAGTCATTTCGGACAGATAATGGTGGTGAGTATGTCAACGCTACACTCTCCAAGTTTTTTAAAGAGAACGGGATAAGTCATCATCTGACTCCCCCTTATTCTCCTGAATCAAATGGTGTCGCTGAAAGATTAAATCGCTCTATGGGCGAAGGAATACGAGCCATGCTCTTACCGTTTAAAGACAAAAGACTTTGGGCTGAAGCTGTCAGAACATTCATTTATACAAAAAACCGAATAGCACATTGATCTGTAAATGGACAGACTCCTTATGAAGCTTTTCATGGCACTAAACCATCCATTTCTCACCTTCAACCCTTTGGCAGAGAATGCTACGTGCATATCCCCATGACTAAACAACCATCAGGAAGCAAGCTTCTCCCAAAAGAAGAAAAAGGTATTTTCGTAGGTTACACCAAAGTCGATCACCATTATCGAACCTTTGTTCCAGAAAAAAGAAAACTTATTATCTCAGCTGATGTTACTTTCCCTGCAGTGAAAACCAACTCTGAGATAAATAACTTCCGAGCTGATATGAATAATCCTAAACAGTCAACTACGACTCATGTCACTAGGACAATATCAATCGGTAATGGGCTTGAACATCAGATTCAAAATTCACTTCCTCAAGATCCTAGTCATGGTTCTCAATCCACATCTCAGCAATCAACATCAACATCATCCGAAATCTCGACCAATACCAACACTACAACTTCTCCTCTACCTCAAATAGCTCCGCTCCCTTCTCTGAATGTTATGTCCATACAATCCAGACCAAAACGCACAATCCGTCCTCGGACTTTCGATGACACGATAATGGGGGAATGGTGGAATGCTTCTCGTGCTCCTCAACTGGCTTCGTCGAATTCTACCAATGCAGATGGTCAAGATTTTGCCATGGTCAACAATTTTGATGAATTAGAGCCCAAAACATATAACAGTGCAAAACTGTCTCCCAATTGGGACCATTGGAATTCAGCATCTGAGGCAGAAATGTCATCTCTTCAGGAGAACAAGGTTTGGGACATTGTCCCACGCCCAATAGGAAGAAAAGTTGTTGGTGGAAAATGGGTTTGCAAAATCAAAAGAGATTCTCACGGAGAGATTGAAAGATTCAAAGCACGGTACGTAGCTAAGGGCTTCTCTCAAATTCAAGGCTTAGACTACGATGAAACCTTTGCTCCCGTTGTTAGATTTGACTCACTACGACTATTGCTGGCGATATCTGCAGCGAAAAAGTGGAAACCGAGACAACTTGACATAAAAACCGCATTTTTGTACGGAATCTTGAATGAAGAAATTTACATGGAACTCCCTGAAGGGTACAGAGTAGGAAATCGTGTCGCTAAACTTAATAGGTGTATCTACGGACTCAAACAATCACCACGGGAGTGGTACTTCAGGTTGGCTGAATACATTATTCCCCTTGGTTTTGTTTCCTCCCTCCTTGACCCATGTGTTTTAATCCACAACAATGGAGTTTTAATCATCGCGGTATACGTGGATGACATAGTATTATTTGGAGAACAAGGAGCCCTTATGGACCAGTTAGTAACCCACTTCAAATCTGAGTTTCAGGTAAATGATATGGGCACTCTCCATTAGCTTCTTGGGATTCAGATTGAATACTCTAATGCAGGAATCAGCCTATCTCAGACCGCTTACATAAATAGAATCTTGGATCGATTCTCTATGCAAGATTGCAACTCAGTTTCCACGCCCATCGAGTGTAACCAACGACTGATGATGGCGATAGATGGAGAACCTAGAGCCAATGCAACTCTGTATCAGCAAATCATCGGATCTATAATGTATATTGTATCTAGCACCAGGCCTGACCTTACATATATAATATCTCATCTCTCTCAGTACAACTCAGATCCATCAATCTCTCATTACAGTGCGGCAAAACGAATCCTAAGATATCTCAAGGGAACAAAGGATCTTAAATTAATTTACAAGTACGAATCCCCACTCGTACTAAATGGATATTGTGATGCATCATACGGAAATTGTCTTGACACTCGTCGGAGCTTCGGCGGCTATCTATTCCAACTTGGTGAATGCACCTTCAGCTGGAAATCCAGGAAACAGCGTACCGTTGCTCACTCCACTTGTGAAGCTGAGTATATGGCGTTGTCCCTTGCAACAAGAAAATTTATTTGGATTGTTCGTGGTCTCAATCAGCTTCTTGGACAAGATATACCAACGTCCCTGTCGACAGATAACAACTCTGCTATTGATATTGCACACAACCCAAAACTCAATGATGCCACCAAACATATTGATATTGCCTACCACTTTACTAGAGAACGAATTGAAGACGGATCCCTTCTATTACTACATATCCCATCAGCAGAGAACCTGGCGGACATATGTACAAAAGCTTTGCCCAACCCAAAATTGAAACACTTATGCACCTTCATCTTCGGTACAAAGTGAGGAGGGGTGTTGAAATTGGTACATCCAACTTTGGATAAGATAGCTGTGTGCACTCAACGAGATCTACACATACAAATCTTCCTATAAGTTGCGAGGTTGGTAAAATACGCTAAATCGTATTAATACAAATCACTAGATTTCCTTTTACTTTGGATAGATATTATAAGTAGCTGTGTCTAAGTGGGAGTAATAAACAACTCCTCACTTACGATTAACAGACTCCTTCTTGTGCCAATCTGTCTTCTCTGTGAAATTATCTCTCTCAAGTCTTACCACTTGCTGCTACCACTACTTCCAAACAACACAGATGGTAGACATCGAGATGCCTACATAACGAGAAAGGTTTGTAGCGCGTGTCATCAGCTAGGATTTAGATGGCTAATAATATACAGCCTGGTGACGAGCTTGAATACACCTGCCTCGTCGACAAGACTAGAAAGAGCACAGCCTGGATGTTCTGGGGGAGTTTTCACGGAACTCAGAAAGGGACCTGCTTATTCTGGGGAAAAAATTGGGGTTCAATAACAGGGCCGAGTTATTGCGAACACATTGTTCCCCATGTGGCTGACTACATGGAGGTGAATCCTGAATTGCAATTCATGCAAGATAATGCACCGCCACATAAAGCGGCCTTCACTCGGGAAAGTTTAAGGGTTAATAATGTTGAGCCCATAAACTGGCCTCCTTACTCCCCAGACCTCAACCCTATTGAGGCTGTGTGGAGGGAGATGAAGGATTATATTGAAAATCAATATCCTGAACTCGAGGATGGGCGGGAGCGGTCTTTGACTGAGCTTCGCGTTATCATACTGGAAGCATGGGATTCTATAAGTCATAACTCTTTGCAGTATCTCATCGGAAGTATGCCGGCGCGATGTCAGGCGGTGATTGTAGCTGGTGGGGGAGCTACGAGATATTGAAGATTTATTTTTACGGCTAGTCACTAGCTTTAACTTTAGTCGTGTTTATGGCGTAATCTGCTATAAAATTTACTAGATTAAGCTTAGTCTCATGAAAGCTCCGAGGTCCTCCCTTTTGACATTCGCGATTTCGAGTACACGTAATACACACAAATTTTCGAGTATCCCTTCCATAGTGGGCCTAGATAAATATTTTTTATAGAAATTTGTATGGCGAGACCCTGGTCAAAAAGTGGGTTTGACATTCAGCACCCATCAACGAGAGTACCTGTGGACACTAGTACGATCGTCTTTAACACCCTTGTTATTTAAGACAAAGGCGCAGCCCGTGACACTAACAATCTTTAGGGCTGAGTCACTGTGAGGATAGTTAAACGACCGGGTAAGATGAGATGTTCTGAGGCACGAGATGTTGCCAATTGGGGCATATTATCAGAAGGCATCATGTTTGGACGAAGGGGTATTCCGTGACTGAGTAGGTTTCATAACGAGCAGAGGCGTTTTGGAACAGTAGCATAACGGCAACTAGGAGCAGTTGGCTGTAACCTCTGATAGAAGTCATGAGAAGGGGACCGGTTAAGGCTCTCATGATGATGTATATTAGGAAGGCGTTATCTTTGGGAAAGAGGAGGAGAACGTGAGGTTCTTCGGATCAGTATATTTTTATTTCTATCGTCGTTGATCTTGGTGGTCAACAGTTATTACTTTTAGGCCAGTAGAGCCAGTTATTATTATTATCATTTTATCTTTATACATTTTATCTAGGATCCACGAGTTCGACTGCAATTTCATTCGTTAGCTTGTATGTAATTAAGGGGTGGAAACGAGCCTATAATTAGACACTAGAAGATGTAGACTAGGATAGTACGTCAACAGTTGGAGTAAGTACTCTACCCCCAGGGTAAGTTTTCAGCATGCACTAAAACCTCGCTTATGAATATTATCCCCACTAGTCTTATATAATCCCTGCTTGTGTCTTCACACCAAAAGAAATTGAAAATGTTGGCCTGAGTGTTCAGGCGTTTTACTGGACTACTGCTTTGATCTCTTTCTCCCCCTCCCTCACCTACGCACATCAATAGACATCGTTGCTGTTACCGTCTACAGAATCATCATCATCATCATCAGCATTTTCATCTAATAGAATCAATAAATCGTTTCTCTTAAAATTTAGCACATTTCATACGCCAATTATTCTTTAAAAGATGAGCCAGGTACAACCAGCAGCTCACACAAACAACGCCAAACGATTAAACAGAGATCAGCGTCTCCAGATAAGCCCAATTTTCATGGTAAATAAATATCTAAGATAACACGTCTAGATCAAAACTCTTCACGATTCGGGAATGAATCAGATAAATTTTGCAAAACAACTCGGCATATCTCGAAACCAGGTCAGATACACCCTTTGTACTCCGTACATTGAACCCAAGAAAGCTGCAGGTCGGCCCCCAACACTGTCCTCTTCTGACGTTGTCCGGATTGAGGCTTTCATAATATCATCCTCTGAAGGTCGTCGAATGTCATGATTTGAACTTGCTCATGGCCCCTTTCGGAATTTTGGAGTGAGTGAAAGTATTATTCAGAACGAGCTAAAAAAAAGGAGTTACGGACGTCATCCAGCGCTGAAAAAGCCTCCCCTTTCTGAAGAGGTTAAAAGGAAGCGTCGGGAGTGGGCCGAAGCCCACAAGGACTGGACTGTTGAAGATTGGATGGCGGTTCTTTGGACTGATGAGACCTGGGCCACAGACGGCCAACATAAGAGAGAATGGGTAACGCGAAAGGTTGGTATCTTTGTACCTCAACTAATAAAAAATACCGATCTAACTCTCAGTTCAAGATAGGTGAAGAAGTCAACGCCACCTGCGTAGTGGAAAAGGTGAGAAAGAGTCATGGCTGGATGTTTTGGGGAAGTTTCGCAGGGATAGGGGAAGGTTCTTGCCTTTTCTGGGAGATGAATGGGGGTCTATTACCTCAGAATCATACTGTCAGAGAATTGTACCGCTGATTGATGGAATGGTGAGCATGAGACCATGGGTTTCTGTGATGCAGGACAATGCTCCTTCACACAGCGTAGCGGGAACAATCGAAGAGTTCCGCGAGAGGTTCATTACTTCGATCGACTGGCCTCCGTATTCTCCCGACCTGAATTCAATTGAGCACGTATGGGATAGGATGAAAGATTACGTACAGTACCATTACCCGAGATTGGAAAGGGGAAGGCAGTGATCCTACGATGAACTTCGAGGAATAGTGAAAGAAGCATGGAATGACGCGACTAAGCCGGAAAAGCTTATCAGAAGCATGCCCATGAAATGTGAGGCAGTCATACTTGCTCAAGGCGGGCCTGTAAAATATTAAATCTGCTACGTAAAGTAAATTTGCATGTACTTGTTTACCTGAAATCGATTAAATTCAAAAAATGTTACCAATTTGAGTTAAGCTTGTGAACTAGTGCCAGTGGTGAAAACCTCTGTCAAGCAAAAACACCATACAAATAATCCCTGTCAGAATGTCTGAAAACCTTATCTCAGAAAAGATGCTACCTAACTAGGCTTAAAGGATCCGATTTCGCCCCACAAATTGGATCCACTGGTGAAAACTTATCTTGGGGGTAGAGTATAGGAGAAAACCCCAGAACAAGAGGACACACAGGGTCGGATGGTGGTGTGGTACACCGTCCGGGCCGTTCTCCCAAGTAGAGTCTGGGTAGCCAAGGCACATGCCCCACTTGAGACAGGAGAAAGCTGGTTCGAATCCGGCAAGACCCTATCCACATTTCTCGCGTGGTCATGTATGTGACGATGACGAAGGCACGCTGGATAGTCGTGGATGGCTGAAATGCGTTCCTGCGGCAGACATAAACGGTTGAGGGTTGAAAGGGCTGTAAGGCGCCTGACTTCGAGTTATGTCTTCAAATGATATTCGGGCGTGAGTGCCCCTCATATCAAGTTGAGTCATCGCTCCATGTACCATACCAGTGTCATTCGTGTCATAGCCTAAAGGTTGCATACACAAGAATGAATTAAAAAAAAAAAAAAAAAAAAAAAAAGAGGACACACACATTTAGTCTTAATACAGTCTCTCTATAATGTTAACCAAACCTATAGTCGAGACCTAAGACCCGTGTGCACGTGATAATCTGAAAGATCAATCGGTAACCGCAAGAACCCCAACTGTACAATCGATATCAGAGAGCACCTACCATATCGCAAGAGGTTAAAGATACAAGTGGCTTTGGGATACGAGATCTTTTTGCCACGCCTTCCATTAATGACAGCAAGATAGTATGAAAATAGAAATTTTATTGGCAATACTGGAAAAAGAACCAAAACAGATTCACATCTCCAACCATTGTTTACCTTTTGCCTTCTGAGACATACACATAGAACTCAGCAAAAACTATAGTGGAACCTGGGTTTCATTCTTGTTCGGATTCATTGAAGTGGTGGGACTTACTTTTGCACCACTTATCCCTACGCGCTATTTTGCGTGCATGGGTAAGCATTGCAAATATGAACAGGAAAATTTCGATAAATCTTCTCCATAATGATACCGGGGACCCACTTTGGGTTGGGATAGGCTCTACTGTATAGTTGTTGTTGTAACGTTTATTAGGTCTACATATAACATGCAACTACGCACCCCGAAGTTCCCTATTGGGACGCAAGACCTCGGAAAGCGTACGCTATCCTCAGTCGCTAGAACTCAGATAATATCTACTGTATAGCCAAAGTCCGGACTGCGGAAGTCATCGGTTACGCCTCACATGCAAACTTGTGTGAAGTACAGTGTCTCAGCCCTAAAGATTGTTAGTGGCTGATGTTAGTTTTGTATGTTGAGATGTGTGACTGCAAGGTATAGACACACAAAACCAACATCAGCCACTAACAATCTTCAGGGCTGAGACACTGTACATTTTATGATGAGATAAAGGTTCCTCTACGTGTACACTCGAACGAAGACTTGTGGGGGTATCGCTGATGGTAAGGGCCCGCGGGGGAGGCAGAGGAAAAGGCATACTACCCGAGGAACAGGTGTCTCTGGCCAGGAGGCAGAGAAAACAGACATGTTTGTTAATTGTCGAAGATTCACATGGAAAATAATTAATATATGATGACAATTGATATGGACACATTTATTACAGTGTGTGATTAAATTAAAGAGTAAATCGACAGGTTATCTTGTAAAAATAGATTAGATCTAATCCTCCACCGGCGGAACTTTCTACAATAGAATGCATCAGGTTCATTGGAAGAAATCGACAAGGCAGAGTGTAGCAACTCTGGTGTTGAAAAGCACTGGGAAGCTTCTAGATGCCAGGCCCTTGAATTCCTTGTTTCTTTCGCGACAAAAATAAGGAAGTAGAGTATGAGGTGTTGGGGTTTAGAATCACGATAGACAAGAGCTCGGAGGACAAGATCTCAGAAAGCTATAGATCAAACATCCACGACTATGATGACTATAAAATTATGGTGAAATGAAAGTCATATGGCCAAAAATCGCTAGTACTTCATGTGAGGCCGAAGTCCGTGGTACCGCTGAGCGCGACGGCCTAATTATACGCTTCGAGTCTCAAACACCAATCCCGGGTAAAGACCTAGGTCTTCCCCTTCATAAAATTAGGTGTACAATTGTTTGTTTCTCCCTGTCGGTTGACTACGCGTTTACTGTGGTAACCGATAAGTTATTTGTTATGGAAGGGAAAACCACCGGTTTACAGCTGCTGTAACTTCGATGGGTGCAAAGGGCATGAGGCTCGAACTTCGTATGGTGACGATTGAGCGAGTACAAGGCCAAATGTTGCAAAGCGTGATCACAGAGTCTTTATGGAGGAAGTTTCTATGACTTAGGCTTAGCGGTGAGTTAACAGGCAATTCAAGTACACGAACACGCGATATCAGCGGTGGTATGTAAACGTAGAATTGTATATGATTGAAAAACTATCTCCCAGTATTCAACGCGTAAGGAAACAAACGACCTTTGAATACACGTCGATATGATGGAAGTGCTGTCCCCGTTTCTCACCAAAGGAAGGATCTGTGCGAAGTCGCCGCCGAGAATGACCGGAACGCCGCCAAACAAAACGTCGTCAGTCGAGCCACGTAAATCCACTAACAGTCGGTGAACCACTTCGAAGTAGTATTTATTCTGCATCGGCATCTCATCCCAATTAATCAAATCAAGATTCCGGAGTTGCGCAGCCAGCATACTTTGTTTTTCAATGCCGCTTACGTAACCCTCATTTAACTCGATCGGAATCTTGAATTGCGAGTGAGGTGCGCCCTTGCGGTAGTAACAGGGCCGCGATTCCCGTCGACGCTACACAGAGGACAGTCTTCCCTTGACCAGGATAATAGTAGCATATTGTTTGGTATAGAAATGTCTTCCCAGAACCTCCCTGACCTTGCAGGTAGAAGTGCGCCGTCTGTGGTTCCATAAAGATTGCAGTGGTGATCACCGTGAATGCTGCTTGTTGGTCGACATTTAATTGAGCCCACATAGCTTCCGCGCGAGCACATAGATCTTCCCTCTGCACTCTGGCAGACCACTCGACATGACTGAGACTCCAATCCCAAATATTCGTCGGTAGTCCGTAGTTAGAAAGAGACTGCTGCTGATCCGCAAGCCCAGCTGCAAGCAGAAAAAGTCCGTAATCATAGTGAGGATCCATTAAGTCCAGCGGATACCCTGAAACTTCACGGAACCTGGAGCGAGGTCATCGCAGAGGTGGTGCTTATATCTATCCCAAATAGCCAAGGGATCCGCAATCTCCCGTTGACGGAGGCCGGTGAGAAAAAGCGTCCGAAGTCTATGACCCGTGGCGAATATGACTGCTTCGTCAAAACACCCGAACCACTCCTGGTCATTCTGGGCCAAGCCGCGAGCAATGCAGGCTGCATGGTAAGACTCGTGGGTGACACCCTCGACTTCATACAACTCGGCAAAGGACTTGAATTTTCGTACCACTGTGAGTAGCAGTCGCAGGTAAAATTTCTCACCCGCAACTGGACTGCAATGGTACATGCGCCCAATCCGATTTTCACCGCGCTTCCGGAAGGTCCATTCCCTCGACTTCTCATTCCAAACACAATGAGCTGGCATCTCGGAGTATAACCAATCTCCAGCTGTAGGGTTGTCAGTGTTGAATTTGAAGTACCCCATAAATGTGGTTCGAGTAGATTCCATCTTTTCAGCTAGTTGTTCAGCCGTCAGATTATCTGCGAAGTACACTGTCTGTTGGCCCTGGAGATGTACATGCAAGTGCTGCACAGGCTGGAATTCCTGGTGAGTCCTGAACTCGAATAGTCGCCAGATAGCCTCCGGTGGACTCACGTACCAGGCATGGAGGTACCGGGTGATTTCGTCATCCGTATTTGTAACCGCCAAGGTTGTCCGATCAGCGCCTTTTTATACGTACTTGTGAATGTACTTTACGGCGTGCACTGATCCACAAACCTCGATATTAATATGCGATTGGTATTTGTTGAGCAAATACGGATTATATGGTACCACCCAGCGATTATCCATTGTCACCGGCCGACCATTCTTCTGCACAGTAAAAGTCCCTTGGAAATCTGTCAGCCATAATTCAATGAGAGTGCAAAATACAACTACATACCAGTGTCTCGACGCATGTAGACTGGATATCCGTCTTCCGTGATGATCGTTTCAGTGGCGAATGATTTGGGAAAGTGCTTTTGGCACTCAATCGGACTGCTGGGGGTTTTCCGTGACATGTACGGGCAGTTCGGGAAGTCACTCCCACAGGGTCCATGTAGCAAATGAGTCAGTACCAACTCACGTAACTTGCCCGACGGATCCGTAGTCATGTCAGGTACTTCAGCACAGACGATCTCGTTCACCTTCGCAGCGGTTAAGTAGCTCCTCGCATCTTTCAAAAAGAGCAAAAGATGCAGATGAGGTAAGCCGCGCTTCTGGTATTCGATCGTGTATACGTGCCCTTGGTGCGTACCGAAAACCTCTTGACGAACGTCCAGCAACAGCTGCTTGACCTTCAGCCGAAACACGCGAGCAATCAAATCCGGACGATCGGTGGGGTGCTGGCCCTCTGTCAACTCCTGCCTGATTTCCGGCCAATTTGGATTAGCCGTAAATGTGATGAATAAATTCGACCGTCCAAAAAAGCGCACAATTGCCATCGAGTCCTGGAAAAGCTGCTGCATGAATCTATCCCCACCGACGAAGGAAGACGGGAGGACGCAACGGCGACCAACCTCACGTCCATTAATTTCCGATTGATCTGCGCGGATCAAAGCATCGAAGAGCCCGTTGCACACTGCGGCCCGAATCTTCGGCTGGTTGTTCCGGACCCAATTGAGGCGAGTAGTTTCGCAGGCGACATACGTATCGACGACGTATTGTTGGAATAGCCGCCCGGCAAGAAACAGGAGTGAGACCTCACCGACACGTTGATGGAGTCGGAATCGGTAGAACGATTGCTGCTGAAGACGTAACATTTGTCGGTTACGGTTTACATTCAGAAGCTCAAGGTGCCAGTGCCAGCCCGGCTCACCGTAAGGAAAAAAAAGCACATAATGCAATGGCATATATGCACTATTCGTTGTAGGCACACGATGGAGTTGTTGCCCATTACGACCGGGTTCACGAACCGCAAGTATCACATCCCGGTAGCTGGCCCTGTCATACCCATCAGGAATAATTGCAGCAATCTCACCCGTGAGGGGTAGATTCTCTCGACGACGATCGGCTCCGGTCTGTACCACCAAGTTGCGTTGCGGACCAATGATTATCCGAAAATTGCCCTCTTGAACCCGTAGATACTCGCGGGCTGTCCCGTAAATCCGGATGAGCGGGTTGAATTCCATCATCATCGCGTGGAGGTCACGGAGGATCATCGGGTCGAGTTGTGGGTCACGTTCTTGTCGTATGTCTGCCGCATGCTTAGGGTCGTGGAAGAACAACTGTGCAAATGCTGGCGTTTCTTGTGAGCCGGGTTCCAATGGCCCCTGCGGATGGTTCAGCTCACCGTGAACTGCGAATGTCGTGAGCCCACGGCGCAAGTCCACTCGATCTTTCCTCCCGGTGTTAATAGATGTTGATGCTAAGGCAGAGTTAAAACTGCGGATATTGTTCCGAAAGCTGGCCGCACGTGGATCGTGATCAGTGAGAAGGTCTAACAACATAAGTGGCGGATGCTGTGGGAGCGGTAGAGAAACTTTTCCTTTCTTACAGTAAAGCTCGCCACTTGCGGCTTTTTCTTGAGTAAAGTGGAGAGCTTGGCATTGCCGGCAAACGATTTCCTTACGACCAACATCGTGTGAAGGAGCCACTTGAACGACGGATCTGTGTGCGTTGGGAACTCGCACCGCTGATGCAGGAAATGCAAGCTCTTAGGGCGAAGTAGAGTAAGCAGAGCATTTTGCGCAAGAGGTTCGCTGTCAATTTGTTGTGGAACAGAGTCGATGGTGGATGGAGGAAGTGGAGGCAGAATCGTTGGCGGGAGAGGTACATCGGTAACAGGTTTTTGAGGTAGAGCCATGACGGGTTGGCGTTAGGCAGCAGCGACGGCAGCCCGAGCAACTTTTATTTGAGCCTTAGTTCGCCGAAGATACCTGGCATCAGGTATCGTCCGTAAGACCGGCAGCTTCAGCTTTGCGTGTCTGCCGAGGTGCTGGCGCGTCGAATACACCCGTCTTGGAAAAGGCCCGGGTGGTCTGCACAAATAATGTCAGTAGAAGGTCTCAAAACACGATTAACAGACATACCCGATGCTGATAACAGTTTCTGTAATAACGCCCGAATAGATTGAGGAAAAAATCTACGACGGGTCGGTTCCTCCTACATACGGAGCAATATGATTCTAAAGAATCTATTTGAAAAGTTCAAGACTGGTGTAACTCCTTAAAAAATGTCAGTAATAAGGTCCCACACAAAATTTGCAGACGTACTTGTTGACAGATATGCTCTTTGTCACGCCGACGGAGATCTAGAGTTTGGCGAAAATTTCTTCGGAACAGCGTCTTTCAGAAATGTACCTCTAATGTATTCACTTCACAAACATGTTAGTGACAGGTCTCAAACCACAGTTTACAGACGTACCAGGTGTTAGTGATATTCTTGTCAACAACGTCCTACTTCTTACTTTTAAAATTATTTAATTGAATAGACGTTCACGCGGAAAGTGAGCCACTGGTTTCTATTCTACAAACACATCAGTGGCAGTTGTGACCACGTAATGAAAAGACGTACCTAATAGTGGCTTTTCTCCCTTGAAGATGATTAAATATCTATAAATATGTATATTTGCAGCAACTTTTTTGGGTTGGCGTCGAATGGTGACTCATAATAAAGGTTGAGTCCAGTGCGAGTGATGGAAACTTTGCTTTACGGTACGGTCATCCTCCGCTATCAGCGACCAATCAGCGTCCTATGATTTTAACAATAGATCCACATTTAGTCCCGATGGCTTACTCAGACAATAAGACGCAGCCGAACGCCCTCTCGCCCAATTAGCGTGCCATGTCTTTTTCCATCGTCTCCAGAAGTTACCTGATGTGGCGACATGACGCAGGCGTGCACCTGTGGGCCAATCAGCGCCCTATGATTTTAACAATGGATTCACATTTAGTCCTGAAGTCTTAGTCAGGCGCACGTGCCACTACTCTTCCACACCGACGAATCAACGCATCCTTTTTTCGTCCGTGTTCTACCGATTTTGCAGTTGAAAAGAAATGACGTCACCTGCCTCCCTTCCACTCAATCACCTTCCACCCCGATCTCCGATCCACCAATCGGCTCGGCATACTTTTCGCCAAGGTTTCCGCAAATAAATCAATACATTATACAGTCGTCACTCTCTAACTCAATAGTGGGTCCCGGTATAAGTATTAAAAATATTCATTGAAATTCAACCATTTACATTTGCAATACTTACCCCTGCACGCAAAATAACCTATAAGGGTAAATGTTGCAAATATAAAAGTACAAGTTACAATGAATATTTTCAACACTTATACTGGGACCCACAATCGAGTTAGAGAGGGATGACTGTAGATTTATCCGACACTCCCTATGATAAACCTTACAAATGACGCATCTAACTTTCCCTGTGTGGTAATCATTATTTGATTTGATTTCAATTAACCCGTTCAGGTACCCAATGGGCCCATGCAGGTGTCTAACTTTTTATTTACACAGGAGGAAACCTTTCGGTGAAAACCCCCTAAACCTACTTGGTAAGAGTCTGCTGGTTTTTGAAATTAACCTTCACGAAGTCCGATGTACTGTTCTGCTCAGTACGGATATCCTCACGTCAAACTCCTACTCCTCGCCTCATTTTTTTCCTCCTCTCGCTCCTTCACCTCTCTTTCCACTTCCCCAGCCAATGGAAACTGCTCTAACCATCCCTGGTCTAAGATCCACTGCGTTATTCTTCCAATATCTTCCGGGTTGTTCATCATTTCTTCGAAAGATCGGCTCTTGGACTTTCTCCACACCTCCGCTCTTCCTTTGGCCCATTGAGGGCAGGCCATGATCGCATGTTTGACGTTTTGCGAACGATATCGGCACAGACAGTTTGGACTGTCAACTCCAGGGACTTTTCTTCGGTACAGATAAGATTTGAGCCCGATGTGCTCGCTTCTTATCTGTATGGCTATGCTGCTCTGGGCCCTCTTCAGGTTTTTGTGGATTTGGAAGGGGGTTCCCCTAAGGCTCAATTTCTCCCTGCCTGACTTGTCTGTATATATCTTCGCTGCATTCCAGACTTCGGGATCGGCTGTCGGTTGGTTATTATTATTATTATTATTATACGTCCGCGGGTAACGTGATACCCACGTGACCCCACTGTACCCTGTCGGGACATAGGACGCCGGGGGGTAAACCCCGGGCTTCTATAGAGAGATTAATGTACAGGACTATGGCGTTTCCTTGTTGCTGCCATTAAGTTATATAGCTGACGACTCTCCAATTATACGGAGGTGAAAAAGATAAATAGTAGACGGTCTAACCCCGTGGCTCCTGACCGCTTTTGACATCCGCTGTCCCTTACGCCGCTCACACCCACAGAAGAAAACACAATTTCGACCCGTAACTCCATTCAAAATACTCAGTTATCCCTGACACTTTTTTTTTTTTTTAAGAAATGCAAATTTCGGTATAGAACCGCGTTTTAGTCAGCCACTTATGAAAAATTTTTTCCACCTTTCGCAGTGCCTAGGATAAAGGGAAGAACCTCTGACGGTGGGCCTGCCGGAAGTCTGACCCGTCTTTTAGCAATGTGACAGAAGAAAAAGTGAACCAGGTCTTTGCGACGCCTGCATCGATAATGTAAATTAGCCTCAGAATGGTTGAAATTTTCGTGGTACTTAGCGAAGTCTCCATGGCCCGTTCGAGAAGCTAGTATACGGCCTAAAGTCGCCCGGGGGAGTTCTAATTCCTTGGGTCGGGCTGGGGTTGAGTTAATTAGGAGCCTTTCGTAGTTTCCTGTGCATGGTAAGAGTAGGCTCCATAGGTTCTCCGCGGCTTGGAGCCCGGTGCACTTTCCCTATTTCCTCAGTCCAGCTAGAGTAAGTGGGCCGTCTGTACTTGCCACTTCATGTGCGCCTTGATTTACAGCTCTGTCTGCGACCTCATTTCCGGGAATGGAGGCGTGTCTAGGAATCCATCATATTTTGACTTCACCTCGACTGACATGTGCGAGGCGATACCTTGCTTGCCAACGTGAATTCAGGTTTCGGGTCTCCTCAAATGTAGACTGAGATGAGCCCGAAAAAGAATGTAGGAGCCTCACAGCTACCTCGAGGTTATCCAAGCAGATCCAGAGGTTCGAAGCGAACTTAGTGAGCGGGAGTTCCAAGACGGCTTTGGCCGCCGCAAGCGCCCCTTTGGCTTCCGCATCAAAAATCTCGTTACCCTTCCCCAGCGCGAGACTCCCGTTGAGAATCTGAAATACACCTTGGTATGCCACGTACCCTGCCCCCGTAGAGCCATCCATATGTTTCGAGCCGTCCGAGTAAAGAATGATATCATGAGTCGGAATGGTCTGTAGAAACGCGAGGAATCTTTCCTTGGCCCGCTCTTTTGTGTCACCATTAGATCCTCCAACCCTGGCGAGCGCGGCTTCTCGACTTTCACGTGTCATCCAAGGTGGGTTGACAATGGGATTTATTTGCTCGGAATCTGAGAGAGCAAGTACCTGTCGAGCAAAGCGGGAGGTCGCTTGTTGCGAAGACAAAACTCGATTAGCGCGCCGCAGCAGGGGATGCCTCGGATCAAGTCGTCGTAGGCGAATCGCGGCAGCTGTTGCACAACTGTTGAGCGCGATCTCCGGCGGGGCTATGCCTGATTCACGATGTAAGGCTGCAGTCGTGGTAGTGCGATAGACTGGAAGAATGGCTCGCGCAGCTGCAAGTGTAACTTTTGTTAGCTGCTGCAGAACGCTATCCACACGGTTGGAGATACCCCCCTGGTGTCCATCTCGAGATCTTCCTGGCCACCAAGTCTCGGCTGCATAGTATGCCACTGGAAGAACGCACGATATGACAGCTCGCCGCAGAAGATGTGCAGTCACGCCACGTTCTGTGTTTCCTAGCGATGAAAGTGCCTGGCTAACCTTTTGAGCTCGGGTAGCCATTAAACGTGCATGCCATTTAAAGGTGAGCTTTTTGTCGAAAAATACTCCGAGCCATCGTGAGTATGGCTGATTCAGGTTCTCGGTGGCCGTGAGGGAGTCCGAAGTGATCGCTGGGGTGTTCGCCGGATCTTGGTCAGCTCGTTTGCGCGAGAAATGAATGAGTTCAGTTTTGCTGAGATCAAATGTGATCCCCTCCGTCTGGCCCCATCGGAGGACGTCTTGTAAGTCCTGGGAAAGCAACTGTGCATTAACCTGTAGAGAGGGCGAGATCTGGAGAAGGGCTACGTCATCTGTATATCCGAATCTTGTCTTTGGATTTCCCAGATGAAAAAGAGGAGATATGTAGAGGGAGAACAGGATTGGAGAGGCAGGCGACCCCTGTGGGAGACCGCATGATATACTTAAAGCAGAGCCTGTAGAGCCATTCAAACGCACCTTTGCATGACGACAAGTGATAAATGAAGCTACCCAGCGGACCAGCTGGTTGGGCCAGCCTTGTTCCCGAAGCCGGTGCACAAGTCACCCATGGAAGACTCTGTCGAAAGCACCTTTAACATCGAGGGTCAGAACTGAGGCGGTCAGACTCCGGTTCATGGCAGTTTCGACGTCGTGTGTTAGGCATGTTGTGAGGTCTACAGCTGACCGCAGTGGTAGCCCCCCAAATTGCTGTGTAGCAGTAACCTTGTAATTAATTGCAATCCAAGATAGGCGGCGAGCGATAAGCCGTTCCAAGCTTTTCCCAAGAACTGAGAGCAAAGATATTGGACGGTAAGACCGAGGATTCGACTTGTCCGGTCTATTCGGCTTGCTGAGCATCACCACTATTGCGATTTTGAAACAAGCTGGGTGATGTCCAATTTCTAGGCATTTTCGAAACAGACTTGAGATTGTCTTTTATCAGTTCCCAGCCAATTTTCAAGATGGATGTTGGCGTCTCGTCCTCGCCGGGAGCTGTGTTTCCCGGGAGAAAGACAGCCTCTTTAATTTCATCGTTAGTTACTTCGGGGAATGGCAAGGCTCTACGGCCTACGGCCGGTGTTTCGAGTGGGATATCGCCTGATTCGGGGATCCTTTGAAGAAGGTTCTGGGCCAATACTCGGCTTTTACCCTCTACTGTAACTGCAATAGGAGCATCTGGATAGAGGGGATCTTTTAGTGGTGGAGTGCGAAAGGAGCCGGTTGAACGGTGCTATTTGACCATACTGTAGACGTTGCTTGCTGTACTCGCTTGATTGAGCTTTTCATTGAAGAAGATTCTTTTGGCCCGTCGGGTTACGTTTCTGAGTGTTTTCTTGGCTGCTCTGATTACGTGCTGGTCATCTGTACTCCTGCGTGTATGTCGATAAGCTTGGGCAGCTGTTCTACACTCATCATTCCACCATGCATGGCATGTTCCTTTCCCTAGCGCCCGGCGCGCCGATCCGAAGTAAGCTCGCCTAATTGTCTCGGAGATTTGTCGGGCATGATTGTCTAATATCTCAGTTGAGGGCCTTCGAGGAAGGTCATTAATCTCTTTTATCCCTGATTCTAAAAGAGCGAGAAAGAGCTTCGCATCAAGCGTTTCTAGTTTGAGGTGGGTCAAAGGCTCCCGAAAATGTATGTCCCAGGGAACTACGGTGACAATAGGAAGGTGGTCTGATGTTGCATCCATCTCGCGGGCAATTGCAGTCTCTACAGCTAAGGAATTGAGGGAGCTTGACACAAATGTAAGATCAAGTACATTTCCTCTAGCATGAGTTGGGGAGTCTAATTCAGTTGTCAGCGTTAAAGATTGATTTTCTGACCATTCAACTAAATTTTCTGCCCAGGGGCTAGTGGTGGTACACGATGGTTGCCAACTAGGGTGTCTAAGGTTGAAGTCCCCTGCTACAAGAAGCCTCTCCCGTGAGCCCCTAAAAGAGAGGTTTACTGGAGCTTTAACTCCCTCACCTGCGTCTCTGGATCCTGGAGGGGCATTGTAGACATTTATGATTGTTAGCTTCTTCCCTGATGGATCCATTAATTCAAGGAAAAGTAGGTCCCTAGCTGCCTGATGTGATGGCCCCAAAGGATACAATTGATGGGCAACTAGACCCACTCCTTTGCGGGGATAGGTGAGCACCCTAGGCCTGTTAGTCCAGTCGTCGCTAGATGAGAAGCATTCATAGGCTGATATTTTCTTTGAAATTCTACGTTGTCTGTCGTTGAAAATGTATGGCTCTTGAATAAGAATGACGTCAAATTTTTGTTCATTTGCATTATTTAGCGCGATTTCGTGAGGAATTGCGCCCTTCCCAACATTAATTTGCACTAGGCGTAGAAGTTTTGCAATTCTGTACGGTCTCCTAGAGGTCATCCGGGCAATCTGTCAAGCTTGAGAACGGATTCCCTGTTTCGATCGGGGAGTTTGACAAAGGGGTGGATGGGACTAGGACTAGTTGATTTGAGCTAGATGACACTAGATTTGTTGATGTGGAAGGCGGGGCTTCTGTACCGGCAGGATTCGAACTGGGTTCCTCATCGATCTCTGTCATCTCCTGGTCTACCTGACTAGCGTGTAGACGTCGATTGCATTCCATCGTGGTGCAAAGGCTAAGTCTCGATGCTGCTGAAGTGTGTCTTATTTGGGAAATTTGTTCCTTGGTCAGCTTTGTCCCGTTGCAACGAGGTCGGAGGAGACACTCTTGAGCATCGGCAGGGTGGGGTCCATGGCAATGAATGCAGCGAGGAGGGCAAGTGTGAGAGTGTGTGCTGCACGGCTGATGGTCTTTTTCGAGGTGCTCCGTTGAACCACATAGGCGGCAGCGGTAAGGCCTCGTGCAGATTCTTTCGTTATGCCATTGAAAGCATCGTCCACACTGAACAATGTTTGTCTTCTTTGCTAGTCGATGCGCTTGTACCTCGACTCCAAATAATTGAAACTTGTGCGGAAGGGTAGTCCCTAGCGGGAATCGTGCGATAGCGGGCTGAGTACATTTGCGGTGATTCGGCGCTCCATTTAGTTTCAACCACAGCGACTGGAGAGATTCCTTTCTCGTCCACGAACTCCTGCTGGACGTTTTCGGCCACAATGGGACAGATTGTTAGTTGATTATGTTCGTTAAGAGTAGTGTAGTTGCGTGGAACGGATTTAATGACGTACGATACAAGGTTCTGTGCCTTCTCAATGCCAGTTGCACCACCTATTTTACCCTCTTAGATAAAGCCTTGAAGTAGCGATTCAAGTTTGGAGGATGCAGTGTCTGATGAGGGGCGGAGTACAAGCCCAGAGGGAACATGCTGAACTTCCTTGAGTAAGGCCCCGTTCTCCCCCAGAAGTTTGCGGAAAAGGGAGAGAAGAGGGTATGCTGATAAAAGTCGGATGTTTGAGTCCATGTCCAGCCGGAAAAAAATTCTATCATTAATTCGAAGGGGGTCAGGCTGACCTTGAGGCTCGGAGGGTTTGGGTGCCGTGCTCTGGGCAGTGGTTCCTTTGGCTCTACTAGCCGCGTTAGCGTAAGAGCTGGGTCGAGATTGAGGACGGGTTGTTTTTGGAACCGGCGGAGGTTTTTGAAACAGGGCTGAATGATTTGCTCGGGGGACCACTCTTTCGTTATTCTTAGGCTGTGATGATACTGGATTGCCTCTCACGTGACTCTCGAAAAACTCTTGCGCGACCGATTGCAGGTGTTCCAGGAACTCCTGGTAGGTTCTGATGAGGTGCTGTGGCATCGTCGAGGCTTCCCGCGTTGCATCATCGATAGCAGATGCCACACCACCAAACATTAGGTTCGCCTCTTCAGTTCTTGTGTTTGCTGCAGTTGTTGAGAGTAGCAGTGTCTCTGTTAGAGACCGCGTGCCGCTCTCGGGAGAGTGATGCGAAGATTGAAAATTTGGCATGCCGCCAGTTTGAGAGATGATAATAGAGGAATGCTTGTTGGATTATTGGTATTCAGATGTACGTTGGACTTAGATCACAGGCTGTTGGATGTGTAGATGTTTGTTTGTTTGTTTGAACTATTTAACGTCTAAATACACGTGACAAAGACCGGGGCCCACCCACGCTAAAATACACCGAAACCGGTAAAGGACGCCAGGGTGTACTGCCCTGGTAGCTGAAGTGCCAAGCTTTCCAAACATAAAAACAATGGACTTAAAAGAGGTACAAATGAAAATGTACATGACAGGCTTTAGCGTCTGTCACGTAACCAAAATGAACAGATTTTATGTTAACAGTCTGCAGGTTTCTGCAAATATCTAGGGAGTCAGTTAAGGCCCAAGTTTAAGAAAGTGATTGTATATTGGCAGGTAGAGATCTGGGGCAGATATCTGTGAAGAACTTCGTCTCGCCGATCGATTTGACCAGTCTGAGGGCTCCTTGGTATGTGCCAAGAAGAAATATTTCGGGGTCTGTTTGTCTCCTTGGTGCCCTTGGGGGTCCTTGGGGAGGTAACACGCAACTTAAAAAGTGTCTTGAGGACTTGGACTCGCCGCAGCTACAGTTGATGTGTGCGTTTGTATGTCCGAAACGCTCATGGTAGGAGGCGAAGTCTCCGTGGCCTGAGCGGGCACTGTATATGTAGGCCAGGAGGGGCCTAGGTAGCTTTAATTCATCGGGATGGCTTGTTGATATTCCAATGTTCAGGTCCCGGTATGATTGAGGAGCGTTCTGCTCCCAGAAATCACTCACGGCTGATTGAAATTGTTTCTTGAGCCAGACCTTTGCGGATGCAAGAGAGAGGGGGCCAGAGGGTGGTGGAGTCATGAGCATGGCCTCTTTGGCGGCTCTGTCGGCGAGAATGTTGCCTCGGATACCGGAGTGTCCAGGGACCCAACGGATCTCAACCTTTCCTGATATCGTATGCGGTAGACGCTGTCGATGGGGCCAGGAAGCTGCTCTGTTGGCAAAACTTGAGAAGACTTCCTGCGATGAGCCTTTTGTTGGTATAGACAGAAGGAGGCGGGCGACATCTAGATTGTCCAGAAGTATCCAGAGGTTACTGGAGAAACGGGCAGTGGGGAGAGATAACGCCAACTCCAAAGCATATTGAGCTGCGGTGACTTCAGCGTCAAAAGTCTCAAGTGCAGGGCTGAGAGGCAAAGATTTTCGGATAACAATTCGGCCTGCTTGAAATATAACCACCCCCGCGCCCACACGAGGGTCCGCATCCGATTCGAGCCGGCCTCCATCTGTATAGGCTACCAGGTCTTGTGCAGGGATGGTATGTGGCGGGCGGAAAGGGGATCTAGTGACCCGTTTATAACTTGTGTGCCAACTTTCTGTGCCTCGCAAAGGAGGGCAGATTAGAGGGTCGATGTACTCTATTTCAAGTAGGCTGAGAATCCATCTGGAGAATCGGGAAACGCTTCTTTCGTGCTTCCGGACCCAAATGGCGCGACGACGGAGGGGGTGTCTTGGATCAAGGCGATGTGTTCGAGAGGCAGCTTGACGGAGTTTTGCATCCAATCCAATTTCGGGAAGTCCAGATTTTCGGTAGAGAATTGGAGTTGGTGTCGTCCGATACGCAGGTAGTATCGCTCTTGCGCTTGTAAGAACCACTTTGCGAAGGAGGGAGATGTGGTTTTCAACTCTGTTGGAGATTGTGCCGTTATGACGCGCAGCTCTATGGCGACCTGGCCACCAAGATTCGGCGCCATAGAACGCGATCGGAAGTACACAGGCGATTACCGCTTGTCGCACTAGTTTTGGTGAGGCCCCACGTGTAGTGTTCCCGAGGCCTCGGAGGGCGTTTGCTACCTTGAGGGCTTTGCTTGCGAGAATTTTGACATGCCACTTGAAGGATAGTGTCTTGTCAAAGTATATACCAAGCCATCTAGTATATGGGCGTAACGGATTTTCAGAGACTGAAAATTCACCGAAGTTAATGGTGGGCGTAGTCCTAGCATTCTTATCTGCTCCTCGGCGTGAAAAATGTTGGAGTTCGGACTTACCCGGGTCAAATGTAATACCTTCCTCCTGACCCCAGGCTAGTGTTTCCTTTAGGGACTCCCTTAGAGAAGAGCAATTATCTTGTAGCGTTTTTCGTGTTTCCATAAGAGCTACATCGTCGGCGTAGCCAAATCTGCGAGAAGTATAGCCCATTTTGAAGAGAGGGGAGATACACAGCATAAACAAGATCGGAGATATAGGCGATCCCTGAGGCAGGCCATAGCTTATTTGTTGTGGAGGTCCAGTTTCTCCGTCTAATTTGATCTGCACTGATCGGTTAGTAGCAAAAGAGCCTACCCATCTGACCAGGTGGTCGGGCCATCCTTGTTCGCGTAGTCGCCGTAACAGTCTACCGGGTAGTACGGCATCGAAAGCACCCTTGACATCCAGTGTTAGCATACTGGCTGTTAGTCCTTCGTTTAGAGCTCTTTCCACATCATGTGTGAAGCAGGTAGTCAGGTCCACCGCGGATCTGCCAGGAAGGGCCCCGAACTGCTGGCTAGCAAAGATCTTATACCGAACGGCAATCCATGCCATACGCTTGGCTAGCACGCGTTCTAAACCCTTGCCAAGAACTGAGAGCAGGGCGATAGGGCGGTAGGATCGAGGTGAGGTCAGGTCGCATTTGTTTGGCTTCTGTAACATTATGATAGTCGCTTGACGGAAACAGGACGGGTGATGCCCGAGTGAGATGCAGTTTTGGAAGAGAGAGTGGACGTGGTCTGCAATGTGAGGCCAAGCGTGGAGGAGTAACTTAGTTTGGGTTTCGTCGCTACCAGGGGCTGTGTTGCCTGCCTTGAAGATCGCGTCGCGAACTTCTTGTTGACCTAAAACTGGGAAGGGGAGCGTGTGGTTGGGGACCGTGGGAGCGTCGATAGGGATATCTCCTGCTTCTGCTAGGTTCACTAGAAGGTTTTCAGCAAGGACAGACCTTTTCTCTGCTGGAGTCGTGACTGGATCCTTGTCCGGAAATCTAGGATCTTTCAAAGGAGGTGAGTGATAAGAGCCTGTTGATTTGTGCCATTTAGATATGTTAAATATTTCCTTTGCTGTGCTGGCTTTTTCTACTTTTCTCTTGAAGAAATCGTCTTTCGCTCTTTTTATGGCCTTTCGGTATGCTTTTCTAGCCTCTGCAAATTCCGCCTCCGTGAGAGTGCGCCTGCTAAGTAACCTATACTTCTGTCGGGCTAGTTTACAGGAATTATCCCACCAGGGGTTGCCCTTTCCGTGCCCCAAGGAGCGTCGAGCCGATCCCGCGTAAGATAAACGGATAGCTTCTACTAATTCGTGGGCGAATTTGTCTAAAGATTCCGGGTTAAGTGTCTGCGGGATTGAGGATACATTACTAATTGCCGAGGATAGTAGGCGACTGAAAAGCGCAGGATCTAGGGTGTCGATTCTGAGTTTGTGATTAGGCACAGTGTGCACGGTCCAGTCAACCGTGGTGAGAAGAGTGGCGTGGTCCGATGTAGTATCTAAGTGACAGGCAATGCCGCAGGTGGTGCTGGAGGCAAGAGGAGCTGTAGCCAGTGCTAGATCGAGAACATTGCCGCAGTTGTGCGTGGACTCATCCAGGGGCGAGATTAGGCTAAGGTTTTTCCCATCAGCCCACTCCACGAATTTTTCGGCATCCCGGGAAGGACAACGAGAGAATGATGGCTGCCATCGTGTGTGATGCAGGTTAAGGTCCCCTTGGAGTAGAAGTTCGTCTTGCAGAGGAAGAGGAAGAGTAAAGAGTGTTTGTAGGGCACTGTCACCGCTGGAGCCTAGGGGCCTGTTGTAAATGTTAAGAATGTGTAGCACCTTACCCGAGGGAGATAGAAGTCGTAGAAGGAGTAGATCGCTAGAGAGTGCTGTGTAGCCCTGTTCTGTGCAGAAACTAGCACCTTTGCGGACGTAAGACATCACGCGTGGGCGGGCGACAGTCCAGTCATCGATCGGAGAGAAGGTGTTGAAAGAGGGATGTCGTTTAGTGATGCGCTTGGTGTGGTTCCGGAATATGTACGGTTCTTGTATTAGTAGCACATCCGCTAAGGTCGAGTGAGCGGCGTTCAGAGCGATCTCGTGAGCCGGAGCTCCTCTACCCACATTGACAGAGAGTATTGTTAAGGACTTCGAGGTGTACCTATAGCGGCAGTTGTCAGTCATAAATTTTCCGTGTTCGCAGAGCTATGATCCTCTGAAGCCAATGCTTCATAAGGATTATTGGTCCTAATTAAACTAGAAGTTGTTGAATCATTTATTTTCGTACTACACGATGTTGCTGGAGGTGAGTTGGAGGGTCTCTTTACGCAGCCAGCTTCTGCCTGTTTCCGTAAGCGTGCTTCTGATCCAATGCGGCGGATCACGCTCACTTGTGCCTTCGACTTCGGTGGGCTCGAGGGCTTAGGCCGAAGCTCGCAATCGGGGTCGTCAGCGGGGTGAGGCCCATGGCAGTGTATACAGCGGCTGGGGCAGGTATGGTTGCCGGTGGCTGTGCAATGGTTACCATGTTCTTTCTCTGAGTGATTATAAGATCCGCATAGGCGGCATCTTAGGTCTGAAGCGCAGGTACGAGCGTTGTGCCATAGCCAGCACCGGTTGCATTGTACCGTGGAGCGGCGTCGTGGGAGAATTTTTGTCTGTGTTCGGCAGCCGAAAAGGAAGAGTGTTCGGGGGAGTCGGTTGTGAGTTTCAGGGAAACGGGCAATCCAGGTAGTGGGGGAGGACGCTGAATTTTTCTCATCACGCGAGGCTATGATAGCTTCCGGGGTGCTTCCAGCTGCAGCTGAGAGGGCTTCATGCAGTGCTGCTACAGTGACCGGCTCAAGGCAATACTTCCACTCTTCCCCTACAAGTCTAATCGCACCATAAGAGCGTGGGACGTGTTGTATTCTATATGATGTCCATGGGCTAGCATTTTCTACTGGAGCGTCTCCGAAAAAGCTGTTAGCCGTGATTTTTTCTTTAAGAATTTCTGAATCCCCGGCCTTAGGGCAGAGGGCAAAGCCAGTCTTAGTGGGCTGTACATTTCTGAGCAAGTTTCCATCCACTCAAAGCCGAGATTTAAGGTGGCTTTGGATGGCGTACGCTAAGTGGTCTCGGAGTTTGTCGCCTGCGGGAATTCGTACGAATAGTCGGTCGTCGGGTCGCGAAGATTTTTGTTGTGATTTTTTGTTCACAGGTGCTGGGGCATTTGGAGCAGACCCTTGACTCGTGCGATTAGTTGAAGTCTTCGAGACAGCATTGGCGTATGTCATGGGCGCGACGCCGCGTGTAGCCCGGCCGGGCGTAGGGTTAGGGGCGGTTTGGACGACAGGCTTGTCATATATGTAAGCATCGAAGTGTAGAGCAGCTATTTTCGCTAAATCTTTGCAGAAGTTTGTGAGAGCTTCTGCTTGGTTTGCAGGAAGATTGGAATGATTTGCTGAATCGCATTTTCTGTCGAGGATTGTTGAGATTCCTCCAAAAAGGGCTTCTGCCTCCTTGGCCCGAGCTGCCATGGATTTGATGCTCTTTGTGAGAGCTTCCTTAATAGGACCTGCGGCGGTCGGTTCGACAAAAGGGTCATCGTCAGACATATCGTCGTACTCGAGAGATTCGATATCCATGCCGGGCTGTTGGCTGTAATTAGGAGAATCCCAGTCAGCTGCGAGAGTATTAACGTTGGAGTTAACGATAAGCGCTTGGCTCTGTGTGGTTCCCTCCATCTCGGAGGGAGCCCTTACTGGGCGTGCAGTATTCGAGGCACGGGGTTGTTCAGCCAGTGACTTAACAATGGGGGGTTTTTGATGCGGTCTACGGGATTGAAGTGACGAAGGTAATTTGCTGATTTTGTGCGAGTTTCTAAGTGGCGCCAGCGTGTATGAGAGGGATAATTCCACAAGTATGCTTGACGTATCTTGAATGAAATATAACTGCTAGATGCGGTAGATATGATTTTGGCGTTTGGTTGTCCGGATCTGTTGGAAGCTGGAGCTTGTTGGATGTGTAGATGTGTGTGGTAATTGATCAATAAGAATGGACTAAAACGTATTTGAGTCACGAGGTGTCTTGTGGCTCCGACTACGGCAATCTGAGTGCAAGTAGAGCTTTAAGACTAATTTGTGATGTATTTCTCCCCCCACTCCATCAACATTGAGAGCGATACATAAACTACTCTGATGACTAACAAGGCGCTAACCATATTTGGACAACGGAAAACTGATTACATAAGAGGGTTGAATATTATCGGACGTGCTAAACGGACAGTCCCAAATGCTCGCTGGACGTCCCTGCAAGTAGATTGCGCTTCCACGCTAACCAAATCTGCATTGATCAGCGATCTCGTCGAATATTTTTTGCGCTACTCCAAATTTGGTCACTATCGTTACAAGTATAGTAGTTACCATGACAACTTAGAGCCCGTGTTTAACAGACATAACATAAAGATACCATTTAGAAATATTGGTCCTGGAAATGCCTTAATAACTTTTCCAAATCGTCCAATTCTATATTCCAATTTCATCTTCCTCACCTCCAACTTCGCCTCACTTATTGAACTCCAAATTACAATGGCTGAACCGAACTTTAATGCGCTATCAGCATCAATCAACATATCTCAAGATACTAATGAAAGAGGTATTTTTCCCTTTCTTTTACTAAAATGCATATTGGCTGATTTCTCCAGGAATGGTTACCGGAAGTGCTCTTTTAGAGGCCCATGATGGGCATCAAAGTATACCAAATAATGAGGATACCCGTATGCTAAGCTCCCTAAAACTAATTCATTTATGGCAAAATTTCCACTAATACGCAATTTCTTCAGTCGAGACCCAGTGCGGAAGTATGGAAGAAATAATTGGTGTCCGGATCGACCAAATGGAGGACTGTAAGAGAGCTGTCGAGCACCTAGCTAACGAAAATGGATTTGCGACAGTCCTCCATTTGGTCGATCCGGACACCAATTATTTCTTCCATACTTCCGCACTGGGTCTCGACTGAAGAAATTGCGTATTAGTGGAAATTTTGCCATAAATGAATTAGTTTTAGGGAGCTTAGCATACGGGTATCCTCATTATTTGGTATACTTTGATGCCCATCATGGGCCTCTAAAAGAGCACTTCCGGTAACCATTCCTGGAGAAATCAGCCAATATGCATTTTAGTAAAAGAAAGGGAAAAATACCTCTTTCATTAGTATCTTGAGATATGTTGATTGATGCTGATAGCGCATTAAAGTTCGGTTCAGCCATTGTAATTTGGAGTTCAATAAGTGAGGCGAAGTTGGAGGTGAGGAAGATGAAATTGGAATATAGAATTGGACGATTTGGAAAAGTTATTAAGGCATTTCCAGGACCAATATTTCTAAATGGTATCTTTATGTTATGTCTGTTAAACACGGGCTCTAAGTTGTCATGGTAACTACTATACTTGTAACGATAGTGACCAAATTTGGAGTAGCGCAAAAAATATTCGACGAGATCGCTGATCAATGCAGATTTGGTTAGCGTGGAAGCGCAATCTACTTGCAGGGACGTCCAGCGAGCATTTGGGACTGTCCGTTTAGCACGTCCGAATATTATCCACACCTGTTTTATAAAGATGATTACACTCTTTCAGCCATGATAAGAGATTGTCACAATATATTTAGTATCTTCCCATTCGGCTCAGTCACCAAATTTCATGACCAATGATACATTTTATTCAGGCAATGTTAATTGATACATGTATGCTGTAAAATTGTAATAAGAAACTTGTTTACCTTTAAAGCATTCCGACCAGGAAGCGAGAATAATTTGTTACAGCGTCAGACTCAACAACTGACAAATTCGTTAACATCTCACTGTGATCCTGTGATGGAAACAATAATTCTAGCAGCTATGTACCTAGAAGAATATCTATCTGGTAGTTGATTTGTTACGGCAAGGCCAACCGGGAAGTTGAGAATACCGTCTTCGAGTAATTACTGCAAAGGCCAGCTTCGAGGTGGAGCGTCGATCGGAGATGAAGTGATCACGAGAACGAGAAGACAAGAGGACGAGAACAAAAAACCAAAGCGACAACAAGTAGTCAAAATTAAAGTAGATACAAATTGCGAAGCTGGATACCACCTATAAGTGGGATCCAGCTTCTTAAGTACAAAAGTTCAGCCCTAGTCCCGTCTATGTGCTACCTGTTACATCTGTTGTAAATTGATCCTAATCAACAAATCATAAACTTCCGGTTTCAAGTTCTCAGTCCGAAACTAGACCTAGCGCCATGATCATCAGGACTCATTCCTGAACCCTGACTTAATCTTACTCTACTCGTTAGACTTTGTTCCAACCACGAGTACGGCCATAACATGATCTGAGTATTCAATGATTCACTCCTGGAGTGATATCTACGTAAGCTAAAATTGAAACTCTACTCTCTGACAATCTTTCTTTTTGTTGATACTAAACCCATGGTGTCTATCTCTCATTTTCCTGCGAAAATTCTAAACTTCGAGCGGAAAAGTGAAAAATATTAGGCACTACATAAACAAGAGAATAAAGTCGGTTTAAACATTTTCCCAGCGCTGCTTACCCATAGCCACCAGTCTATTGAAGAGTTCATCTCTCTCGGGAATTGCAGTAAACTTAAATAGCTTAGTCGTTTCCGCTGAGTCGTTGATTTCATTATCTTCGCAAACGGCAATTTCCAGCCCGCCAAGAAGCTCCCTTTCCTTTCCACTTGACCAACCCGCTACTACCTCTGCCATACCTTTTTCAAACGCTGCAGATCGCCTTAATTCTAAAATTCTCTCAACATTTATTTCAATAGTTTGGCCAACGATTTTATCTGCTTGTAAATCTTGAGTTGAGAAGATTAAAGCTGGAAATGTAGTTCTGGTAAGATATAGCCATCCATTTACGCCTTCATGACGTGCTTTAAATTGTGAAGGTCCAGAGAATATAAGACTTTCAGCTTTAGGCAGAACACCAATATGTTCTCTTGCAGTTTCAGATCCAGTAGTCGCACGCACTTTGTCAATGGCCAATTTTGCCACAACGACTGCTCTGGTATTTCTTTTGAATAAATTTGCTATTTTTGAGTATACATTTTTCTTGGGTGGGCTACGAGGATCATGAATTGAACTTTTATCTATTGCTGGAGCTTCAAAAGCTTCAATCTTGTCTCTATGTGTACCCCTCAACGGAACATTAGTTGAGTCGAGATTAAGCGATATATTGGGGTCCTTTTCATGAGCAGTGGGAACTGGTGGAAGTGGTGTATTGTTAGCTTCTCCTATCCGGAGAAGAGTGAGTGTTGATTGAATATTGGTAGGTACCCCACAAAGTAAATTACTGAAAGAATATCAGCAAAACATTTTCAAACTCAAAGTTATCTAATAAAGATTGCTCATACTTCTTCGGCTGTAAATATTGAGTCCAACCTGGAAATTGGTATTCTAACCATGCCAGGGCTGGAGTGATTATTGGGTCACCGAAAAAGATAAATCCAAGTCCAAAACTAGCTATTCTGTATACTTGATCATTTGTCACAAAAAGTGAAACTAAAAACAAAGGCATCAGGGCAGCATCGATTCGAAGAAAAGACTTTTCTGAAAATGGGACTGTTGGTGAAATGCAACTAACTAAAATCAGTCTTAAACTATCGTTAATATTGCGCTTACTCACTTTGCAATGCGTTCCCAGTTGTCGATAAGTTCTCCAAGCAAAAGTGGAATTCGTCGAATGATGGGTTTCAGAACTTGTGGGCTCGCTTTTGACCAGATGATTTCTTCCATTGGCAAATTAGTTTGTTGTGTCTCATGATCCTCTTCTAAATGACCTTGAGATGATGTTAGATTTAATTTTGGCGTCTGAGTAACACTTCGTAGGCTTACCTTTTAACGGGTCTTCATATCCGAGACTATGACGCTCTCGGATGGATCTTATTATCAGATGTTGCAGATTATTAACGAACCCGGCCGCCTCTTCTTCGACAGCTTCACCAACCTCTTTTTCTGGTGCACCCGTAAGGGTATCAATCGTTCCTAGCTGTCCAGCCTGAGGTTTTTGCAGGCCACCATGTGTTAGAGAAACAAGGGCACGAGGCGCGGGTGGAAAGAGAATATTTCGTAACGTATTTGAGGAAACCACAATAGACAAGGTCCCGAGAAAAAGTGGTGTGAGAAGGTTAAATTTCCATGCTAGAAAATATGCCTATTTATATGTCAGACAATTTTAGATGAAGTAACATTGTAAATATAAAATTAATACCATGAAAAACACAAATGTTCGTCTTGTCTCTTTCCAGGATCTAAGTCTCGAGATATGCTTTGCAAGACTTGCCAGGCCTAGAATAATCGTCAAATAAAATCGCTCAAGGTTGAGCTTCAATTTATCAGATGCATATTTATCGGTTTTGGCTTCAGTCAGATCGAGTCTGGTTATATTTAAAGATGGGACTGCTCTGATTGAAAATACATCCTATCTTGAATCAGTATTTTGCTGGCAAACCTGTGCATAAAATCACACCTTATTGAAGCGTCTAATCTTACTAAATAATAATCGATTAGAAATACCACCAATCAGTGGGTCTGGCATCTGAATGCTTGACTTATGCCAACCAATATCACGAAAAGATGATATATCCTCTCCGGGCTCCCGAGCTTGGATAGCACCTTTGATCTTTGGAGCGCTTTGTACCATCTCATGACTGGTACTTGTGAATTGATTTATAAGCTGAGCTTTTGGTTCTTCTAGTAGAGATTCAAGTTGATTTGGACCTGATTTCTCAGAAGTCTTTTGTCCATTTTGAAGTATAGAGCCATCATGTAGACTTTCTGCGTTTTCTTCCCGATGATTGTGGTCTTGTTCGTGGGTTTTAAGAGATGCGTCTTCCATGAAGTAGTGAAATATTGATGAGCTGTATTAAAGAAGCAAATATGAGGATAATTTGAGTATGATCAGAGGGTTAATAGGAAAGTATGTTAATCAAGGTCTAATCTAACAAATGATAAATTTTCATCAGTGATTTTTAAGATTTTGATGGGATGACGGCGAAAAAATAACGAGAGACTCTCTCTTGCATTCTCTGATATTTTTGACATGTGAATTTATAGTGTGACGGTTACAACACAAGATACGTGTACAGGTAGAAGTTTCTCGAGTAACTCATTAGAGCGATGAAAAATTTAGCATCAGGTTCTAAGCCTCCAAGGAAAGCCTAAAATATTACACTGTTCAATAATTTCGGTAACATTATAATTTGTGATGATATTACTGTATATATCTAGAGCTGAAAAAAACTTTTATACTAAGAGAAAACTAAAGCAGTAGTTATAGCATAGAGGACTCTCTATTTCGGAATTTAAAGCCTTCCACATGAGCTTTGATATCAATAGCTCATGTCTCTTTGATTGAGACAAATAGTTCTGCAAATAATTTTAATATTAGACAAAATCTAATAATTCCTGTTTAGTAGATGAGTGTCAGCAATTATTCAACTTTCAATAAATGAAAACATATATTACCGGTACATTTATCTTTTAACACACGATAGTCTTCTTTGAACTGATATCCTCACAAAATAGATGGCATCCCGGAGGATAAATTAAGTTTGTAGACTGCCTCCCTGATAATCTTAGAACTGTCTTCATCAATACTCTAGAAGTACTAGTTTTTTTTTGACATTTGTACTTCGAGGTAATATAATGCCAAAGGTTTTGTTTATTTTCAGTGAAATATTGCCGTCAAACAGGTATATCTCAAGTCTCCAAACACTTCATAATGGTATTCTGGCAATCTTTCACAGGACCTAGTCGTCGGTAAAAAAGTTGCAGGATCTTTAATATCAATCGATAACGTGGCAGGCATTCAGGGAGAGTTTTAAACGGGCTCCTCTGATAAGTTCAGTTTTGATGTGATTACCCCTCAAAACAAATTTCGCACGTTGGGACTAGTCAAGGGAAACTTGATATCTGAGAAGCTATACCCTCAAGTCGTAGATGACTGCAAGCATTTCATTATCAGTTTAAAGTTCGCAAGATGAGTCGAATAATTACATCCTTATAGCGATCGCCAAGGTATTCTTTAGTATCATTCAAGAATATAGATAAAATGTCGTTTGACTTTGGTGGTTGAATTATGATGTTACTCAGAAGTTGGATTAGGATATGCCCTGTGGCTGCAGAAAATTAGGCATGACAACCAATATATGAGTTCTTATAGTATTGGATATATTTCCCTCTGGCGTTGATCAAATTAAGTAGTGATGTTGGTCAGATATCTAGAATAGTGGTAATTGATGATTGGCTACGCCCAAAGCACTTAGTGGCTGCGTGTAGGGTATTGAATCATTATCCTAATGATTTCGTCTATGTATTTTCAGTTAGCCCGAAATAAGGTGAGATTAAAAGTCCATTCATATCTTGGTAAGGTATGTCCGTCATAGAATACAAATATATTCCGTAGACGAAGAAGTGACAATAGCTACCCTCTGAAGCTCTTCTTCAGCTGACATCGAATACTGATCGAGTGATCCCGCTGAGCATATAGCAGCTATTTTGATAATAGCTTCTGCATTATTGGATGTCCATTTGAAAGCAGTCAAATGAGGTTTCTGTCCAATTTAATCTCAGGCATACTTTTTTCCGAGTTAATGACACTTAATTTCAGCTTTAGGGTAGATGATTTTGCAGCAGAACATTGAGGAACTTTGTTCTCTTACGTACACGTCGAGGAGGGCCCTGAAATCTCGAGATTTATTTTCCCTATACCAGTACGCCTAAAAAGCCTTAAAGCTAAATTGAAAGCTGTGAGAGTTCTTAGGTTCAAAATGTGTATATTCCGCTACTTAACTTTAACTAATGTGATGAAGAAGCAAAGGTCTTCAAAGAGCACGAATAAAAACTTCAAACTCAATAGACAACGCCAAGCGGGCAGCTTGAATTACTTGCACAGAGAAACCTGTTCTTTGAGAGCTTCCGAGGAAATAGTGAAGCATGATGTAGGGTCTGAAGCTTGAAGATGTGATAGAACTAGACATAGAGACAATAATTGTGAATTTCGAACTACTCGTAGGGTCCATTCAAGCGTTGTCAATTTGGACGTCATATCTTTCTATGATCAGCAACAGGAGCTGAGGTTTTCTTCATGCTAAGCTTTAATAGAGAACTTGACTTAGCCAGATAAATTTTATTCAGCTGGATTCTCAACCACTCGCATAAATCTCCTCAAATCTGTCACGCATATTTCCGACGTGAAATTCCTGAAGTGGATGGGATTTATTATTTTTTCAGAACAGCCTGAAGTCAGTGCTTGCTAAAAGTAGTGGAATTAGCGTTAATCACGTTGAGTGATAGATGATCTTAACCTTGTGAGTGCTCAGTAAGGGCATTGATGCTAGTAGTTATGTATTGAGTAGTATCTTGAGTTTTTATTAGTAAAATCATCTGATACATATTTTCTTTCACGCATGCACCCGTTTCTCGATTTTTCAATTTCGACATCCTCAGTCCAGTACGTGTAAATTTATTACGCTTCGAGTGTATGATTGAAAAATTAATTAGCTTTAACTGTTTTTAAATCTTATTGTCAATCAAACAACAAATTTTAGATATCACACAAACACTGAGCAGAACAAAAACTTATTTCATAGAGTTTCGTAGAGGTAGATGATCTCTGTTAGTAATAGAAGGCTGTTCTTTTTTTAGAAACCTCGCCGAAACAGAGCGAACAGATGGTTCTTTGCCAAAATTTGGTAAACATGCACTGTGTATTTTTCTAGCTTTCACAAGCCCTAATTTGAATGATTGTCGACCTTGAAGATAATTACATTTCTTGTGTGTCAATAAATGCGGCTGGCTGTTGTAGCAGTCGCAATTCTATACACAGGGGTAGCGTTTTATTACCTCAAAAATTTGACTCTCTTGTGATGACGGCAATGCAAGTGAGTGAGGAACAAAGGTCCATCATGATAAGGTCGCGCAAAAGGCCATAGAATACGGAAATTGTAGAGCTCTCGAGTATCTTTACGCCTTCATGAAATTTACCGCTGACTATTTACCGGATGTATGATCTGTTTTAGAAGTTGTCGAATAAGGAGAGACTGGTAAGACTGAAAGGATACCTACCCGGTTTAGATCTCGATCTGTGTACTCAGCTGACAGGGCGCAAAGATGTACAACTAGTACTACATGCATGGGTCGGATGGTGCAGTGGTACGCCATCCGTACCGTTCTACCAAGAAGTGTTTGTGTAGCTTGGACACATGCCCCACTTGAGACAGAAGAAAGCCGGTTCGAATCCAGCAAAGTCCTCACGCCAAATTTCTTGGCTGATCAAGGATGTAACAATGACGAAGGTACACTGGATAGCCGTGGATCGCTGAAATCCGTTCCTGCGGCTGACGTAAACGGTTGAGAGGCAGAAGGTACTGTAAGGCGCCAGACGCCGAGTGATGTCTACGAATGATGTTCAGGTGTGAGTGCCCTTCATGTCATGGTGAGTCATCAGTCCATCTACCGTACCAGTGTCTTTCGTGTCATGGCCTCAAGGCTGCAGACACAAGAATGATTTTAAAAACAAAGCGGGACGAAAGATCGGTAATTAGTCTGGCCCGACCCGACCCGGCCTCACTCGCGTCGGACTCCACAGGCGTGCCGGGCCGCCAGAGGTCTGTCGCGTATAATTTAAAAAAAAGAAACACTAGGTTGGACCAAGATAAGCATTTTTCAACCATAGATTTCAAATTCACTGGTGTTGTTGAAGAGCTAGACGAATCAGAAATTTCGATGAACTATCACAACAAAATTGTGGACAAAATGCAAGCTCTGCTCCTTTCAACTTCCTCCCGCACTTCACCAAGGGAACCAGCCGAAATACCGCTGCCATCGAAATCAACATTGCCTAGTGATCGCCTTAACAAATTTCAATTCAATGAAAAAGTTAAACCCACGCTAAGAACCACTGAAACTGTAGACCAATGATTCAGATAAACAAATAGCCGGCTGGACTTCTGTAAATCACGTGGAACGAAAGACATCAACGAGACTCCGGGAGAATAATCTGTCAAGGATGCATGGCCTTAAGCTCTGTTTCTAGAAGACATCGACGACACAGGAGAAACCGGCGCTAGAAACAAGATTACTTTCGAGTCGGAGTGGCGTACACATAAAGCAAATCATACAGTTTGCGGCAAATTAAAAGTGATTCAAGCGGCATTTTAAATGGCCCTTGTACCATACCGACTTTGGGCTCAAGAACTCACTCTAGAAAGGAACGGTGATTTCAAAGGCGTCGGTAACTAGAAAATGACAGGACCACTATCCTGAACTACACCGCTGGAAGCAATTTTCACCGTAATGCAAGAATATGATGCCTTTCAGAGTCTAATGTCACTCTTCTCCAGAAGAACTCCAACTCTAGATAAATATATAATGGATTTTGCCTAAAGACTCTGCGATGCTTTATATAACCTACCGGAAAACGAAAAGGAAGGAATGACAGACACAAATACTTGAACAGATGTAGTTGTTACCAACCTTCCACAGCTATAATCCGTCATTCCGTATACTATTGCTGGACTCGACAACTATTAATTTGTTAAATGAATTTTTCAAACTGCCGGCCATTTTAGTAACAGGCCAAAATCGGACAAAGTATTGGAACTTCCTTGCCCCAGACTGTAGCCGTCAGCTCCTCAAATCTAAAAGGTATCACTAGCCAAGAAGGAAACTTCAGCATCTCCGACCGACGCTCGAATGATCAATTAATTTACACAAAAAATAACCAATTCAACAAGATTATCCCCGAGGGTGATACTGTAATTATAATTAACCTAAATTACTATGTTTGTGGAAAATACGGACACGAGGCCAAAGATTGTAAGCTGAAGGGAAGAGGAAATGCGACACAACCCTCACGGCCTATCAATGACAATAAATTTAGACCCTTTAAAGGGCCGGCTAAAAAATTTAGCGAAACAATCAGGAATAAGTACTCCGGGTTGAAAGAAACACGCAGCCTTATGGCTGGAAACTGGCGAAATACTTTACTTCCGAATACACGGACATACCTTATTGACCAAGACAAGGAAAACGGAAAAAGTTCATAAGTAATGAATGATGATAACGACTCCGATGATGAACTCGATAGTCTTTACGAAGCAATAGTTATGAATAAAAACTTTTAGGGATACGAAGAAGTCTATCACGTGGTGATAGGAGATGGCAAGATTCACCAAGAGCCGGAATATGCCCTTGGGAAGGCCCTGGGCAGCCCCACAACCTTTTTTACTCGTTTGAAAAATTTACCAGTCATTAAACTTACGACTTTTTTAACTATGGATGCCCTTCGTGCTATGTCTAACAATCGCTCGCCAATAAATTGAAAACTTATAAGCTTTTATTATTTTTAACCATGTCTGGAATAGGGAAACAAGGACCTATAATCACTCGAGACGCTTTAGTTTGTGCTCAAATTTTTACTGGAACTAATAGTAATGGTAATTCGTCTAGCTCTCTTACCGTATCCGCGGGAGTCGTACCCGATTCTACGTTTCCAGTAGATCTTACGTTGGGTCAATCAATCTTCCTCGCACTCGGTGTATACTACAATCTGGATGGATTTATTTGATTAAGTGAAATGCCTACATGACCAACACTTCGACTAATCCCTTTAAATCTCAGTATTAATAAATCTAACTTTTATACAACAACTTCTTTCATTTCTAAATGGTACAAATTTCTCCCCTCTAACTCATTCATATATCTCCAACAATACGAAAAGAAGTTCCCTGAGCTGCGCGAAAAAATCCGACGTACAAATATTCTAACAAAAACATCACCCAGAATTGGTACAGGCAAAAACCCACTCATAAAACTTCCACCAAGGAGATATAGCCCAGCACGGCAACAAGCAATAAAACAGTTCTGTAAAACTCACGCAGGATCGCTAATCAGGAAAAACCGTCGGTCCATGGGCTTCGCTTGTAATGCTAACCTCTAAAAGACACACCTCTCAAGATGGTAAGACCATTTGGCGAGTTTGCGTCGACTATCGAGAATTAAACAAAATTACAAAAAATATGCTCATCCTCTTCCAAACATTCAAGATAAGATTCAACGCGCAGCTTGCCACAAGTTTTATGCATCTGTAGACCTCAAAAACAGATTCTAGTATATCAATGTTCATGAAAATGAAATCTGAAAAAAATGCTTTCGTAACTCTACTTGGTATCTACGAGTGACAGGTATTGCCTTTCGGCTTTTGTCATGGCCCCGCAAATTTTCAAAATTTTATGGAATAGGTGCCTGACCCAGTTAGATCGTTTGACACTAATTTGTTAGACGATGTTTGTTTTTTCGGCGACAATTTTGAGGAACTTCACTCTCACCTGCTATTAGTTGTTTCACCTTTTTTCAAAGATTTTTTTATAACTAACGTCGCCGAATGTTGATTACTTGTTTCGCACGGAGTGTTTTTGGGATTTACTTTGTCAGAAAATGGGATAGCTGTCGACCCTAATAAACTTTGAGCAATTCAAAACCGTCCTGTACCTAGAAACATTTATGAAATACGAAGTTTTGTTGGTGCAGCAGGCTACCTCAGATCTTTAATTAAAAATTTCTTAAACTGGCTGGACCTTAAACAGATTTTTCAACAAGCCCCAAAAAATCGCCAATTCTATTGTCTAAAGAGGCAGAGAATTCTTGGCAGGAAGTAAAAAGAGTCATTACCTCGGAGCCCGTCACTCGAAAATTCGATTGGCATTTACCAATAGTTATAGAAAGCGATACGTTCCCAAAATCATCAGCAGCAGTACTCGTGCAGCTGCGTATGAAATTATTGGGCAATCATAGCCGATCAGTGTTCCACCCAGTTACTTGCTTCTCACAAAAACTAAATGCTACCCAACAAAAGTATTCAGTGCAGGAGCGAGAGCTACCGGGTATTTTGTGCGCACTTCAACATTGGAAACATCGGGCAGAAGGTGACGATGTTACTGTAAACACTGACCACCAATCATTGCGAACGATTTACAATAAGACAATATAACCAGCCAGGATTATGAGATTTTTAGAGGTCCTCGAACACTACAATATTCAAATTCTATATCGTCGGCGTAAATTCAACGTTCTGGCAGATTTTCTTTTACGATCAAAGGATGCTGTGTTTCTATGGGTTGAAGAGAAAATAAAGAGCGGTGAAAATAATAGCACAATCGAGTCAGCGCAATTTGACAATTTATGCCAAGTTAAAATATCGGTACCGAAAGCTCTGAAATATCCCGAAAACGTTGAATCGCATTGGCTTCCAATGCGTAATTGAGTTCCTTTGCCTTCACGAAGAGCTGTCTCCCAAAATTAATGCCAAATGAGTCAAAGAGAAATTTGCAGTTCTCGAATCAAAATTATACTTAAGAAAAGACAACCCAAATAATGATCTACCCAGCCCTTTGAGCCCCTTTGGATCGATTTTCCTACTCGAAATTCTTGATTACACTGATTTAATCGACACTATAAAACGTCTTCGCGAAGATCTAAGACACCTATCAATAGGAACAATTATGCGTAGAGCAATTCGACAATAATGGTACCCGGAGATATTATTAGCCACATATAATGTCATTTTTTGTTGTAAATATTGTCATTTTATGAAACCTCCAGATCCATCGTTGGGTAACTAAACCTCCTTTCAATCCGCCCAACCATTGACCTGATGGGGGATAGACCATACAAAAATTAGATCTTAAATTATTTTAACTGCGAGTGAATATGCCACCAGCTGGCTGGAGTCAGGGTTAATACCAGCTGCAGACTTTCTAAGAACGTCACCGCTGTTATTACTCATAATACAAACATTCGGCACCCTTATACAAAGAATTAGCGATAATGCAGGCTGTTTCAGAGAAATCGAGGCTCAACAATTCCAAAAGCGCCATAGCCTCAACTTCATCCACACAACTCAATCTAGATGCCAAACAAATGGAAAAGTTGAACAAGTAAACGGTATAGTTAAAAACATCCTCACTTGAATCCTCTTGGACCTTCTAAACATATCTCTGCCTTCAGCACATTCTCTTGCAACATTAATTGATAATAAACGAGTATCTCTAAGTGGATACAGTCTATTTACTTCTATTCAGCACGCAACCATCTGAAGAAAAACCTGCATACCCGGAATATATAAAAGAGCCTACCGAATATAAGCAGCGGCTGTGGGAGAAATAACTAGGACTATCAGAATAATGTTTCACCTGCTAACTCAAGCCTTGCCAATCTGTGTCTGTAAGAACGACCCACTCCATACATCTTTCCATGTGGTTGCGCTACTTATATGTAGATTGCCGATCGACCTCGGCATCCAAAACCTCTCTCCTTGGGTACACCAGCACAAGTATAAACTTTATGCCTCGTCCCATACAAAGTTGTATAGAACGAAGTTTAAAGTTGATGCTTGAGCCGGAGTGCTTCGGGTGGTCTTTGTGACCAGCCTAATTCTGGGCAGAGTTCGTCATAGAACCCCCATTTCCTCAATCTAATTTTATTGAACAATTTATTTAATGATCTCTCACCTGGTGTTACGGGATGAATCCGTGGAGTTGGTACTGGCTGCGCCAGTAGCTTGTTGATTGTCACTATATCTCGCGAGGCTGGTTCTGTGCGGCTGTGGCGTGTGTGGCTGATTATTATGTGGCTAATGATTATGTGGCTGGTACTGATGGCGGGTAATGTGAGGATGGTGATTGATACGATTTTTCCCTTGTTAATACGGGTCCAGATGTAGTACTTAACAGTAGGAAAGTAAACATCAGAGTTTCCTTCGGTAGATTTTAATAATTAACTGATTTTATATTTGGACTTGCTCTGGTGTTTACCACTATCGATTGATCCCGCGACACCTGGGCCCTTCATTTTCTCCGAATTTGTCTCCTTTTCTGAACACTGCTTCAAAAGTACTCAAGGCCGCTATATTAACCAGCTTGATCCGATCCTCCCATATCGTCTCGACAAATCCTTCCCTCTTTACCAGCGCTCGTCGAGCCTGCCCCTTACCGCGTCAAACTTTTTTTGCTCCAAGTATGCGCTCCACCAGTTGTTCTATGGTGGTTTCTGAGCTGCTCTTAACCATTATTGGGGTAGGTTGTGAGTCATCTAGAATTTGTAGTGGTAATGGGTCTTCGTTGACCTTTCAGATTGAGTCTCCGTAGAATTTAGGCCTTGTCCTAGAGAGCACATCTAATTTCACCATATAGGGCGAGATTGCTTCCACAACTTTGTATTTGGCATTCACTTATGCTAAGTGCTTTTCTAATTGAGGAGACGGGATGTTTTTCAGACTGAGCCATACTTCCAAATGTGGTGCTGGGTTTCGCTCTATATTCGCCTGGTCTTCCATTGCCTACTGTGCTGCCACCATAGCTGCCGAAGCAAACTTCTGGGCTTCTCGTGCTCTATCGACCATTTTTCAGCCCGCGTTGCCCGGATTGAAAGCGGCTCTGAAGAAATGGATGGTTTTAGTTGCACCGGCTCAGCGTGATACCGATGCTCCAAGAGTAAAGGACTTCGAGTTGTTGTCGAGCTATCTCGATTGTTTATTGCCAGTTGCGTGGTGGTCAACATTGACGCCCATTACTAATGTGAGAATTAAATAATCGTCTGAAGATATATTTAGGCCTCCCGATTCATCTTCGTCGTCGCCCCGTCTGTTTCTGGGTAAAATGGCGTAGATAGCTATCATTTGATCTTTGTAAGCTGGTATAGATATTTCCCAAAATCGCCTACCTGATTTGAACCTCTATCTGATCTCAATGCGTGTGGAAAGTCGTGAAATCTGTAATGACATATCATAAACGCTACGCTCACTCCTCAGCGTTCATTGTATGCATCGCCTCTCAAGTCACACTTTTCAGCAGATATCGGTTCTTACCATCAAGTACTGGGGATCATTTTTGCTGCTCCTTGGGAAGTTGGTCATGAAGTCGATGGAGAGTTCACTCTGGAACCGATCTGGTACCGGTAGTGGTAGTAACCATCCCTGCCTCCTCGACCGCCAGACTCTCGCTCTTCCGTATACATCGCAGTTCTTACAGAATCTCCGTGCCATCCTGCTCATTCCAGGTCAGAAGAAAGTTCGGGAGAGAGTAGCGATAGCATTATTACGTCTAGGATGGCCTGTCATGTGCGAATCGTGTGTTCTTTCGATCGATGCCGTACGCAGAGGCTCCCAATCTGGTATCCACAATCGCTTACAAATGCACAATGCACCTCTGACGTCTAGTTCGCATTCCGCTCGTGCCGCTTTCAATCGGAGGTTGGCTGCAAACTGTGTTCGTCGTTCCACGATTTCCTCTACAGTTATCTTCTTACAACCTGTTCTTCACTTCAACCTGCATCCCAAAGCTCCTAAAGGTCCTCTTCAAATAGTTGTGATAGCTATGGGCTTACGGAATGGAATCATCCTCGGAAGTGCAATCACGGCTGACTGAACTCAGTCCTGCACACTACATTGGAACGTCAGGTTGCCTGCTGTAGAGAATTATATTCTGTCTGGGTTGAAGTGAGCGAAAGTTATATACACAGAAGAGCTATCCGTGCACAAGCCCCAGTACCGTTTTATGTACCATAGATAGTTCTCGCAGCCATTCTAAAGTTCTTCGATCCCAATAATTCCCATGCACCGATTCAACGTGATTCCCACTCGCCACTGTTCGCAACAGTAGTTGATCTCAGCGATTTTTTTTTTCCTAAACTTTTTTACTGCTGGTGTGAATGAAATTGGTAGACTAGACGATTCTGTTGGAAATTATATAAGTGTATTGAGAGGGAAAGAAGTCTACAGAAGTTACAGAGGGTAATATCTAGGTTCTCGCCTAATGTCAACGTGTTAGAACTTGGGTTATACTCACAAGTAGAAGACTTCAAAGATATGAGGAGGGTAGATCAATGTATTGTAATAATGATAGAGTTAACTCAGGAGATGATGATCTATGTAAAGAATGTAATGTTTTTCTTTTTTTCTTCTCAGACGTGCGGTCTCATATATACAAGATAAAGGACCTCTAATCACTAGTCTCGACCCAATTTAGTCCTTACACTTGTGCCGTATTAGCCCTTACTATTCTGTGTCGTGATGTTTGTATGATGATATCCGAGGTGTTGTTGTTATTATTGTTATTATGGTTATTGCCCGTGCCGGCTGACAACTGATGCCTCCGATATTGTTTGTAGGCAATTAGCGGGAGCTAGGCTAAAATTAGACGATCAATATGCGTGATATTGACAAGGATAAAGGCATATTCTCACACAACGAACTTACCCTGTCAGTGGGTCACAACATTCCCCCTATTACCTCGGGTTCTTCCATGTATTTGTTTACGGGCTCTCTCATCAATCATTTCTTCATAGAGCCAGGAACTAAAAGTTACTGACGTGGTATTGCCAACTTCCCATTCATACAGATCTTTTACGCCAATTTGCGACCTCTTTTCTCTGAATAACACTCGGTGTAATGGCTTAGTGAATCCATCAGCGAGTTGATCATTCCCCCTTGATCCAATACACCATGATGCGTCCTTTCTCGACTTCGTCAAAAATCTGGGGATAGCAGGCATCGATATGCTTTATCTTAGAGGTGTTAGAGATTCCCTTCGATAATTGAACAGCTCCTTTATTATCACAGAAGATTAATGGGATATTCTTTTTGATAGGTTTAACTTCAAGGTGAGCTGTAATCTGGGTTGCCCATAAAATAAGCTCAACTGGATTGCATATCGATATATATTCTGCCGCTGTAGTTGATCGTGTTACACAATCAATTTTAGAGCTTTTCCAACAAATTGCTCCCCCATTCATCATGTAAACATTGCCTTGGATAACTTTTCGACCTTTTGGATCCATTCCCCCGTCTGTATCTGTAAACATACCAACATCATTTTGATTGAAAGAGCCTGCAAATGCCTCAATATTATCATCGATGGAATAGTAATTTATGTTGTTATAGGCCTCATTTATAATGCTATGAACACCAGTTACCCCATTATATTCTGTCCCATAAACAATACCATATTCAATGGTAGTTGATGCGTAACCAATAATTCGATATAGAGCTTTGAGGTGATTTTTACAGGGCTTCGCGGAACAAGAGCCACATCTACCGACCGCATATGAGATATCGGGATGAGTGTTACAAAGAAACTGTAATTTCCCCAGAATTCGAAGAGATAGTTTGACATTGATGAGAGGTTCTCCCGCTTGGTGGTGTAGTGAATTCAACGTATTTGAATCCATAGGAATATCGTAGACGGCTGCATTATCTGCTAAGAATTCTTCAATAATCTCAAGGGCGTATTTCGATTGATCAATAGCAAGCATGCTTTCTTTTCGCCGGATTCTAATTCCTGAACGTTTCGCGCCTCACCAAGATCTTTCATTTAAAAGCGAGCAATTAGTTTTTCTTTTACTGCGATTATATGATTTTCATTTGCTCCAGCAATAAGTAGATCATCAACATAGACTCCTATGTTTACTTGCAAAGTATGATTTTGGTTTATAAAAACACTTGGGTCAGAAGGGACAGGATTGAATTCTATTTCGACTAAAATATCTTTCAGTAGGTTATACCAAACAGCTGCAGCTTGTTTAAGTCCATACAAGCTTATTAGAACTTGAACTTACCACCCAAAAGTAGGCCAGATACATTTTGGCATTTGCAGGTAACCCTTTTCATTCAATTTACCGGCAAGAAAAGCTGTAACCACATCTATCTGATGAATCTTCCAATTGTTTTTAGCTGCTATTGCAAGAAATATCCGTAGGGCATTATATCGAAGAGTTGGTGCAAACGTTTCCTCATAATTAATGCCATGTTTTTGAGAAAATCCTCTGGTAACAAAACGTGCTTTATATTTGATAATCTCACCACTCTCGCCTGTTTTTACGTCAAAGATAAACATCGATGTGACGCAGTCTGATTTTGGTTTCGGAACCTCAGCGGAAAAGGTCCCACGATTTTTAAGAGAGGAGATTTCACTATCAATAGCTGACTTCCATTCCTCCCAGTCCGAGCGATTCATAGCGTCTTCACATGTCTCAGGAATAAAAACATGATTCTGTGCCTTCATTGCTCTAATTATTGATCTATTTTGTGAGAGTTTACCGCTAAGAGCTCGACCATTATTTCGGTCATTACGGCAGTGAATTTTTGCAATATCATCAGCTTTATAAGCTTCTTCTCTTAATAGCCCCGCATTTAATTTTTGTTGTTTTCCATGGTTTCGTTCTTCCATGAGGTTTGCAGTCTTATTTTCATATTGAGGCAAAGCCTTGATATCTTCATTTCCAGACATAATTCTTTGTGTTGTAGAAAAAGGATCATCATCTTCGAAATTACTAGGGACATCTGAGAGGGCACTTTCAGTGTCACTCTGTGCTTTAGGATTTTGTGGATTTTGAGCCGCGTCTTTCGGAATTATTGATGCAGGATTATCTGAATGATTAGCATTGAAATGATGATCGACATGGTTCCTAATAATGACTGATGCTTTTCTATCATTGAATTCATTATCTAGGGGAATTATTTCCCTTGCATTATCGATACCTAATCTTTGTTCATCAAATCGTAGATGGCGTGTTTTCAACACCTTTCGTGTTAGTGGATCCCATTCAATATATTCTGACGGAGTTTGCGAAATATAGCCAACAAATATTCCATCCCATCCTTTGATGGCTAGTTTTCCACCAGTACCTGCGGCAACACGTTTTTCCTTAGGAATATGTACCACAACAGGGCATCCAAATACCCTAAAATGTCCAATTCCAGGTTGCAACCCATACTGTTACGACGGGAGCAACTTGAGGGTTGGTGGCGTCGTCTTCGAGGGAATACAGCAAGAGCCAGCTTACTAAGAGATGTGATATTGATATAGAGATAATAAGATTTGGCTAGAGGTATCAATGAACCAAGGAAACAAACAAACAAGGTGAACACAAATTGCGAAGCTGGAGAGTATCTACATGCAGAATCCAGCTTCTTAAGTATTGCCGGACTCCAAATTTACGATCTGTCCTTGTCCAGTAGAGAGACAGCGTGTTTCCAAAAATCTCAGCTTGAACCCAGACCCAACCAACTCCCTGATGCTTTGATTGTAAACCAAAACTGAAAAACCCAACACATAACACATAACACATAACACGTTAAATGAAACTAGCTTTTCCTGCCTCAGGCCACATGATTATGAACCTTAACACTATTCCCTTCTTCTAGAAAGCGATGTTCCTACGAGCGTAAATAATTTTTTCCTGGGTATCGAGCATAAAATCTATCAAGGGCTTCCAAATCTTTGACATGTTCGTATGGTTCCCACGAAGGGGCTGGATCATTAAGGTACTTGACAAGGAATGGCTTTTTTCCCCGAGGTTTAGCATCGAGAATATCTTCAACAACAAATTCCATTTCGCCATCTACTATGACCGGGGGAGGAGGGGGTTTAATTTGCCCTGGCAATGGATCCTGAGCAGAAGGTTCTAGCAATGATACATGGAATACGGGATGAACTTTCATTGTGGCTGGAAGCTTGAGCTTATAAGCGTGCGACGAAATCTTTTTAAGTATCTTGAAGGGGCCTAAGCGTTTGTGGTCTAGTTTATTGGATGGTCTTGTAGTAGTAATATTTTTCCTGAGAAGCCAAACTTCATCGCCTTTCTTAAAGATAGGTGGTGGGAGGCGGTGTGCGTTTGAATTATCCGCCGCAACATCCTGGGCATAGCGAATTTCTGATTTAATGAATTCTTCGAGCTGCCTTAAGCGCTGTTGGAAATGTTTAATTTCAAGGGTTTTTGGTGTGCAATCAGAGCGGGTGAAAATTTGGTACCGAGGATGAAAGCCGTAGTTGGCGAAAAAGGGGGAGACTTTAGTTGAGGAGGATACTGAATTGTTGTAGGAGAATTCAGCCATGGAGAGATAATCGTGCCAGTTATCCTGTTGGTAGTTACAATATCCCCTGAGATATTGTTCTAGGATCGAATTGACTCGCTCTGTTTGCCCATCTGTTTGAGGGTGAAAAGCAGTACTAAAACGGAGATTAATAGAAAGACAGGCGGCCATTTCCCGTGCAAGGTTGGAAGTAAATACGGGATCTCGATCCGATACCATAGAATCTGGTAGACCATGTAAGCGAAAAACGTGATTTCTTAAGAGAAGGGCTAGTTCAGCCGCTGAGCATGTAGTTGTAGTCGGTATAAAATGGGACATTTTGGTAAGCCGATCTACAACAACAAGTAATGCGTCGAATCCAGATGATGAGGGGAGTCCTGTGATGAAATCCAGCGAAACTGATTTCCAGCGTTTTTGTGGAACTTCTAGAGGCTTGAGGTAACCGAAGGGAGCGTGACGAACAGGCTTTATTCGGGCGCAGGTGTCACAATTTCGTAAATATTGATTTATGGTTGATCTCATCTTAGGCCACCAAAAGTTTCGGAAAATAAGCTCGAAAGTTTTGGCTCTTCCTGGATGTCCTGCAGCTGGATGATCGTGTGAGGTTGAGATAATTTTAGTCCGAAGAGATTCCGGTATATAGATCTTTCCTTGGACAAGTAAAAGTCCTTGGCTACTGATTTTACAGGACCCCAGGTCGACGCGAGAATGACGAGGTAAAGATAATTTGAGTGCACGTAAAACTTCCTGTCCAAACGAATCCGAATTTAACGAATCTAAGATATCCTTCGCAAAGGAGCTTTCCAAGTTAAGCGCTAGGGTTTCCTCCTCAGCCTTCGAAAACAAACAAAACAAAGATGGATGAATTACTATTGATGACAATTCCTGGGGCGTGATCTTATCAGTAGTTATAATTAGGTCGTGTGATGCGTCAAATCCCTTCTTTGGATTTGTGTCCTCTGCCCGGCGAGTTAATGCATCAGCTCGGGAATTTTTGAGTCCTGGCCTAAATTCCAAAAAGAAATCAATTTCCGCCAGCTCTAAGGCCCATCTGGCCTGCCTTCGATTGAGAATCCTCTTGGTAGTGAATGCAGTCAAATTTTTGTGGTCCGTGATTATTCTGACTGGTGTCGACAAGTTACAAACGTATTGCCGGTACTCTTTTAAACTTTCGACGATCGCAAGTAGCTCTTTATCTCCCACTGTATAATTAGTTTCGGCAGTAGTCATCGTGCGGGAGAAGTACGCTACTGGGTGTAGCCTCTTAACGGAATTCAAATCGGAGTGGTATTGCGACAAGACTGCAGAAATTACTTTATCCGAGGCATCGGTTTCCAAGACTGTGTTTAACAAAGGATCAAAATGTCGAAGAATTGGTTCTGATGTGAAAGCTATCTTGAGCTTGTTAAAAGCAGATTGACAAGATTGCGTCCACTGAAATTTGGTATCCTTTCGGGTGAGAGCGAATAGTGGTGCGGCGAGCTCTGAATACCTCGAAATGAACCGCCTATAGAAATTGGCAAATCCCAAAAACGATTAGACACCCCTCACGTTAACAGGAGGTTTCCAGTCTCGGATTGTTTGTATTTTAGATGTGTCCATAGATAAGCCCTCCTGCGATATCACAAAACCCAGGAAAGTCGTTGAACTTACTCCAAACTCGCACTTCTCGGGTTTACAGTACAAGTTATATTCTTTAAGTTTTCCAAGAACTTTTCGAACGTGGTCATCATGTTGAGCTGGGTTTTCCGAATATATTAAAATGTCATCTAAGTAAACGATGACGAATATGTCAAGAAATTCACGTAAAACATCATTGACGAATTGTTGACAGGTTGCTGGGGCGTTGGTTAATCCAAAAGGCATTACTTTGTATTGATACAGTCCATATCTAGTTCGAAAAGCCGTCTTAGGTTCATCGCCTGACTTGATGCGGATTTGATTATAGGCTCCTCTTAAATCCAATCGTGTAAATTTTCTAGCCTTGAGTAGCTGACGAAGGGAGTCATCAATGCGGGGTAGGGGGTACAGGTTCTTTTTTGTGATAGCATTCAGTGCCCGGTAGTCGACACAGAAGCGGAGGCCACCTCCAGGTTTTTTGACAAATAAAACTGGGGATGCGAAAGACGATGTAGACGTCTCGATAAATCCCTTTTCAAGATTTTCGCGGAGGTACTCTCGAAGTGCTTTTAATTCAGCGTCCGACATGGAGTACAAGGGTCCTAGCACGAGTTTCTGGTTTTCATTAACATGGATCTCATGGTCAATATAACGATGAGGAGGAAGTTTTTCTGCTTCCTTGGATGAAAACAAAGATAGAAAGTTGTGGAACTGATTAGGAATTTGTTGATGTAAATCAGCCAATTCTTCTTTTTCTGATTTCTTTGGCTTGTCGAGGTAGTCAGTAATATCCTTAATAGATACTGAAAAAATCTGGTTATCTTGGTTTTTCGAGGCTCTAAGTAATGCCTGGATCGACAACTGTGAAAACTGAAGAGGTTGGTGGGTATCCGCAGTGTGAAAGGACTGGTATGAAGAAGACGAAGACAAAGATGAGGGCGAGGATAATGAAGGAGACGCAGGTGGCGGAGACAGAGACGGCGAAGAATGGGGAAGAGCGGATGATACAGAGTAATGATGAGAGCTGTTGAAACAGTTTTGACGGCAAAAGTGTGATGAAAATGCAATGCTGTTATCACTCCATTTAATTTTGGGATCGTGTTTCGACAGCCATGATTTGCCTAGAATAGCATGGTAACGGGCGATTCTAGTAACTTGGAAGGTTAGCATTTCAGTATGGTTACCAATCTCTAGTAACAAGTCTATTTCATGCGTAATCTGACCAGAAGAAGATTGTCTACCATCTACTACGCGTACCGTCTCGGGATGATTTTTTACGCGAGGGATAAGTTTGAATTCATTAATGAATGATTCGTCGATGAATGAGGTAGAAGCTCCTGAATCAATCATGGTGTTGGTCTTGATTTCTCGATCTAGAAGCGTTGTGATAGCTAGTGGCTGTTCATTTCCCAGATCGAAGGTATGAACTACTGGAGTAATTTTTCTCTTCCTACCTGATATTGGACATTTTTGGCACAATTTTAGAGGCAATTCTGGATCAAGGGGAGAACAATGATTAGAGAATTCGGGGATAACATGGGAAGAGGCGACAGGACAACGATGACTGGTCGTAGGGCTAGAAAAACGTCGCATTTCTTCTAGCTGTTTTAGTTTTTTGATTGATACAAGATTGAAGGAGAAGCCTCGTTAATTACAGTTTCTATATTAGATAAGAGTGGATTCCGGCGAGCCAAAAGAGTTGGACATGTGACTACTTTGTGCCCTGAGTTACCGCAATATCCACAAAGATTGTTAGCCCATCGATACGCTTTTCGTGCCGCCTTCCCTGCCTCCGAATTGTCCAATTCCATTGGGTCATACGCTGGTGTGGAGGGCGGCGCTGAGTGTGAGGTGTTGTTCGAAGGGATTTTAACAGGAGCACTCACCCGAGAAGGTGGTGCTGGATAAATCGAGGGTGGGTTTTGCGGAGGCGAGATATATGAGGGTGTGATATTATGAGGTTTATTTTTCTTTTCGCGGATTCGGGCATAGATATCGTTGTCTAGCGTGATACAAAAGGATGCAAACTCGCTAAATTTTTTCGGCAGCGTTTTGCCAACTAAAGCATCTTTTAAATTTTCTTTCAAACCTTTTCGAAAGTGATATATAAGGACTGGTTCTTCAGTCCACCCAAGAAGCGAAAAAACCGAAACTGCCCGGGCATAGAAAGCTGCACAGGATGCATCCTGGTGAAGACTATCTAACTGGCGGGTGGCTGTTGCGTAGGAATCGGGGTCATCAAAAGATGCCCCCAGAGCTGCAACAAACGCAGCGTAAGTTTGAAATTCGACTGCACCTGTATATTTGTCGATATACGGATAGAACCATGTATACGCGATACCCGTAAGAAATGATCCGGCAAATATGATCTTGCTTTCTTCGGAGGGGAAGGCTGCGGGGTCCGAACGAAATTGCAGTTGCATTTGTGTAGCATAATTTCCGAATTTGGCGCGCGTGCCATCGAACGTATCCGGGATATTTGGTGCTTGACCTCGTTTTAAGGCCGCGTTATCATCATCGGATGTGTGAAGTGACGGTTGGGGAGCGTTTGGTTTGTTAGCGGACAACCCAAGACCTTGACCTAGGCATACTGCGTCGTCAATTACCTGCGACTGGAGGTCCGTTACCTCAAACGGATAAAGTTCCGAAAAGTCGATAGCCGTCGAATCTCCTAAACTAGATTTGCCGACTGAATGAGCCTGATTCTGTTACGGGCTGCGCCTTTCTTTGTTCTGATTAGTCACTCAGGAATATTACACATCATAGGTCATGTGATGGGAGCTATGGTTCGAAACAGATCAGGGATTGTGTTGGTATTGTGTTAGCAGGGCTACCTAGTACCGACAGTCTCCACAGCGAGTTTCAGATGGAAACAACTCACGTCAGACTCATGAGACGTTGCGAAGAGAGAATTCATTCTGAAGATTATCTGGCATCTTGTGGTATGGTCGTGCGAAGGAGATCATGTACATATTATAAATTCCTCCTCGATACACATTTAGAGACCATATAGAAAATAGACAGTATTTGGCCACCATTCCTTTTTGTTACGTTATTTTGGTGACTGCCCTTCACAGATTCAAGCAGTGCCGAATAGCGGTTGGGATGTTAGCTGGGAGCGCAAATCTGAAAGGGGTAGAATTGGCGATAACTTGGTTCCAGTTATCAGAAATGTCCCGCCAAGCAGGATGTGCTGGCAATGCCGGATTATTCATGGGGATGTCATTTGACATGCTGAGCTTCGCAAAATGTTACGACGGGAGCAACTTGAGGGTTGGTGGCGTCGTCTTCGAGGGAATACAGCAAGAGCCAGCTTACTAAGAGATGTGATATTGATATAGAGATAATAAGATTTGGCTAGAGGTATCAATGAACCAAGGAAACAAACAAACAAGAAACGAACAAACAAGGTGAACACAAATTGCGAAGCTGGAGAGTATCTACATGCAGAATCCAGCTTCTTAAGTATTGCCGGACTCCAAATTTACGATCTGTCCTTGTCCAGTAGAGAGACAGCGTGTTTCCAAAAATCTCAGCTTGAACCCAGACCCAACCAACTCCCTGATGCTTTGATTGTAAACCAAAACTGAAAAACCCAACACATAACACATAACACATAACACATAACACGTTAAATGAAACTAGCTTTTCCTGCCTCAGGCCACATGATTATGAACCTTAACACATACCGTGCCTCCTAAGGAGTCACATTACGATTAGAGACTGGACTACGATTTCTAAGGTAGGCAGCTGTGTTGAATGCATATTCCCAGAATTCCTCGGGAAAGTTGGCCTCTATTCTCAGAGCTTGACCTTTCTCGAGGATAATTCTATTACACCTTTCTGCAATACCATTTGCTTCTGGCATATAGCCAATGGTACACTCAAATTCACACCTCAAATTCTCAAGAAATTTTGTAAATGCGTTATTCAGAAACTCCTTTCCTCTATCGCAGTGGACACAGCGGAGTTTGTAATTAAAGACTTGCTTACGAAAGGTCGTCTCACTTCGGACTATGTAGCTTTCGAGACTATTTAGAATGCGCTCTGACTTCTTGTTTGGCAAGAATTGAACATCAACCATTTTTGTGCATTGATCTGTATTATTATTATTATTATTATTATTATTATTATTATTATTATTATTATTATTATTATTATTATTATTATTATTATTATTATTATTATTATTATTATTATTATTATTATTATTATTATTATTATTATTATTATTATTATTATTATTATTATTATTATTATTATTATTATTATTATTATTATTATTATTATTATTATTATTATTATTATTATTATTATTATTATTATTATTATTATTATTATTATTATTATTATTATTATTATTATTATTATTATTATTATTATTATTATTATTATTATTATTATTATTATTATTATTATTATTATTATTATTATTATTATTATTATTATTATTATTATCGTGTCGGGCATGGCCCTACACCCAGGGGGCGTGACACGGGTACTCGAGCTCTGACAAAGACTCATGACTACCTACATGACCGGGCCTATATGATCCGTGAGATAAAAAAAAAAAAAAAAAATTTCTAAGGAGTCCGGTGTCCTACACCAGCTTCTCTACTTTTCTACCCAAACTCCGCCAGACCAGAAACTTCTGTCAGAGAAAGGGGTCCACGCGATGTTCATTCACGCTTTGTTCTTTGTAGCACTCTGTCTCGGTCAGGAACCGTAAAAACAGCTGCCATTCGTTGTGTCCGACCATCTCTTTAGCGGTGGGGCACGCTTCACATGTGGTAGATCTCAAAAGTTGTGTGGCTCGTCGGCATTCCGCAAAATGCCACGGTCGCTTTTCCCGCCCGCATACGCAAGTAATTGTGGCATTCATATGTCTGAACCGTCTATGGTAGTCTGCGAATTCTCCATGGCCAGTCCGCGCAGCAATTAATCGGTGATATGCCCACCGTGGGAGGGCTAGTTCCGGGGGTCGTTTTCGGCGCATCTGGATGTCTAGATCCTCATAGCGTTTTGGTTTCGATGCTCGCCACCAGCTATCAACTAGCTCTTGCTTGCGGATATTGATGTGGCGTCCGAGTGCTGCAAAAGTAAGAATGGGAACCCTTTCCCTGTCGTTTATTCTAAGTGAGGTTGCCCATTCCGGAGATATCTCTGCTAACGCTGCTCTTGCCATTTCGTCGGCTTTTTCATTCCCCTCTATGCCGCTGTGTCCAGGGATCCATCGGATCTGCACACGACGGTGCTCGTCACTCAACTGCTCAAACCTCCGCACTGCTGTTAGTGAAGAGCTGGATTGTCCTTTTTCTAAAGCTCTGGACGCCTCCTGGTTGTCCAGTAGGATTTTGATCGGAGAATTCCTCTCAATTATGAGGGAAACCTCTAGTGCTTTGAGAGCTCCAAAGATTTCAGCATCGTAGACCTCACCACCCAAGAGAGGCCCCCTCCCGGTCGTTAACAGATGTCCATCTCTATAGATCGCGTATCCATACGCCGACTGGGCAGGTTCATTTGACGACCCATCCGAGTAGGCGCAAATTGTTCCAGGGGGTAACCTTTGGAGCCAGTCTTTTACCACCTCTGCCTCTGTTTTCTTGTCCTTCGCTGGGTGGTGTCTGCGCACAGAACCCTTTGTGACATAAGAAAGAGAGCCCGGTTCTTCCGTCTTTGGAATCGTTCGCATGCTCGTCTGTAGACGCGTATGATAACGTTCGTGGACTTCAATAGGGCGGCCTTTATGACCCACGTGTAAGCCTAAACGTTTGATTGATTCCGTAGTAGTCTCGTTTGCTGTGAGAGAATCGAGGACCTTAGTTATGCACGAAGGTCGAAGTCGTAAAAATAGTTTATCAATTTCTAATAAAGAGGAAATTACAGTGTGCGGTTCGACTCCCTAATATGTACAACCTCACCCGAACTCGCTAACCTACCCTACCCTATTCCCTCAAGTTGCCTTGTCCCCGTCCCTTGGTACCTAACGCCCAACTCCACCCATCCCAAGATAACGACTTCCTGTAACTCCGAAATGCTCCCTTCATCCCTGCCACTAGCCACCGCTCGGGTCAGGCATTCCCGCTCCCGGCCGATCCCCCCTGCGTCTATTAGAGTCTCGTCATTCCAATTATTACTGGGGTGGTCCCTGTGACCAGCTCCCATACGGGCGCAGCCCATAACATTTGCCCTGAATTGTAATGGGTGCCAATTGTCGAGTCTACGTATCCGTGCTGCTGAGCGCAGCTGCCTCTGTTGAAGTAGTATCTTTGCCGGAGGAATTCCAGCTTCTCTGTGTAGAACTGAGTTTGGCGTGGTGCGCCATGCCGGTAAGGCTGCTCGAATTGCCTTGAGAATGGTTCGGTCTACGAGATTCGTGTGCCACCCAACTCCTGTGCTCACTTGCTTCTTGCTGTTCGCGTTTACCCGGGTAGGACCAGGCCACCAAGCCTCTACCCCGTAGGTCACCGTACTAACTATGCATGCTTGTACTGCCCGTATCAAGGGGCCCGGTGCTGCGCCCCGTTGTACTTAGTTAATTTGTTGCAAGAAGTGTCCCAGCTTTTGCGCCTTCCCGCACCACTGTTGTACGTGAACTTTGAATGACAGTTGCGAGTCTATCCACACCCCGAGCCAACGAATTTGTGGAGAAGGTGATATCCTTTGACCTTTAACATTGACGGATAGGTTTGAGGTGTCTATCTTCTTCCTCGGACCTCCGCTGATGACCAACAGCTCAGACTTTGAAGGGTCAAAATCGATCTTGTTTTCCGCTGCCAGCTCTACTAGTCTATCAATTTCTTCCTGAGCTGCTGCGATTGCTTCTTGAGGGTTCTTGCCTGCTCGGACGACAGCAATATCGTCAGCATAGCCGAACCTGCTGTTTGGACTGCCCTTTTGGATAAGGATCGAGATGTATAGTAAGAAGAGAAGAGGGGAGATGGGCGATCCCTGAGGAACACCGCACTCTACCGCTTTGTCGTTCGTCACACCATCCTTGTATCTTATTCGTACCCTTCGTTGCTCCAGGAAAGATTCAATCCAGCGGCAAATAGAGACCGGCCAACCCTGTTCCCTCATCTGCCGGAGTAAACGCTTGTGCAAGACTCCGTCGAATGCTCCTTGCACGTCGAGCGTTACCATGGCTGTCACTTTGCCGTTTCTCATCGCTGCCTCTGCATCGTGAACGACGCAGGAGACTAGGTCTACGGCTGAACGTCCAGGGAGAGCACCAAAAAGTTGCTGCGGGACTATTCGATGTTCGATTGCCAGTCGGGCCATCTTTTTGGCTACTAATCTTTCGGGACCTTTTGCTAGACTTGAAAGTAGTGAGATTGGTCGCCATCCTTTAGTAGTGGATAGGTCTCGGCCTGGTTTTGGGATCATTACAACTTCCGCCAATTTGAACGGAATCGGGACATGTCCTAGTTCTAAACATGCCTGGAACAGGTCTCTTACAAGGGGGCCAATAGTTTCCCAGCACGCCTTAAGCAGTCGTACCGTGATTTTGTCGCTTCCTGGGGCAGTATCTCTAGATGTCGTAGTCGCCGTTGTTACTTCCTCGAGAGTCAGAACTGATTCCCAGGGAATCGTTTGTGGTTGTCCATTTTCCCATGTTTGGCAGTCATTCTCGGCGTTAAATCGAGCGAGTAGGGAGTCGCGAAGCGCAATTGCTCGTTCCAACGGATCCGAAAGCCAACGGTTGGGAGTGATTTGTAGTGGCGGTGGCTCTTTGGCTGGACGGGGCTTAGCCCATCTTATCAACTTGTAGACCTGCGCCTCAGATTCGGCAGCCTCAATTTGCTCCATCCAGTATTCGCGTTTTGCTCTCTTTACTGCGTTTCTGAAAGTCCTCCTGGCAGTTTCTGAGTTTTCTGCTTGCATTCTAGCCTCTTTGTACTCCTGCCATTTCTCTCTGCAATCTTCATTCCACCATGGGGCTGTTCTCCCGCTGTCTATAGCTGGAGTCCGCCCTGTCACCTTGACGGCATCGTGTATGACCTCCAGAAGTCTCGCTGTGCATCTTTCTATGTTTAGAATAGAATTCAATGGTCCTGGCTTCGCCCATTGTTTTACACATCGTGTAAATTCTTCTAAGTTCGAGTCACTGACGCGGACTTGGGTTGAGATACCAGTTAGATCCGATATTCCCGGCGTGTACACGGTTCCTTCGATCGTGGCATGGTCGGATGTGCAATGATGTAATGGAGAGACCGAAGCAAAGGCAGATGTATTGCTCCAAGTGAGGTCAAACACATTGCCTTCTCGATGAGTTGATTCCCCTATTATCGTAATAAGCTCCAGCTCATGCGTTGCGGCCCACTCCAAAATTTGGTCCCTATTTCCGTGTTGTCAATGAGCCTGTGTCTGCCAATGCAATGACACCGCATTAAAATCGCCACCAACTACCGTGGGGTCTTGTGGGTGCCAACTTAGCAGGGGCTCCAGAGTGCCGGTTGGCCCCGGAGCCCGATATACATTTACAAAAGTGAGGCCGCATGACTGAACAAAACAGTAGTCAGCCGTCCGTTCCATTGAAGGAAAGATTTGGATAGCCCGCAGCCCCTTTTGTGTGAACGTAATGGCTCTGGGCCGAACCCCTTCTCCTCCAAAAGGAGCGTGAGAGTTGTAACCTGGGTGATTTTTGGTGATATAATGACCCTCTCTGCGCATTGTCCATGGTTCTTGAATCATCACAATGTCCGCGCCTGCTTCCCATGCCTGTTGCAATGCAATGTCTATGTTAGGCCCTCCTTTTGCCACATTTACTTGATGGAACATAAGTACGCCTGACACCCCCCTTGCTGCACCTCCAATCTGGTCGCTGTTCATTGATCTTGCATGGTGGCTTCCGGGATGCTGACAGCTTCCACCTCTAGTTCGGCATCCTTACTCTTCTTTTTCTTTTCAACGAGTATCAATTGATAATCATGGTTGCCTCGTTCGCGGATGATCCGCAACTCTGCAGGCGTGCGCGGCACGATGGTGTTATTTTGGCGCCGTGGACGGGCCATGCATGATTTGTCTGTGGATTCATGTGGTCCTCCACAATTTGAACATCTAGGGGTCTCGGCTTTGCAGACTTCTGTTTCGTGGCTTCCCTTACATCTTCCACACAGTGCTGCTTTTCCGCAGTGGCGTGTAGAATAGAAACCCCAGCATCGTTGGCATTGTTCGATTGGACGCTGCCTCGTGAAAGATCTGGCGGGACCGCTCTCATCGAACAGTCGAAATCTAACACTATTGGGTTTTTGCTTGAAATGGATCAGCCAACTTGTGGAGGACTGTCCTAACTTTGTTTTCATCGGGCGTAGCTGGATTGGGGTTGCACCCGCGACTGCCAAACATTCCCGAGCCACCATTTCGTTGGTAACCATCATGTTTCCGTCTGGCGATTTGATGTGTAAAGGCACGCCAGGAACTAGTACCGAGATCCAGTCCGATGCCGGTTCGATGGTAGCATTCTCATTGTGGAAAGAGGATGACACTCCTAGGATCGTTTCTCTGAGCGCATCTGAGACGCACTCAAAGGCCGGGCCTGAGCGTACCTGATACATGGCGACTATAGCAGATGGTGCTACCCCAGCTCGCTCAGTTATGATCTTTTTTAGCGCTACCGGGGAGAGTTTGCGCCATTCGTGCTCCTTGCCTAAGCGGAGGAAGAGTCGTTTATCTTCTTTGGGAGGGTTTGCTTGCGGAGGGCTTTTTTGAGGCGATGGTTTCTGAGAAGCCGATGCAGCCGGTGGGTGTGGGAGCTTGGCTGCCTTTCTGGCAACTGTCACCCAAGGGGAGATGGTTGCTTCAGGTTTTCCAGGGAGGCCATGGGGAGGCAACCCGGCCGAATTCGTCACCCTAGGGATAGCTGTTGTCACCACACTCTTTGAAGACCGGGGAGTCTTACAGGGAGATACATTTACTGGAGCCGATCCAACTGGGAAGGAAGTCACAATTGGGGCTATGTTTTTAATGAGTGGAGCCAGCATGGCACCATAGTCTGTTCCTGTCTTGGTCTTTGCCCAAGCATCGATAGTCCTTAGCAATTCTTGGGCCTGGCCAAGTCGTTGCTTTCTTTCGCGCTCTGATTGTTCGATTGCGGTTGTAATCCCAATGAGACATGGATGTAGCTCGTCGACTGGTTTGTCGGGCAATGTGGATGTCGGAGCTCTGGCAGAAGCCATTGCGCCAGTTGTATTCATAGATTAGATAGATTTGAAGATGTGAATTGAGGATAGAATATAGCAGAGTCAAGCGTTACGGCATTCGTCTTCGTAAGGCATTATTCTCGTAGTGGTATCAGTAAATTTGAAGAAGTTGTTGAAGAGTTATTGCATTGATCTGTAAATGTAATCATTGTTGAGAATATCAAGTTTAGGGAACCAAAGTGTCACGTGGGATTCCTCGGTTAAAATATTATAAATTCTCTCCTTTGTACATAACCTTTTTAGTAACGCTTACGTATGTAGAATGACTGATATATAATCCTACACCACGCTTCTCTACTTTATAGAGCCATCTTCTCAATAATCATTATCCTATTGCCCTTCAAAGACTTGCACTGAAGAGCACCAAACAGATCGATATGTAATCGGCCTCCAGGCTCAAAAACTTTTGACATGGGCTTACGACTGACAGTTCTGGTAATCTTCGCTTTCATGCAAGCGTTACACACTCATGGCCGAACTTTGACATCATTTAATCCCTTTACCGTAGCATTAATTTTTTTGCTCTGTTCATCTCCCATATGTCCTGGACGGGCGTGTAATAATTCCTGTTGGGTTCTATTTCTAGGGAGTGTATGAATATCATTAGCCGTAAAGGGGAAGTCTTGGAATGTTAGCTGAACTTTTCATATTTTGGCACCTGTAAATACACCTATCAAAAGGGGCTTAGAGATATCAACCTTGAACAAATAGAGCTTTGTATTTTTGGACTGGAAATTGATGCCCTTTTTTACTAACATCCCTATAGATATTAAATTGTCGCTAGCTTTTGGGATATATAGAACATCTCGGATAGTAATGCTTCTCGAAGAACCATCATCATCTTCCCAAACTAACTCGATGTCTCCGATACCCTCTGAAACAATAACATTGTTATCAGCACATTTTATTTGATTTCTATAAGGCTGTCAGGAAAGCCTCTACTGTAAAATTTATATATGGAGATTGCTAAGCCAGAGTGTTCTATGATTCTGGTCTGGCCTTTTAGCCAAATGGTGATGCATCTATCTCGTGTATCATGTAGGATGGCAACCTTTAGCCTGACATCCACCTCTTGACCCCTGTCTCTCCCCACGCTGTCTACATGCCACTTGTGACATAATCATAGAACATCCTTAAGGTCTAGCACTGGCACTTTGTCACCCACTTAGTGTATTCAGTTCTGGCTTAGTAAGCAAGTATGGGTTAAGCTTACGGAGTTTAGGCATATATATATTATAGGGGGCGTAATGTCAGGAAAGCCTCTACTGTATAATATATATATGGAGATTGCCGGGTCATAGTGTTCTATGATTCTGGTCTGGCCTTTTAGCCGAGTGGTGATGCATCTATCTCGTGTATCATGTAGGATGGCAACCTTTAGCCTGACACCCACCTCTTGACCCCTGTCTCTCCCCATGCTGTCTACATACCACTTGTGACAAAGGCTTTACTGTCACAGATCCCAGTATATAGGCTGAAGCAACTGTATACCTAATGCTAATCTAGATTCTATCTAAGGAAGAAATCTGTGTTTGTAATTACAATTTGTATAAATGTTCAACGTCATGGTTTCTGGAATGTTCCTCAGACCACTGAAGTGTGTAGCCACATATATAAGTATACACACAGCATGCTCCACAATTCTAGAAAGCTCCATTAGGTGTAGTATTGTGGATTAGTCCCACTTATATATGTCCAAGCGCTACTACACGCCTGTGCTAGTCGGCATAGGCTACAGGGTTACTGCGGCTAAACAGCCGTCACATTTACACTTCCTGATTTAAAGAGATCACGATTCGGGGTAATATGTCTCGAGGCACAAGTATCAAGGCACCAATCTGAGGAACTGATCAATTTATGGATAGCATAGACAGTTTCACATGGAAAATATGAATAAGCAGAGTCATCTGTTTCATGGATATTCTCAAGTTTTACCTGCTTTGCCATATTCAAAACGCTATTGTCATCATCATCAGATGATATAGTGGCATTTGGAGATGTACCATAAACACGACTTTTACCTTTCTGAGAATATCCTCCTTTTCTATTCCTCTTCTCTGCACCTTTGACCCATGCGATACCAGCATCCGACTTCAGCCATCTTTTCCCTGGTTCTGTTCTCAAGTATTCCGGACAGTTGTTTTGAATATGCCCGATTGCTTGGCGATGGTAAGTACAATAGAGATGCTTAGAATTATTAGCCCCGACATCTGGCCTTAGATTCAACCAAGAATCACCACAACCCTTTTTTCTTCCAGCAAAATTTGTCACGGGATCAATTGATGGTGGTGAACACCAGAGCAAGTCCAAATATTAAATCAGTTAATTATTAAAATCTACCGAGAGAATTTACAGCTATATCTTCCTATCTTTATATACACATTCATCCTCCACTATTGTGACATGAAATGACACAATCTTTCTGACCAGCTTTGAAAGTTGTAGATGTAGTACCAGCCGCCGAATACCAGCCACAAAGTACTTGCCACAGAAGTAGCCTCATGAGTGTCAGCCTCGTGAATCTCAGCCACAGAAATACCAGCCTGGTGGATATTCAACCTCGCGGAAATAATATGGTTCTGGCACAGTCAAAACCAACCTCACGGGTCTATCCCATAACAAAATTCACCACATCAGATGGACCTTCTCTTACTGAAAAAGGATTACTAAGTTCCGTTTCTTTGGAAGCCAGAAACTGACAATCTCGTCGAATGAAATTTTGCTCTTACGAGCCGAAACAAGGATCATATCTCTAGTGGTGTCGAATTCCTCCCCTAGACTTTTCAACCGGAAAATCGCCAGTGCCTTTTCGTGCAGCTTGAGATCCTTATTCAGGTTTCCAAGCTGAAAGCTAAGATTCCGCAGCAAATTTGCTTTGGAGTGAATTGTGGCCGTCTTCTGGGAGGTTATTTCGAAGATATCTGAGAGAATTTATAATTTGAGAGGGTCATTGTGCTCCGTATATTCAGAGCGGAGCTTGCGGAGCATTTCTCGGGGATTGTTGAGGTACATGATCTTAGCTTTCTGTTCTTCGTTACCACAACTTTGGCGTATGAAGGTACGAGCCAAAGCACAGTATTCATGCCACTTGATTTTGGATTTCTCAAACGTTGCCCATATTTCTTCGGCTACATCTTCTGGAGTGTCGTCTTCAATTTGAGGGTTTTCAGGACATGGCGCACGATCAATGAAGTGCGGCAACAGACCCGGAATCATTCACATAAAATCTTGGTATTCTGCATCCCACAAAGCAAAGTTCTCCTAGCCAGTAAGCTTAGTGCCACTGTAGGAGTACCGATAAAAACCACTATCATCAAGACCAAGACCTGACTTTTTTTTTTTTGAAAAAAAAAATAAACACACAGTTGCCCAAAATGAAAATTCGATACAGAATCGGAATAAAAGGGCTTAAGTATGACAATCAATGAATATCAGTGATTGAAGGGGCAATATAATCGGGCATAAAAATTTATAAGCAGTCAAAAGCGAGTACGGGCAATTATAACCTGTTAGAAATTTTATGATTGTATTGATGGGGAAAGAAGTCTACAGAAGTTACAGAGGGTAATATCTAGGTTCTCGCTTAATGTCCTCAATCAAATTTCCCTGTCGGTGGGTCAGAAGACATTCCTCTGAGGATTTCTTGTACTCTTTTCTATTTATCTATACTATCACCCAATCCCAATATTTCAGCTGCAATCTCGTTAGAACATGCAGGCCATAGTTTTCCATATTTCGCATATAGCGGAGACCTCGCTTGCAGTGATTTTGCAAGCTCCGGGTGTTGTTGGACAATTTTTTTTGGAGAGTGTTGCAGAAGTCAGCCCAGATTCTATCGGAAGGTCTATCGCCAGCAGCAAAAATAGGATTTTTACCCACACCAATAGGGCGGACATAGGAACAAGCTATGGCGCTTTTGATAATCTCTACCTGTTTTTGCGATTCAACACGCGAAAAAAACTCAAATCCCAATCCAATAACCCACGGCTCATTTTTGTGACAGCTGGTTAGCCGTTAGTATGCCTGCAGCCTATGCTGTTCAGCCTAGGCATACAAATGACGTAAATGTGCACACGATAGTCCATTGCACATGATATTACATATTTCCAAATAAGGCTAAGTCCCTTGGAAGGGCTTCTGGACCGTTCACTATTAGAACGCTATGGAAGCTACTAGACTACTCTTCAACGTAGTGTGCTAGAACCTTCTAGAATACGGAGCGTATTGATATAAATATAATTTGTATTGTTTTACATAGCTTTTCTCTTTAGATAGAAAATTAACTACCATTGAGTATATAGTGGCTCTAAACCTTTATACCCCAAACCGTGACAATTTTGAGAAATTGCTGCAGGGATGTTGCTAATTTCTAGTTCAAGGCCTGACTTCTTGGTTGCAGTTGTAAGTGAGATCTTTGGTGGGCTTGCACTTTGAACATTGGGACAATTTTCGGCACGATGCTCCCCCTGAGTGCATTGAAGGCACACACCCTGCCCATTTAGGCGGTGAAGCTCATCCTGTGTTTGCCGTGGGGCATGAGGTAACTCTTCTCCTTCACTTGCCCGTTCTTTTTCATTAATTACTTCTCTTCTTGTATCCAGGCTTGGTCGAACAGTCTGCACCTCAATTTTCTTTACTCGTTTGGCCACATTCTGAGTAGCCGCTAAAGTAGGTTTCGTGTCCCCCACCTCTAGGTCCTCCTCTGCATCTGGTATAGGTTGATCCCTATTGTTTTGCCACATTTCCACTTGTCCCACCCCGCTCTTCGGCGCTCCCAACCTTGTCGTAGTCTGTATTGCCCCTTCAGGACAATAATTAGGTAACGCCTCCAAATCTAAGGCGACTTCTTTAACAGCATCTACCCAGTCGTCATGCGCTTCTGGCGGTGGTAGCTTGACCCCGACCAGGGCCGCGCGAAGTCGGTTATTCATGGCGGCCTTGAGAGTGCAAGTTTTGCCCAATGGTGTGTAGGCTTCCTCCCCACACTGCGATACTCGACATTCGAAATCGAGAAAGAAATCTGCGAAGAATTGATTCTCTCCTTGCTCCATCCGGCTGACAAATTCTGAAGCCGCTTGCCGAACTTGTCTATTCATAAAAGTATCCTTAAAATGGCTTATCAGATCTTTCCAACTAAAACGTCCGTCGCTTCTTCTCTTACTTAACCATGATGCGACTCTCATCTTCAAGGTTTCCGGTAACGTCTCTATCAGATCCAAGCAAATTGTTGGCTCATCCAGAAAAGGGGCGTAGTCAACTTCTATTCGGAATTCTAGCCTTTGTATGTAAAACACGAAATCCTGCGATATTCCATTCCATTTTGGTAACGCCACATTTCTCCCTCTCCAGAAACGTACAATTGCCTCTAGATTCTCTGGTGACAGCCCTGCAAATGGGTAACTGCTAGTTTTATCCTGGTTGCTACGTTGACTCGCCTCGCCTCGGCTATTCTGGTCCCTCATTGTTACCTAGGGTGTGTTAGTGAGCATCTCTGACTGACTTTGCAATGAATTGGATGATGAAGATACGGATTTCTCATGTACCTTAAGTCTCATACACTTTTTCCTGGAGTCACCGGCTGACGCAATGATGCGCACAGTGAAAGTGCTAGTATCTCAAAGGAAGGATCTGTTATGTGAACAAACGAAGAGACCGGATAGTGATTGGATCTAGAAATAAGATCATTCGTGAGGACTCCATTCCTATTTAACTATTTACGTTGAATTCCAGCGCGTGCCTTACTATGTTGCAAATTCAATCAGAACAAAGAGATAGGGTATCACATGGTAAATACCTTGACCTGTACCATGACTTAAAAAAGTTAATATCCTAAATTTTTGAATAAGACCCCCTACAACTTGTTTAACAAAGGAGGGAACAAAGGCCATGCTATATGAACTGAAAGAGATTATATTACTTACTAAATCTGCTCCTCAAGCCGCGTTTATGATTCTATTTATACTACACGTGCTAGTCTGTGCTTACCAGTTATTCACCCATGTCTGAGAAGACTCATCACATAATGGAATCTCACATTTGTCACTGTCAAGTTTATAGAGCATATTGGGAGAGGGATAGTTATAAGATATATATTTCTGATAGGTTCTTTCTATAAATCATTCAATTATCCTAATTCGGCGCCTTAAGACCCACGTAGGTACTTTTCGGAAGATACGTATTCTTTGTTGTCGAACGGCTCATTTAGACGTTTGGAACACTCATACTCAGACTTCATTTGCAGATTCCACTACGAGAATAACGCCTTATGGCATGTACCCTCTTCCGTGAAGACCCACCACAGGGAAAAGCGGGAAAACCCAGTGACTGTCTGAGCATGCTTTCGTCATCCCACGAATACAGTATCAGCGCGCGAGAAGTGTTGTGAGGGTCTTGCTGGATTCGAACCAGCTTTCTCCTGTCTCAAGTGGGGCATGTGTCCAAGCTACCCAGACTCGACTTGGGAGAACTGCCCGGGCAGTTTACCACCGCACCATCCGACCACGGCACCCTTAATGGCCCACGCAGGTATGTTGACTCTAAATTTACACAGGAGGAACCCTTTCGCTGAAAACCCCTTAAACCTACCTTGACTGTTTCTTTATTTGTTTTTCGTCATAGACTTACCTTCAGGAGAGAAATGTATAAAGGTAAAATGGTAATAATGATAACTAGCTTTACTGGCCTAAAAGTAATAACTGTTGACCACCAAGATCAACGACGATAGAATTAACAATATACTGATCCGAAGAACCTCACGTTCTCGATCCCCTTTCCCAAAGATAACGCCTTCCTAATATACATCATCATGAGAGCCCTAGCCGGTCCCCTTCTCATGACTTCTGTCAGAGGTTACAGCCAACTGCTCCTAGTTGCCGTTATGCTACTGTTCCAAAACGCCTCTGCTCGTTATAAAACTTACTCAACCCCGAAATATCCCTTCGTCTTAACATGATGCCCCTTAATGACATGCCCCAATTGGCAACCTCTCGTGCCTCAGAACATCTCGTTTTACACGGTCGTTTAACTTCAGTAAGTGCAATAAATATGCAATGCTTATTGTGGATGCCTTTCCCCTTTGTTCAACCAACCCCTCTGCGTTTCCGGCTTGGTTTATTTGCTGTTATTATGGCTTCTACATCACTCACGAGCCGGAACCGTTCGAGCCATCCTTCGTCGAGAATCCATTGTGTGATTCTGGCGACGTCTTCTGCACTATTCATCATGGCTTTGTAGGATTAAACTTTCGCTTTCCTCCACACTTCAGATCTTCCTTTTGACCATCGCGGGCAATTTTTAATTAATTTCATTATCCTGATTTGGCACCTTTGTGGCCCAGGCAGGCACTTCCGGAAGATACCTATCGTCCATGAAATATCTCAAATTTTGACGTTAGGAATACTTATCCTCAGATTTCGTTCCCAGATACCCCAACGAATTGAACCTAGACGGCATGTTACTTCTTCTGTGAATACCTATTCATGTTAAATCGACGAACAAAGACGTAGTGATAATTCTTGACGAAATGGTGGTTGGGCGATTTTAATGAATGATTCCGGGTTGGAGCGGCGTGAAATCTAATGTTTGAGGGCTAACGGATGAAGGCATTTCGTGTATACGAAATTGTAGTTACTTGTTTATATACATATACTGATACTGTGGATGTTATTTCTTCTCTGAGACTTTATCTCCTACCATGTCTGGAAAGGATATAGGTGAAATTCTTATTTTAATCCTTTTTTACTACCTCTCGTAATGGAAACAGAGCCGCGAACATCACTTTTCTCTTCTCTTCTCGTCTCGAGATATATTACATTCAGTTTAAGTTACATGTGTACCCCCCGATACAACGATAACGAAGGTGAAACTTATTATAAATTCCGCATGACTTTTGCCGGGGGGCGCTAGACCGCACCACGGTCCAAAATAATTATGGGTCCTATATAATTCAATTCCTAAAATGAAAGCGGTCAAATCGGCAACTTCCGCCAATCCCTATTTATGCAATACACAAATTCTCTCACTATTTATGCTGCTTGGTTCACTCATAAAAACGGAATAAATTATGAATTTTGATTTTAAGCAGCTTCGCCGTCCATCTTTTTCTATGAAGAGAAATAATTGCCCGGCCAACAAAGGAGAAATCTTTTGTTCTTTTTTTTGAATCATTCCTGCGAATGCAGCCTGAGGCTATGATGCGAGTGATTGCGCAAGATATATCTATTTCGCAGAACGACTCAGTTTAACCGTTGGGACGTTCATACTCAGATTTCATTTGCAGATACCACTACGCCGTACGACATGTACCCTCTTCCGTGAATACCCACCATAGACAAACGCGAAAAAAACCTGTGGTTATCTGAGTATACTTTTGTCATCCAAAAAATACATCATTTCCGCGAGAGATGTAGTGTGAGGGTCCTGCCGAATACGAACTAGCTTACTCCTGACATAAGTGAAGTATTTGCCTCGACTACTCACACTCCACTTGAAAGAACGGCTCGTACAGTGTACCACTGCACCATCTGACCCCCTTCAACCTAATGTAGACTCTGTCCCTAGAGAAGACACCCGCGAGAAGATAATTTTGGTTATTCCCCAATATCAGCAATCACTTATCGTACTCATCCAGAAATTTGTCTACTAATAATAGATAGAAAAAAGAGCTCATCATTCATCTTCAACTTATCTTATTGAAACATAGTACTCGTAGGAAATGTAGGAGCTTATGCTTGGGGAAGCTTTTGAAACACACTTGCGCCATACCGAGTACAGGGGGACAAGGGTAAGTTAATGAAGGTTAGAGAATAAGTTATGTGCACTATATTTATATGTTTATACTATCGGAATAAACAGAATTTACTGCCTAACCTTCGTTAACTTACTCTGGTCCCCCTGTAGATTACTCTCAGGATACTGATGATACGTGTACAAGTACGCCTAATCCCCCCCGGCTGATTAAATGATAGAAGCCCAAGCCTCTTCAGTTTCGCCCACGCGCCATCTCTGCCCTCGTACTAAATCAGCCTATATATGTATCGTTCTCAACTCCTCTACCACCAACTAGTCACAAGCTGTCTGCGTCCGCATATGTTTTCTTGCTCCAGATGTTCCGTGATTCAGCTAAAAGACCGAATTAATCTGGAAATGTACTTAACAGGAAGCTTAAGTGCCTCTTAGATTCAACATTGGTAATATAACCGTGGTTGTAGGTATACTAGTATCCTTACATCTCCCGAGCGCATGAGTCATGAGCAATCCAAAATATGTGCATGTACCTATACAGTGTCTCAGCCCATGATCTGCCCGTTGGTTAGGAATATGCCTGTCCATCAATAATTCAACCGTGGAGCAATAGATTCGCGTATTATCCATGAGGTGAGACGTGTAGAAAGTTAGGCGTATCGTAGACTCCTCAAACTTATTAGAATACCATACTAGTGTGCCAGAACGACATGACAGATGAATGGAACCAGCGTCCACATTGGTTCGTTTCGCAATGGAGGCCTATTTCCGATCTGCCTTAATCAATACTTCAATAGCCCGTCTGCAGTTCAAGAGTGCTTTTTCTTTTATTATTTTTGTTTTGATTACTTATTACGTCGTGCCGGCGCACAGCACACAGCTCTACAGCACTTGTGATGTTTGAAGCGAGTCATCATACCAGCGGGACTCATGATGATATTTCCAAATAAAAAGTCGACTTAAATGGCTTATGGTCGGTAAATGAAGTTGTCACTGGAAAAAAAGGGTGAAACAGGAAAGAGATCTGCATGAGAGTTCGTGATTTGAATCGTCCGAGTTGAAATGAGATAGCATTAGCCAGGTGGTTCTGGACCAGAGGAGCTGACCTGGACACGTTTCAACCACAAACTACAGTCGTCCCTCTCTAACTCGATAGTGGGTCCCGGTGTAAGTGTTGAAAATATTCATTGTAACTTGCACGTTTATATTTGCAACACTTACCCTTACAGATCATTTTGCGTGCAGGGGTAAGCATTGCAAGTATAAACGGTAAAATTTCTATGAATCTCTTCAGTAATTACACCGGGACCCACTATTAGCTATGAGAGGTTCTACTGTACAAGTCATCCTAGAACTAGAATGAGTGCTTACTAGATCATGTACAGTGTTCCAACCCTAAATATTGTGAGTAGCGGAAGTTTATGCTTGTGCTGGAGTGTGGTACATCACTGCCTCAGAACAGCTCCTCACGACAGAGAGACGAGATTTTAGAGTCGTGATACAAACCCCCCCCCCTTGAAATTTTGTCGCAACAGTTTTTTGATGCTGAATCGGTCGAGCGGTGAACGCAAATTGAATTACTAATTAAACTGAGTTTGATATGCGCGTCGCTACAGCAGCAGACGTAGTCAGGTCCAGTAAAAGTATGTGCAAATTTTAATCAACAACCGCATACAACGAAACCGGCGAAGGATTTCTGGCTACATTCAACTCTTTAAACGCTTGTCATAACTTAGAGGCTGATTGCAAGATGTATCAAGAAATATAAAAGATTAAAAACTTACAAAACACATGTGCTTCGGGCCATTTACTTGTTCCACAGCCTTTCAATTTCAAAGGTTCTATCTTGTAATCCTTCAATACTAATTCATCTTCTAACTGTTTCCATAAACGTTGCTATCATTTTAAGCGTAATCGACGTTCAGCTCTTAAACTAACAATGGCAGAATTACTTCGTCGAAATTTAATCTACCCGGATCTTACGTTTCTATTAAAAAACTGTATGAGGCGGTCCAAAATCACGCTAGATCTGCTGGATATGCCATCACTACCAGCATCTCAGAATAGAGAAAAGGGCGAAGAAAGAAACTCCCAGCCTGTTAGAAAAGTATAATGTTTCGCAACGAAGCGGACGAGACATGCAGGAAGTGACGTTGTTATGGCGCGTATTACTGTGGCCTAAACTAGATTAGGGTGAGACGAGTCTAGGACGGAGTTGTGTTTAACTTCACTGTATGGATTACGTGTTTAAATTGTGGTTTTAGAGTGTTATCAATTTATCATGGCGTTACTTTGGGTCTGGATGATTTGGAACAACACGCTGTCTCTTTGCCGGTCAAGGACAAGTAATGGTTGTGGAGTCTGGCGCTATTATTTAAGAAGCTGGATTCCGTATGTGGAATCTTCAGCTTCGCAATTTGTATTTACCTATGTACTTTGTTACTTGTTGTTTGTTCTACTTGACAGTACCTCCTGCGAATATTATTAACCTATCCTCCCTCCAACTTCGAATTCTCTCGGTGAAGCCGGTTCTTTACCCTCTCACTCCGAAGACGACAATTACCTACCCTCAAGTTGGTCTTCGTCGTAACAGACGTAGATTGACGCAAAATACCAGCTGTCCTTTCAGATTTAAGGCCTGAGAGGAACCCGAGTCTTATGATAGTCTTAGACTCAAGATAGCACGATTAAACCCAACTACAAACATATTAGGGCGCATGATAGGCAGCTAGTCGAGCCTGTCTCAACACAAGACCATGTGTTATGATAATGATGTATTTTGTCGAGCTCGGATGCGGTAGAACAAGATGTCAAGGGGTAGGGCAACGGGCCATACTCGTATTAAATGGCCTGGTAATTAGGTATATTCCTCACATTAAATTGAAACAATGCTACGGAGCGAAATTGTTTTGTGTAATTGAATCAAACTTTGACCAGGAAATAGATGTAAATGATACTAAATACCCAAACAGTTTACATGTGTAGTAGATTCACCAAGTTGATAGAGTATCTGATTTAATTTTATCACAAATGAAATCTGGTCCGTACATTGTCCAAAAACCATATGGTAATAAATAGGCTGTAAAATTTCGAGATGTTCAACAAAGTTGTACAAAAATAATTAAGCACACATGTACTTGTACGTGCGTTCAGTATTTGTTTACAGTTTATAATTAGACAGTTTTTTTCGTAAATGTTATGGGGCTAATCGATAAATCCATATTCCCAGGCAGAATAGGGTTTTCAGGGTGGGGAATATATCTCAAAGGGGGGGGGGTTTGTATCACGACTCAGATTTTAGCCACTCACAATCTTTACTCTGGCGGTGTGACACATGTCCTGCTCGTATTAGGCTCATGAGCTCTGTAAAGAAGTCCGGGATCTCGTCTCTGACGGGGGAAGGTTGTCGTTGATAAAGGCACTAGCTTCTTATTATATATGCAATGGCTATAATCGTCGCGGGTTTCGATGTAAATATGGTTCAGATTTATTTAAGTTTTCCGGACTATATTTGCAATACTTAACCCTACGTCAAATTTGGCAAGCTTGAGTTAATATTGCCAATATAGTTGGGAATACAGTCACCCCTCGTTGTAACGATGTGGGGTAAGACTTAAATAAGGCTCCTAAGTGGAGGATTTAATTGGATTGGCCAATGAGAGCCCTTGTTTAAGTCTTGCCCCACATCGTTATAACGAGAAGCGACAGAACAGTGTCTCGGCCCTAAAGATTGTTAGTGGCTGATGTTAGTTTTGTATGCTAAGATAAGTGGATGCAAGGTATAGACACACAAAACCAACATCAGCCACCAACAATCTTTAGGGCTGAGACACTGTACTTGAATACATCTTAACAACAATTACACAGAGACTCTGCTGACAACGAAGATTTCCTGGAACTGGGACCTGAGGGAATAATCGGGAGAATACGCTGACGACATGTAATTTTCAGAACTCAAGCACGCCATCTTCCGGGGCGAAATATTAGCCACGTCACGCTTCGATTGCGGATACTCGGCATTTACAGGCTGCCAGAGGAACCGGTATTTCGTCATGACTCGTCATCATCAACGGGGCTGGTTGACGACGTGAGGCTGACGCGGCACGAGCAACCGGCAATTGATGGATCCGGCTCCCAAGACGCCGGCAGTGGTAAAACAGATAAATACGCAGCAATAATCTGTGTTTAATGCCCCTCAGCGAAATTGAGATGCCAATAGTTATCCTCGTATAACAGATAGCCAACCGTTTGATTCGTCGCACGAGAGGATCGACCAGTTGACAGAAGATCCTCACATGGGGTTCCCCCTCCCATTTATTGGTTTCTGTCACCAGAACCAGTTGCCTATCATCGCCTAGCTCTCTCCTCATTCAATTGTATCTTGATCTACCGTCGACCCAGCTGTAAAGAAAAAATATCTACGAAAATATAGACTGATACGATACCACTCGAGAGTGGGCTAGCACGATTGTCCGTTGCAAAGAGTGATATTATATCTACATTGAAGTTCGAGGCTACTTGTCAGAACAACTAGTCTCGCACTTTTCATACTTTATTTCGCCACTAACGATAAAGTCTCGAGGTCAATATTCACTTAGCACCGGTGGTCATGATTACACCTGGAAAATCATTCCGTAGCTCGTATGATGAGGAGCCTGTGCTTAGATATTTTGCATGTATTGCTGCTTCCTTCACGTCGATCACGATCCAGCCCAACTCTTGGTTGGTGATCATGGTCCACGGCAGTGGTGTGATGAGACGAGTGGACTAAAATATATCGCAGTACATCTCACAGCCTCTTATTCCTTAAAAGTGATAGTCTTGGGGGAGGCTCGCCGGTGTGAGCAGCGTCTCGGAGTAAATGTCCTGTATCCGTAATTTCGCCAGCTCAAGGTACTCTTTCTCTGCTGAGACAAAGTATGGGGCCTTGTTTCTATTCCACTACTCTAGCCATGTTCATGATTTGAAGCACCCTGTACACAAGTACTTGTGATTCCCAGATCATCATGATCGTGAAGACATTAAAATAAAATACAGAATCAAGTTACCTAGCCACGATGTTAGCGGCAAATCAAATTGCGCCGTCATCTGGGGTCCATTTCAATCAGCTCCGAAAACAGCACGACAATGGGCGCTCGGAGGCGCTATTGCTCAATAATGATCATTTCATCGTTGAAAAAGTTTAATAATCAGGGCATATCCATTGTGCAGTCATCCTGCGGAACATGAAGAGTTACCACGTCAACCGGCGCAACCGTAACCTGCACGGCAAGACGTGGCAACTCAGTATCATCTCGCTGATATAGTACGTGTACGTGTACCTGCACTTGTAACAGCTTGTTTTCCGAGATCAACTGACTCTCGGAAATGTGCGAGGTTGTGGGATGCAAGAGATAAACGCATGCAATCATTTGAGAGTAACTTGGAGATGAGATCTAGACGGAGCTTAATCCTCGACACCGTCACTTGAAATCTAACGGGTAATGATACACGTGTGAGGCTGGTACTCGCACAGCATATGCTTAGTGTAAAATTGAAACAGAGGATTGGTTGACATCAGTTTCACTCGCGCAAGATTATTTTATTCAGAAAGTCTCGGCGTGGTTGAAATTTCTTAATTACATCCCGTTGGCATTATACAAGACAATTGTGAGGCTGGCGCACAATAATCAAGACAGGCCTAGTTTAGCGAGTAGATGGTTCATTGTTGACATGATATTTTGAGGCGGCGTGCCTCTTTCTTCGTCGCCAGACAGGGCACGTGTCACTCGTTGTCAGACCCAACGTCATTTACATGTAGATATGTAGTTCCAAGGCTCCGTGAGGGTGGCAACTTCGCGGGAGACCACAAATGGTGTCAAGTTCCATCCATGGTTGAGTTGGTTGAAATGCCAGTCGCAGAAGTTGGAAGTCATACTGGCATTTCCTGGAGAGGATAGCACATCGAGTACGAACGCACATAAGACGAGATGATCATGGATCAAGGCAGAAGAGAACGAGAGCGAGGACGAATGAACGTGTCATGAGAGGAAGGGGTTAGGGTGGGGAGAAAAAGAAATTCAGTGGCGGGAAGAGGCGAATAAAATGTTAGTCTAAAATCTACGACAAACAAGCGAAGATGACCTTAATATAGATCATGACGAACTCGCGTAGACGTTTGTCGCTGTCGCAAGTCTCCATATTCAGTCGGAAAGTCGCGCACGAATCTGAGAATATGAACGGGAAATTGTTATCATCACTTTCAAAACACGACCACCAGGGGTTGTGAAACCGACACTGTAATTCTCTGCTCAAGGCCCGTGAGAGTTGCGTCGAGATTGGGCGTGGATAGATGAAATCGTCCTGGGCATCGTTGACGATGAATTCAGCGCAGTGACAGGATGCTGAGTCCACGTAGGCACGTATATTCTAACGTTCATAAGGAAGTATATTTTCGCTTCATAGATCCCCGGAGTCGGAGCTTCATCCCCGAGGCGAAGGATCTTTGTTATCAAATCACCGACGACCGACCGCGATAAATCCCGTAAAACCATAGCGACGTAGCCGTGTCTAATGAAAGCAATATCTACAGGAGTAAGAAAGAAAACAATCCCCCCCCACCCAAAAAAATGCCTGGCATGGCATCTTTGATCTTGTCTGTACGTAGAGAGAAAGAAAATAAGCAAGAGCATCGAGGCTAACGTGAAGACGTGAACAAGTAAAATGCTCTGCTATTTCGATCGCTGTTGACGTTGTCTCGAGCCTCCCGACCAAAAACACGATCATTCCTCCGCCCCCCTCCCCTTCTCCATCCGCCAACCTTGGAATTCTTCCAATTTCAGCACGGATTCTCTCTGTCAGCCATTTTAACCTGCTACGAAAAATCTAAAGTTAGTTAATCATTTTGGAGGATGGGCAACACCAGACGTCCTTCTCCACTAAATCCGGTATCTCATGCAAGTAGTCATGTTACCGGTCGTGTTAATCAAATTCCTCGACTGCAAGGCTGGAAGATACCTGGCGGAAGTCAAGGTGATCCCTGTACATAGGTTGACTCAATAAGTAAGACGACAATGTTAGGAGTGACAGATATATATATGCCTACACGTCCCGTCTTGTTCGAATCATCCTCACCTTGGTTCATTGCCAACATCGTGGAATAATCTCATCTACATAATAATTATTTGTCAATAATCAAATCCCTCTCCACCAACCAGTCATCTTAGCCATCATGCAGACTGTCATCGCACTCGCACTCGCTGCTGCTGCCTACGTTGCTCCAGTCGCTGCTTCTCCACCGGGCTGCTCTCCTTCATACAGCGGCGAATTTCAGATTACCGTTGTCAAGCCCAATTCTGTTCGGAAACTTGCAGCTGTACGTCACCGTTCTTTACTCTTGACACGGCTAATCTAATGTGAAACAGCGGAGCAATACATGTGGTCAAGATGGCTACCTCACCCTAAAACTGGAAAACGGTCAACTTATTGACTCAAAGGGTCGATTGGGATACATTGCATCTAATTATCAGTTCCAATTTGATGGGCCTCCTCAAGAAAACGCAGATTCTGTGGGTGGGTACTCAGCATGCAACAACGGATCTCTTGCCCTCCGAGAGTCGGACGTCTTCTATCAATGTCTGAGTGGTGATTTCTACAACCTCTACGATCGTCCGTGGGCTCCTCAATGCTCGCCCATTCTCATCGACCTCCTACCCTGCGGACAAGGTTCTCCAGCGCATCCAGGAGCCCCAGCTCAATCAGGCTCTCCCGTCTCTCAGATTGGGGATGGCCAACCTCAAGCTCCGTCAGCTACTACTCGCATCCCGGTCTCTCAAATTCCAGATGGACAACCTCAAGCCCCTACTGCAACAGCGCGTGTACCAGTATCACAGATTCCCGATGGACAGCCTCAAAACCCTGTCCACAACACCTACCAACAACCATCACGACCTGTGACCCAGATTCCTGACGGGCAACCCCAGGCTCCAACCGGTATCTTAAAGCCAAGCGCCGGATCAGGCACAAAACCTAGTAGCGAGATGACGCCATCGTCACCCCCTCTCACTGCAGGCGCTAGCCAATCCAGTGTCGGAATAATATCTGCTTTCTCTATCACAGCATTTATTATAGCTTTACTTGTATAGGGAGGATGGACAAAGATAAGAAAGTGATAAATTGAAGGAACCAGTGAATTTCCTGGACTCGACACACGAGAAAAATGGGGGATAGTAAATGATTGTACACGAAAAGGAGACAATGTGCACAGAAAAGGGTATTTGGACTTTCTAGTTGCATAGCGAACAGGAAAACAAAAGCTGTCCAGGATGACGTGAGAGGAAAGATTAATACCATATAATATATAGATGAACAAAAATTCCATAGAATGAATAGAATCCAACGAAATGAATGAACTATATCCATCATACTACGTATAGTGCATGCCAATTCTGTTTACAGTATAAAATGAAAGTCCCGGCGAACATTTTTAATGTTAACCACATAGGCCATGAAAATAGTTGACGGAAAATCGGTACTGAGACTCAGTTTGAAAGGATGATTGAATAATGTTGCGGAATTAATTCCAAACCCTTACAACAGACCGTCTTCACGTGAAAGGAGGTTGTCCAAGTTAAGATAACGACATTTACTATCTGACAGTATTACTCCGACATGAGTATAATCTTTATACCTCGTACCACACAAATTTTTATGTAACGAGGTATAGAATATTGGCTTGTACCTGAGTAGCTCTCTGGTACAAGCACGAACTTGATTTCTTCTAGACCCACATAAGTTTGTTTCGGGCTAAGTATAAAGTTCATGCTCGTGCCGGGGGACAGGCAATCCTCATTATGAGCAGCGTGGGTTCCAGTGTAATCGACATTCGGATTTATCAATGATGTCTCAGGTTTATTTGCAATACTTAACCCTTCGTGCAAATTGTTCCATAGGAATAAGTCTTGGAAATATGAATGATCAAACTTGAACACGTCTGAACAATAGTACACCGCGACCTGCGAGGCTGACAGCGAGGATAACCCGTACATGTTTGCCCGGACCACCAAACTTCAAATTGAGCATCGGGAAATCTTCGCCGTGTACGAGGCTCACAGATGCAATAAATGTACCGCAGCGCATGGTGAGCTCTCCAGGAGAGATCACCTCGCCAAGTGCTGACAGCGAAACAAGTTACGAGCGAGAGGGCAAGCGCACATTCGCAGCGACACCGAATTGCGCGAAATACGAAGGTCGCCACGCGCTAGGGTCGCGAGTCCCAAGGATGTGACCGTCAGACTCCACAGTCATCTCATCGCCCACCGCCACGGGACATCTCACCCGACAGCATCGCTGACTGCATAGAGCCGGAGGACCGACGGATCGATCCGCCGGTCCGCGCACGACGAATGCGAAACTCGGGACCCGTCGAACGGGATATTCAGTGTGCGTCGCGTGATGCGACGCCACGCGCGAGCGATTGCGTTCCTCTGACGTAGACAGTGCATGGGCACGTGCGTATGTATGTACGTACGTACGTGCGTGCGCGTGCAGACCGGACCCCTGACGATGCCCAGGCGTGCCTGCTGCCCGGTCATCAGCATGCTTGTTGACCTGGTGGGCTCTGGGAATGGGCGCAGGGGAGAGCGGCACGGTAATCAAGGTCTCCCATGTGGGGTTTGGCGCGGTCACGTCTGAAGTGGGTGCGGCGCCGACGGCGCGAGATGTCTGTTTGTGTGTGGCCTAGGTCACGGTGTCCAGTTGGTGTTGGAAACGTGGCTCGGCGATGCGTTCATGTCGGGCATCGGGGATTCTCCATCGATGGTGTACTGTACCGGTGGAGGTGGATTCGTCGGAGACATGTCATCCTCAGACTGGGGATGGTTGGGTAAATTGCCCTCCATGGTTGTTTGGAGGTCGTCATAAATTGTTGGTGCGTATGGACACATGAACCTTTTACGGGTCAACTCACGATGTCTTCTGTTCAGTGGGTCTTTGGCTACGTAAGAATCGCTAATGTGATCTTGTTGATGAAATTGGATATTTTACGCTCTGGTATTGGAAATCGATGGTCCCTGTAGTACCCTTCTGTGTTTATTTTTGTCCCTAATTCCATGAAAATTTGTACGATCCTCGGGACAAACATAATAACTGAAGGGGACTACAGGGAGTTCTGATTTCCCATACCAGAGTGAAGTTTTGACTGTGATTTTCTATCGAGCTCGGATACTCGTAGAGGTGGCTCATTTACGAGCCTTTCCCTCAGATCCCAAGACGCTAAGGGTCGATCCTCGAAATCATCAAAGTCATTTTTTTTTTAAATCATATTGCATTCAGCCTCATAGCTATGACAAAATCAAAGTCAGTTACGGCGGTGAGAGCACACGTAGTGCCGGGGATGAGATGCATGTCATAGACATTCAGCATTCGTCATGCGAACCATTTTAGCACTGTCAATTGTTGTAAGGCATGGTTTTATTTCAACAAAGTCAATCACAACGACAACATCTCATCTGCAAATGAAATCTGAGTGCGAGTGCAACAAACGTTAAACTGCAGCAGGTATACCATCTATTTCCTGATACGATCATACACTTATAATTGATAAAACTTAAACATCCAACGTTTACTGGATTAAACCCTCAGTAGAGGAGAGTTGTCGGCATCACGATGACCAACCCACCCCTCATCACCACCTCCCCAAACCCCCTACCACCTAGAGCAGTTGAACACCTAAGGCATGGCAGAAAATGTTACGAATAGCTCAGTATTAGACGTGCAAAATGATGTCGAAATGAGAACTCCAGCCGGGATGTTCCAGCCAGCAGGATTTGGTAGTTTCCACTCAGCTCAGCAACACAACGATAGAAATACGACGCAACTAGACCAAATCACGCATCAAGTTTTGCTTAGTGAATTGACCAGAATGTACGACGCATTAGTTCAGAAAATCGTTATGGAAAATGGAGCGGTGGTAGCAGTCCTTAGAGCCGAGAATAAGGGCATAAAGCAAGAATTAGAGGCGCTACGTAACGAGGTGCGTAGCACATACTTGGCACAGCGTGTCCCCGAAAAACTACCAGAAGAAGAAAAGTCTGTAAGAAATGCTACGGTTACAGAACAGGAATGCACAATCCAGTCCTCAAACCCACCCGTCACTAAAAGCATAGGTATTCCAGCCCGCCCAACATTTCAGACCAACACACAGCGCGCAGTCTCAATGGCAACAATAGCAGCAACGAACGCACCGTCTGCAGAGAAGCCTGCAAAATGGACTACAATAATCAATAAGAAAAGCCACAAGAAGCCAGCATCAAATAATGATATCCCGGGACCTTTAAAGAGTGTGGAAGAAGCAAAACGCAGAATCATCTTCTTACGGTCTTCAGAAGCACCCAAACCAACAGGCACTGTAGCACAAGATATACTCTATGCGTTAAATTTGAAACTCTTGAGTTTGAAGCTGCCAGCGCATCTCCGGCTGGTGAAACTTGGGTACAATGAGCGCGGAAACCTTACGGGCCTCACGACAGGACCAACTACTGCAGAAACTATGATATCAAAGTTCCATGAATTATTTTTGAAATCAGCGCTTAGATTTGACCCTCATGTGTGTATAACTTTGTAAGAAGATTTGATTGAATTAATCTGAGAACTGAGGTCTATCAAAGCAATATATATATATATATATATATATACATTTCATTCAAGCTCATTCCGCTACGTTACCCAGCCAGCTATGTCCAGAGGAATGTGGGAGATCGTTATGAGGTTCCCGAAGGATGGTCAACAGGATTCTTAAGAGGATGATTAAAAGGATTATACGCCGATTACAATAAAGCAGCTGTAAGAGAAATACTCAGTGATTATCTGATCGGTACAAATTTAACTTACGTCGGATGTTCGGGTGCCGGGTTGTACAACGCATTGATTCGGCATGGGTTGCGCTGGAAGATGACCCGATATTATCCGACTCCAACAATGTGAAGGCGGTAACTGCTAACCAGCAGTGGATAGGGCTGAAGGTGCATACGGTAGAAATTGGGAGGTACTATCCAGCAGGAGGGCTCGAACAGATTCGAAGAGAGGTAGCAGCAGGTCCGTCTGCCGTAGAGATGCCATTTGTCCCGAGGTGGATAGCACATCCTGAACGCATGAAACAGATTACAAGAAACGGGACTCAGCTACACTCGACGATAAAAGTAACGGTCAGAACATATGCAGAGGCAGAACGCATTCTAAAGCAGGGGCTTCACTTTGGAGGAAAATTTCACAAAGCTGAACCTTATACACCAGTAGGGCCTGATACGATGTGTACGGTGTGCTGTCACTGGGGACACACAACACATGGATGCCCTAACCCAGAGAAAGCTCGATGCGCAATTTGTGCAGAGTCACATTTGACAGCGGCTCATAAATGTCCAATAGCGGGATGCAAATCGCCAGTTGGTAAATACTGCAAGCTTCATGGCAGTTATAAGTGCGCAGACTGTGGTGGAAGCCACAATGCACGAGCAACAAGATGCGTTGACTACCGACGTGCAGTCGCAATAGCAAAGTCTGACCGCAACGAATGGAGAGAGCAGGAAAAGAGACAAGAGGAAAGAAATACGCTTACACAAGAGGATGAGGATCCATTCAACGAACCTGACGATGACATGGATTTGACTGGCGAAAATAACCATAATCAAACAGAGACGGTAAGTAGAAATATGGATGTAGGAGAGAATAACTACAGACAAACGCAAGAATATCGAGAGGAAACATCTAGTATCTCGTCATGCGAGTAATCCAACACAATTGTCAAAAAAATTACGCAGTGTGTCAAGCAACTTTTCAAGTTGGTGTAGAAATAGGAGCAGAAATTTTATGCTTACAGTAGCCATACGTTGGGTCGGGAGGAATGAACCATCCAGCATATGATTTTAGATTTAGCAATGTAGGGGAACGAAGGCAGCAGCGGGTTGCAATGGGAGTCAAGAAAGATGTGGGGGAACGCTTGATTGTGGAAACAAGATCAGATCTCATTGACCATCCCTATTTACAAGTTGTGGACGTATGGGAGCTGAACACTCTAAGGAAGAAGAGGAGAAGAACCCGTATTAATATTTATGACAATTGGGTTGGGCGAGATCAAATATGGCAAGGAAGCAGAGAAGAAAAACGAAGAGCAATTCAAGATGCCGATTGGGAAAAAATAATAGATGGCAGAACAGTGCTAGCTGGAGATTTCAATGCCCACAGTCTGTACTGGAATCCTGAAGCTAGAAGGCGGGAACGGGCTGAGATATTAGAAGCACTAATCGACAAATATAGTCTGATCATCAACAACGACACGTCAATACCCACAAGGCCCAAACAAACAGCAGGGCGATCAGTCATTGACTTGACATTCACAATTCCAGTTTTAGGTTTTGTAGCAGCATGGTCAATAGACCCGGAGTACACGACTCCCTCTGATCATGAATTGATCACGTTCGATTTGTAGAATTTAGATGAGACAACAGGAAGTGTGGGACCGAGTAAAGAGACCACGGGATGGGCACTGAGAAACCTTCCCGAAGAGCTTGAGAAGGCAATGGCAGAACAGTGGAAAACGATTGCCGCGGAGCGTCCGAATGTTTCAGAAAAGAGTAGCTGAGAGGAACTAGACTCGGAGGCACAATGGATAACAGACACGCTTACTCAAATCTTTGATCGTTGTTGCAAACCCCTACGGGTATGTGCAAGATCAAAACGCTGGTGGAACGAAAGTATTAGTCAAGCTCGCACCAAACTAAAGGCATGCCGCAGAGAATATCAAAGACAGCTAATTTCATCATCACAGTACAAGGTTCAACGCAATGCATATTACCGAGAAATACGTAAAGCAAAAGAAAATAGCTTTGAAAATTGGATACAAGGAGATCTGGACATACCAAACTTGCGGTCAAAAGACTCAACTCCGGAGAACCAACAGCAACAGTTACAGAGAAGTAAAGAAGACGAACAGCGGTGCTGGACAGCACTGCGGTATACGAAATCTTGGGCTAGCCCAGTAACGCCAGCCCTGCGAGATCCAGATGGGAGGTTTGCTGTTACGCTCGAGGAGAAAGAGGAAATGATTAGAAGAGTTATGTTTCCAGCACCACAGGGAGATAGCCATCCAGAAATTTTCCAGGGAGAAGGGCCTACCTAAAAGTGACCAAGGTAATAGTACAGAGAGCACTTGATCAACAGTCAACAAAAAAAGCACCAGGCCCTGATAAATTGAATTTTCTCGCAATTAGATTGCTGTGGAAGTGAGATGCGGAAAGAGTGGTATGCCTGATACGGCAATCTATAAAGATGGGCTACCACCCTTACGCCTGGCGTACAGCGAAAGGGATACTACTCCGCAAACCAAACAAGCTGGATTACACTCAGGTCAAGTCGTACCGCATAATTAGTCTCTTGAACTGTTTGGGAAAAGTAGCAGAAAAAGTTGTTGCGGAACTTATAGCTGAATGGTGTGAACTCAGTGGGTCAATACACCAGGGGCAGATAGGATGTCGAAAACAGCGAAGCTGTATTGATGCGGTGGCTAGAGTCATGACAAAGACTGAAAAGGCGTGGGAGAAACGAAATATCGCGGCACTCCTCCTCATGGATGTAAAGGGCGCCTTTGATCATGTTAACTGCGAAAGATTGAAGTCAAGAATGCAGGGAATGGGATTGGATAAAAACCTGACGATGTGGGTTGGATCTTTCCTTACGGATAGAAGATTACAGCTAGTTATCGATGGCCACTGTAGTACCGAAAGGCAGATAACGACTGGAATCCCTCAAGGATCGCCCGTCTCACCTATCCTTTTTGCAATATATCTTAGCGGTATATTCAAAGCAGTGGAAGAAGCAATTCCCGGATGTCAGGCGACATCATTTGCAAATGACTGTGGATTTTTGGTGGAAGCACCAAACGTCAAAGATCTAGCAAAACTTGTAGAAGAAACAGGAAACAAAGCCATAGAATGGGGTGAAGATAAGGGCTTACAATTTGACCACGCTAAAACTGAAGTGCTGGCGCTAACAAAGCGTCGGAAACAGATGCCACAAATAAGTCAGATGGAAATGGTAACAAAATCTCATACCATAAAATTCAACAAAGAGGCAACTAGGTGGCTGGGAATATGGCTAGACTCAGCATTAAACTTTCGAGCACACAAAGATGTATATCTTCAAAAGGCACGTAAAGCAGAAGCAAGATTAAGAGGAATAGTCAGCAAAAAAGGACTGGCACCAGGATTAGTGCGCAAAATACAGATTCCCGCTGTACAATCTGTATCTCTGTATGGTGCAGAACTTTGGTGGCGAGACCAGAAAACATGGGCCCAAGAATACCAGAGTTTGATTTGAAGACAAGGACGTACGATTACTGGCATGTTCAAGTCGGCACCCATCGGTGTGGTGGTCAAAGAAGCTGGGCTAAGATCGGCAGCCTCGCTGTTAGACAACCGGCAAAGAAGATACGCGCTACGTGTACTTTCCCTTCCTAAAGACAAAACACTCCGAGAAATACTCCCGGTCACGTTTCGGGATGGGAATGTACACGCACAACCCGGAGAAATCGAAAGTGGAGACTGGGATTGGCAAATGGATCTCAAAACCAAGAGATTGGGACAACGACTAGCGAATTCACTAGCAAAAGGCACAAAGATTGACACGTCCTATGGGTGTGAATACACACAAATAGTCCAACTGACAAAGTTTCCAGGAGAAGTGGAAATTGCCGACTCTCGAGAAAAAGCAAAAGATATATCAATGTCACATCGAGTTATAGAAAATGAAATGACCTATTGGACTGATGGGTCAAAGCTTGAAAATCAAAGAGCAGGGGCAGGCATAACGTGGATAAAAGGTAATGGAAAGTGGGAGTCTCGTAAAGTATACTTCGGCAAGAACAAGGAAATCTTTGATGCTGAACTTTACGCGATTGATCAGGCGCTTGATATTGCGCTCCGTGGAGGGCGGGGCCGAGGGCGCCTGACATCCCCAAAGACGAGAGAAATACTTGAAAGGACAACAAAAGTCCACATTTGTACTGACTCAAAGGCAGCAATCGAGAGGATCACTCATCTTAGGCCGGGGCCGGGACAGTGGCTAGCATGTCGTATACATAGGCGCGCACAGGAATTAAAAGACTACGGAATAGGAATTCATATTTTATGGGTACCGGGCCATACAGATATCGAAGGAAACGAACGTGCCGACCGAGCAGCTAAGGATGCAGCAAAAACCGGAATGTACGTTCGCGAAAGATTTAATTCGCTCTCCCACACTTCAAGGCTGATAACAGAATGCAAGTGGAAACAGGACCGTGAGTGGTTCAGGGCGCAACATCAAAAGCGGAAACCGGAGAGTAGAAGCACCTACAAGCTTCTGGATAAAAAGCAAACTATGGATAAAATAGCTGCTGGAGCAAGAAAAGGACTGGCGTCCATTTTCTATCAGCTTAAATCAGGACATGCACATACGGCGGACTACCTATTTAAAATTGGAAAAAGCAGCTCAAGAAGCTGTAAACACTGCCAAAACGCAGGGAAGCAGACTGTTAGACACTTAATGATGGATTGCAGAAAGTGGAGACGTGAGCGAGATAATATGTGGGCCGAAATGAAGAAAGAGGGTTGCAATTTGAGGCACAATTGGTCAAAGATACGGGATATCTTTGCGGACGAAAAAGCCACAGCAGCCGTATTGAGATATCTGTTATGTACTAACATAGGACGAAAGAGCAATGAAGAAGAGGTGGAGGAAAGAGAAAGAAATCGCCTACTGGATATAGGTATAGCAGATCTAGATGAATATGAAGACCTGGGAGGATAAATAGATGGACAAGAATCGGCAGGAGGGTGCGTAGATGAGTAGAGCGAGCCAATGATATCTTTTTAAAAAAAAAAAAAGATATGGAGAGAGGAGGGTATGTCAAAAACCCAAAAGTCCCGCTCATTTGTGGAAATAAAGGGCGAGAAAAGGTTACGCTAGGCGTAAGGTAACAAATCAAAATGTAGAAGGCGGTTTAGGTAGATTCTAAGTAGTAAACTGGTTAGCTTCCAAGGGCGTATCCCAGTGGGATTAGAACCCAAGAATTGATTAATAATAATAATAATAATAATAATAATAATAATAATAATAATAATAATAATAATAATAATAATAATAATAATAATAATAATAATAATAATAATAATAATAATAATAATAATAATAATAATAATAATAATAATAATAATAATAATAATAATAATAATAATAATAATAATAATAATAATAATAATAATAATAATAATAATAATAATAATAATAATAATAATAATAATAATAATAATAATAATAATAATAATAATAATAATAATAATAATAATAATAATAATAATAATAATAATAATAATAATAATAATAATAATAATAATAATAATAATAATAATAATAATAATAATAATAATAATAATAATAATAATAATAATAATAATAATAATAATAATAATAATAATAATAATAATAATAATAATAATAATAATAATAATAATAATAATAATAATAATAATAATAATAATAATAATAATAATAATAATAATAATAATAATAATAATAATAATAATAATAATAATAATTCAGCATTCGTCGAGTGGTGAGCGCGGACGAACGAGCGGGAGTGCAATAGCCGGTGTATTTTCGGATGGGAGAGCGGAGCAGTGAAGCGAGACGATATACCGACAGTGCAAGATAGTAAGTAGGTGACCGATTCTCGGCTACAACCAATCTTTTCCCCTCCGATGTGAGGATGCCGAGTCCCGGGATGGAGATGTCTCCGTATCCCTGCAGGATCCTTTTCCTTCCCACTTTCGACCCCGGACCATTGCCCACGACCCACGACCCACGATGATCTCTGTGCTACACTGCCTACCCCCGAAGTTTGTACAGTAAAACTTCTCTAACACGATAGTGGGTCCCGGCATAAGTGTTGAAAATTTTCATTGAAATTCATCCATTTATATTTGCAATACTTGCCCCTGCACCCAAAATGACCTGTAAGGGTAAGTGTTGCAAATATAAAAGTGCAAGTTACAATGAATATTTTCAACACTTATGCTGGGACCCACTATCGTGTTAGAGAAGTTTTACTGTACTCTATACAGTAGAACCCCTCTTAGCTAATAGTGGGTCCCGATATAAATGTTGAAAAGATTCATTGTAACTTGGACTTTTATATTTGCAACACTTACCCTTACAGGACATTTTGCGTACAGGGGTAAGTATTGCAAAAATAAACGGTAAAATATCTATGAATCTCTTCAGTAATTATACCGGGACCCACCATTAGCTATGAGAGGTTCTACAGTACCCTGCACAAACCCACCTGTAATAACTTACCGTAGCGGCACAGTGTTTAACACACAATAGTAGTAGTAGTTTTGTTTATTCGTGCTATGTAGAGTCCAAGACTATTATAACACTAGGGCTCCTTTCTGACCCAGGCCACAGCTTCTACAGCGCTCCTATCCCCTTTTACCTCGAACCTAAGATCATTGATACATTGACCCATGACGGGTAGCCATTTAGCTCAGTAATTACCCGTAGAATTCAACCACCTTTTCTACGGAACCTTCTGCTCAAAAAAAAAATTGAAAAAGAGCAGCCATGGAAACCGGTACGCGGGAAAAAGTCTCAAAAAACCTGCAACTCCAGCCAGGCGAGGCCTAGACACCAGAGCCACACGAGGTGCGTATCCCCATCTGTATCTCCCTAATATCCCATAGTCCAGGTATCCTCCTTATACCGACACCACCAGCGCTCAGGTAGCGGTGCTCTTTCCTCGGGAGACAGTATAATGCCAGAATATCTGTAAACAGTGAGAATTCATCTTGGTAAGAAGGGCCAACTTGGTCTGATCCATCACCACCATAACGGGAGCTGGGTACGTCCCGGAAACTCATTTGGGTAACTTTTGCTGCGTGACCAAGTATTGCGTGTTTCTGTTGGCTCTGAAGATAAACTCCAGGTTCGTAGGGAACACCACGTACAGGTAGAAACACCGTCTTCGTCCCCCTTTAACACACAATTTTTGGCACTGCCATCAACTAGCCTGTATTCTATTACCTATCCCTACGATCGACCATTCTATTTTAATTTTCACGATACAGTCGTCCCTCTCTAACTCGATAGTGGGTCCCGGTATAAGTGTTGAAAATATTCATTGTAACTTGGACTTTTATATTTGCAACACTTACCCTTACAGGTCATTTTGGGTGTAGGGGTAAGTATTGCAAATGTAAATGGTTGAATTTCAATGAATATTTTCAACACTTACACCGGGACCCACTATCGAGTTTGAGAGGGACGACTGTATGCGCAAATTTGAAATAGGCCTTCATTGGTCCTGGGAGAAGGGTTGGGGCTCACTAAACTTAGAGCGATACTGTCAAAAAGTCATGCCTCCCATAAGCTCCTGGATGTGTGAGAATCCAGGTTATTCATTCATGCAAGATGGAGCTCCCTTCCATTCATCCTCTAGAACAACGGCTGAACTGCGCCAAGGTAAGATTTGTCCCATGACTTGGCGAGCCTACTCTTCCGACCTCAATACAAATGAAAATGTTTGGGATATAATGAAAGATTTCATAGCGCACAAATATCCCGTCCTAGCAAAACAGATACAGAGCGGACATGTAGGGGTTCGCTCGTATCTATTTCGAAGAACAGTACCAGTAGTCGAAAGTCCAAGATGCCCCTCTGGATACGCAACCCGAAACACAAGACACATGATCATGTCTTCCCCACAGTGGTCAAAGAGAAGAGGAGGAGTTTGGGCGAAAGCCAAAGAGAAATCCTTCAAGACCATGACGAACAATCCAGAAGATTTCTTAAGAATTACAAAGTGGATACTTCAAGAAGCATGGTTTGAACAGTTCCTGTTTGTAAGGGACGTTGAAACCGCCATAACAGCAAGAACAAAGTATGTTAATTGGGTAGAAATAGGTTCCACGAACGGCTGGGCAGCGATCATCGCACTTCCTAAAGGTAAGTCTCTGACAAAACAAATGCATAAAACAGGCAGGACAAGGGGTTATCACCGAAAGGCTTCCTTTTAAATAGAAAGGTTGGAGAACGAAGACAGCATTTCTACCTGAACGTGTTGTCCCCTACGAACCTGGAGTTTATCTTCAGAGCCAACAGAAACACGCAATACTTGGTCACGCAGCAAAAGTTACCCAAATGAGTTTCCGGGGCGTACCCAGCTCCCGTTATGGTGGTGATGGATCAGACCAAGTTGGCCCTTCTTACCAAGATGAATTCTCACTGTTTACAGATATTCTGGCATTATACTGTCTCCCGAGGAAAGAGCACCGCTACCTGAGCGCTGGTGGTGTCGGTATAAGGAGGATACCTGGACTATGGGATATTAGGGAGATACAGATGGGGATACGCACCTCGTGTGGCTCTGGTGTCTAGGCCTCGCCTGGCTGGAGTTGCAGGTTTTTTGAGACTTTTTCCCGCGTACCGGTTTCCATGGCTGCTCTTTTTCAATTTTTTTTTAGCAGAAGGTTCCGTAGAAAAGGTGGTTGAATTCCACGGGTAATTACTGAGCTAAATGGCTACCCGTCATGGGTCAATGTATCAATGATCTTAGGATCGAGGTAAAAGGGGATAGGAGCGCTGTAGAAGCTGTGGCCTGGGTCAGAAAGGAGCCCTAGTGTTATAATAGTCTTTGACTCTAAAAAGCACGATCAAACACAACTACAAATAGAAAGATTTATAGATTACTGCATAAGCCATTGAAGGCACTTTATCAGGTTAACGAAATAATCAAATCGGAATTCGTATTTCCACCCCATGTCTCTTATTTTCGCCCCATGCCAGTTGATTCTAAATCCACCTAGCTATGTAATTTATGTGATTGAGTAAATGAAGTCACGATAAAGTTCGTGATGAATGCGTTTGAAAGATGAAAGAATACTACCACCAGTACCGATAATAATAACGTGGCGCTGGAGCTTCCTGGAAAAGAATAAATTATCTTATGTATGAAGATCAAAAATTTATTTTCCTCCTTTTCCTTCGTATCTCTTCAGTCTGAATATCCCTTTCTTACTATCTTCAATACCTTCTTCAATTTAAAATCCCTTCTAAAAATAATTTCAACAAACATCTAAAAATATGAAATAGGTAGAAATAAAAATTAAATCATTCAATGATCCTATGTCGGCGCCTTAAGGCCCACGTAGGTATTTTCGGAAGATACGTATTCTTGTTATAGAACGACTCATTTTGACGTTTGGAACACTCATACTCAGATTTCATTTGCAGATACCACTACGAGAATAACGCCTTACGACATGTACCCTCTTCCGTGAAGACCCACCACAGGGAAAAGCGGGAAAACCCAGTGACTATCTGAGTATGCTTTTATCAATCTACGAATACGGTATCTGTTGTGCTGACTCGGTTATGACTCAAGGATATCTGGAGTTTGAAGTTTATAGATAACGTGCCAAGTGACAGAGTTGCTGAAACTAATGAGTCATGTATAACATCTTCTTTATACAATAATAGAACTCGCATTGTAGTTTCATAGTAGGCATCGGATGTTTGATATTGGAGGAAAGATGTTTATAGATACTGCCATAGTCAGAGCAGCTAGAGTAATAGTCTCCATCGTGACCATCATGGCGATATTCCATCCACTATACGCATTCAGTATAACCATTTATATCGTACTTATCATGCATTCACACCATTGACTATTCCATCGAAGGACAGCACCATCACTAGACAAGTCGCCAATCACCTCCACATCCCCTTTCAACCTTAAACAGTATCACCGCGAGAAAAGTGGTGTGAGGGTCTTGTTGGATTCGAACCAGCTTTCTCCTGTCTCAAGTGGGGCATGTGTCCAAGCTACCCGGACTCTACTTGGGACAACGGCCCGGACAGTGTAGCACTGCACAATGTTTTACTTAGTATATGTGGGAACAGTATGTGATGGAAGGCAGAAGGATGGAAGACAGTCACTTAGGAATATGGGTGGAGTAAAGTGTGTATTGGAGTAAAGTAGAAGAGAGAATCTGATAATTAGATACAGGTGGAAGGTGAACTAGCTATTTACATGCCAGGCTGATCTGTGCTTCTACAATCCGTGTTAGGTAGACTCAACAACTTAACTCAACTCGTTGGGTGGCTCGATCGATGGCGTGCATACATTGACATTAGTGATCAACCATGTGGGGATGTTCGATTCACGGATAATGATGTGGCGATCCCCGATCGTTAGTGAAGATCACAACACTCCCTCTGTCGATGTGCTGACTTGGAGCATTTGAATTTGTGGTTGAGTGGCTGTTAGCTTAGCAGATTGTAACCTGCGATTTAAGTTTGGTCAGAGCATCTGAAAATTGTCTATCTGATGGGATATAGACTATTGCTATCTGTCCGTTTTGGTATTGTTCTCTGCAGTAGTGGTTCCTAAGGGCTATGTGCTTTGATTGTTTGTGGTTATCGTGTGTGACGGCTAGTGAGCCGATTTTCACCTGTAGCCTACGATAGCCAGCGTAGGCTTTGTTACAATTAAGGGAAGGGATAGACTCATAGCTCCTGGGATACTTAGGAGTGTTCTAGAATATTCTTCGAGACCATTATGTAAACACCAGTAAGCGAGCACTGGAGAATCTCAAAGAAGGGGATAGAATCAGCTAGAACCACTAGAGTTACAGATGGAAATATTGAGTGGACAGAACCTTCTAGAAGAGACTGTTGAGCAAGGGATACTAAAGATGTATATATGTTACTGCCAAATTCTCCAGATAGATCTTCATAGTTGAATTATTACTTTACCATCTCCTATACAAACGCCCATTGCTTTCTACTAGTTGATCTGTGACAATAATTCAACTATCCCAGGGTTACGGGGCATACGACGAATACGACGAATACGTAAAGAGATATGATGACGAACACAATTACGAACACGGAAGCGAACTCGAACTCGAACTCAAAAAATGAGACGATGATAAGAGAGATGACGACGAGGGATACGACAACGGAAACGACGACGAGGGATACAACGACGAATACGACGACGAATACGACAAAAGTCAAGCAATCGAAGTATGCACTAGGGGATTCTTCCGGAAACCGTTCAAAAGCCCAGTGGAAATCAGTTGAGCAGATTGAGAAGCTTCGTCAAGAGAACCGTTGTTTCAGATGTGAGCGACGGGGCTGCTATGCAAGAGTGTGTCCTCTGATTCCCGTGGGAGGAATCGCTTACTGCAACGATGTACCACGTCCAAGGCAACCAATGAAGGGGCCAAATGGCGGCGTCCTCAGAGCCACATGGAAATCTTTGGAAAAGATTGAGGAATTGCGAATGGAATCCCAGTGCTTTAGATGTGAAAGACAAGGATGCTGCACTAGATATTGCCGCTTACTACCGGCAATAAATCCAAGATTTGCAAAGATTCCCACTCTCACTTACGAGATAAAAAGTGTAGCCGAGAGGGTCGATGACGGGGGCGATGCAGACCACATTAATCAGGTTATTCTGGACCATTTAGAGGTCACCGACAAACAATCATCTCTGGACAAAAAAGAAGCTGAGGATATAAGATTTAATCCAGAAATCAGGATGAACACAAACCCATTCCTAGTAAACGCTTTAGTCAATGATGTGACCATGGTGCAGGCCCTGGTGGACAATGGATGTCTGTGTTCTGGTATTATTGATGATGCACTTACTTCAGAACTAAAACTGCCGCGAATTCCTATTTCTCCTCGTCAATTAGAAACAGTCGAAGAATCATCAGTGAATAAACCTGTTGTGAAATATATAACTCACGTTTCCCTTGATCTGGATGGACACGTAAATCCAAAATTATGGTTGTATGTTGTACCCAACAGCACTCATCAAATTATTCTGGGGAAGAAGTGGTTAGAAGACCAGGACGCAGTGATACATTCGAGGGAGATGCGATTGAGCCTCCGAAGAAGTGGCTTTGTAATATACGGTGTGAAACGATGGCGCCAAAAGCTGCAAAGCATCGCGCGACCAAGAATAGCATCAGTTGAAGTTATAAAGAGTATGATGAATAAAATCCCGGTTTGTAAAGCATCGCTGGAGGATATCAACAAAGCCCTGCGACTTAAGCCCTGTCTATCGCTGGAAGATGCTCGAAGTCGTTTGCCGGAGCAAGTCAAGGATTTTGCCCAACTGTTTGCTGACAATGAGGGTGCTGAGGAGCTCCCTCCCTCAAGGGGTACGTTGGATCATGCGATAAATTTGCGACAAGAAGATGGGAAGCCTCTCGCACCAACTTGGGGGCCATTGTACAATATGTCCAGAGAGGAATTGCTGGTACTGCGGAAAACCTTGACAGACTTGTTGAAGAAAGGATGGATTCGGCCAAGCAATTCGCCTGCAGCAGCGCCTGTATTATTTGCGAAGAAACCGAACGGTGGGCTCCGCCTCTGTGTAGATTACCGGGGGCTTAATGCTATAACTATACCGGACCGATATCCTCTTCCACTCTTCAAAGAGACACTACGCCAGCTGTCGAAGTCAAAATGGTTCACAAAGTTGGATGTGAAATCGGCATTCCATCGCGTACGTATCAGGGAAGGCGACGAGTGGATGACTGCGTTCCGGTGCCGACTAGGTCTTTTCGAATGGTTGGTGACCCCCTTTGGTCTCGCCAATGCGCCTGCAACATTCCAACGGTATATAAACGAGCAGTTACGAGAACACTTGGACCTGGACGCGACGGCCTATATGGATGACGTGCTGATATATACCAGTGGCAGCAAAGAGGATCACTGGAAAACGGTGAGAAGTATTCTAAGCAAATTAGAAAAGGCAGGACTTTACCTAGATATTGATAAGTGTGATTTTTTGTGTAAGGAAGTAAAATATCTAGGGTTTATAGTGAGGGCCGGAGAGAGCATAACGGTCGACCCGGTGAAGGTTAAAGCAATCGTGGAATGGCAGCCTCCAACTACCGTTAAAGGAGTGCGATCTTTTCTCGGATTTGCAAACTTTTATCGATATTTTATTGATAAGTTTTCAGAAATTACGGGTCCACTGACTGCATTAACTAAGAAGAATGCATCATGGTGCTGGGGAGCAGACGAGAACAAGGCTTTCGAACAATTGAAGAAGATTTTTGCGACCCAGCCAGTACTAGCGCAATGGGACCCCGAGCGAGAGACCGTGGTTGAAGGTGATAGCTCATGTTTTGCTCTTGGGGGGTGTCTGTCACAATTCGACGATCAAGGAAGGCTACGACCGGTTGCATACCACTCAAGGCGATTAACAAGTGCTGAGGTCAATTATCCAAACCACGATAGAGAAATGGTATCGATTATATCATGCTTACAGGAGTGGAAGTCTGAATTGACGTCAGTTGCAAAGCCATTCACTATTTTAACTGATAACGAGAATCTGAAATATTTTACGACAAAACGCCTGCTAAGCGAGCGCCAGGTACGCTACAATGATGTCTTGCAGAAATTCAATTTCGTTTTAAAATGGCGACCCGGTAGCACCTGTGAGAGGCCTGATGCCCTATCGCGACGTGACCAGGATAAACCCTCTGGCTTAAGTGACGAACGAACGATCGGACGAATCATACAGTTATTGCCATCAGTGCAAGCGCATCCAGCTGCGGTAGTGCCTGAAGATAATAGCTCTGATATTTGTGCCGACCCAGCCGTCTCAGCTAAACTGTTTGAGGATGATGAAGTACAGGCTCTCTGGAAGCTAGGTGTCGAGTCGGACAGGGACTGGCGGCGGGCGCGCGATGCTGTCCGTGCGGGCGAGCGTGGATTTCCGCCCGATCTTGCCTATAAGCTGACAGCCAATATAGCCGAATGCACTGTGGCAGCGGATGGCGTTCTCAGAGACAGGGAAAACAGAATTTGGGTACCTAATTATGAGCCTCTTCAAACGGCAATAATGCAGCGAATTCATGATAGTCAGCTATCCGGCCACCCGGGAAAAGATACTATGGTAGGTATGATCCTTCGTCGGTGGTTCTGGCCGAAATTAAGGGAGTCGGTACGAAAATTTATTCGAAACTGTGACGTATGTGGACGAACTTCGGTCTGGCGTGAAGCGAAGGCCGGATTTTTGCGGTCACTTCCTATTCCAGAGCGGATTGGTAGCGATTTGACAATCGATTTTGTTACAGATTTACCGCCTTCAAAGGACTGTACGAATTTGATGGTAATCACCGATCGCCTCTCCAAAGATATATTTATTTTCGGCACTGATTCAATGACTTTTGAAAACTGCGCAAAAATCTTCATTGATCGTTACTGTCGCTACCATGGATTTCCCCGCTTCTTGACAAGCGACAGGGGTAGTGACTGGACAAGTCATTTCTGGAAGACGTTTTGCCATCTCACGGGTATTACACAACGCTTGACGACATCATACCACCCACAGTCAAATGCCAGCGAGCGGGCAAATCAAGAAATATACAAGTATTTGCGAATATTTACGTGCTACGCACAAGATAATTGGATGGACCTTCTTCCTATGGCCAAACTCGCACTGAATTCCCGTCCAAGCTCTGCAATTGGCGGAATGAGTCCCTTCTTTCTGCGTCATGGTTATGAGTTAGATCCTCTAACGGAACCTACGCCACCTCAAGATGGAAGTTCACGGCATCCAGGACGATTATGTGCTACCAAATATGTGGAGAGGTTAAGGGATGCGCAAGTCTTCGCCCAAGCTGCAATGGCGTCGGCCCAACAACGAAACGAGTCTACGTCAAACCAACACCGACGCCAGCCTGAAAGATTCAAAGTCGGAGATAAGGTGTGGCTTGACCTGCGGAATATCAAGACACCTCAGCTCTCAAAGAAACTTGCTTGGCAACATGCGAAGTATGAAGTGACGGCAGTTCCTGATGCATTAACGGTGGAGTTAAACGTACCGGGTAATATATATAATCGTTTTCATGTTGAGTTAATCAAACGAGCAGGTAATGACCCACTTCCTAGCCAAGTGCGCGATGATGCACAAAATCCTCCACTGCTGGATAGTCTAGATGAGCCTGAATACGAAGTTGAAGAGATATTACGGGCCAGAACAGTACGTCGTGGGCAAGGGAAATACCGACAAGCTCTGGTGAAATGGGTTGGTTGGGCTGATCCAACTTGGGAACCTTTGGAATACGTCAGAGATACAGCCGCTCTGGACAAATTTGAATTCACACATGGTCCAATTCAGACGACTGATGGTCTAGCGGAAACAAATGCGGGAGCATTTGTTGGTCCACCAGAGCCAAATACCATGAAGCAACGAAGAGCACGGAAGAGGAAGAAGTCAGCCTATAATGAAGGAGGGGGGGAATTGTGACGGCTAGTGAGCCGATTTTCACCTGTAGCCTACGATAGCCAGCGTAGGCTTTGTTACAATTAAGGGAAGGGATAGACTCATAGCTCCTGGGATACTTAGGAGTGTTCTAGAATATTCTTCGAGACCATTATGTAAACACCAGTAAGCGAGCACTGGAGAATCTCAAAGAAGGGGATAGAATCAGCTAGAACCACTAGAGTTACAGATGGAAATATTGAGTGGACAGAACCTTCTAGAAGAGACTGTTGAGCAAGGGATACTAAAGATGTATATATGTTACTGCCAAATTCTCCAGATAGATCTTCATAGTTGAATTATTACTTTACCATCTCCTATACAAACGCCCATTGCTTTCTACTAGTTGATCTGTGACATCGTGGTTCTTGATCAGAGATATTGCCGATTGATTATCTACGTGGAGATTGGTGCAGCTTGCTCCTTCTATAAGACTCACTAGTTCGAGTTCTTGGAACAGAGACTTGATCTACTGCAGCTGTCAACAAGTTTCGGTCGCGGTTAGGTATTCCGCCTCGGTTGTTGAAAGGACTACCTGCTTTTGAAGACGTGATTTCCAAAATATTGGTCCTGATGCAAGCCTTATTAGTGACCCTGATGTCGATCTGCTGGTCGTGGTGTCTGCAGCGAGATCTGCATCCGAGTATGCTTCCAGGATTGGTTTATTAATGCCTTTTGTGAAGGTTATGCCTTTATCTGGTTGTTTTGCTATATATCGAAGAATATGGCGTGCGGATTGGATTTGTTCAGTAGATGGGTTTGCTAGGAAGCGAGCTGGATGATTAATTGCAAACGTAAAGTCAGGGCGAGTGTTGTTGGAGAGATATTGTAGTCCTCCGATGATCGAGTTGTACTCATGAATATCTTCCTTAGAGCATTTTGGAGTGTTGGCATCTGTAAGTTTATTATCCGAGGAACGAGGATTTCTTACTTTCGGAACTTTTAGCGTGAAACTAGTGAACTCTAAAATTGATTGGCTGTGAACCCCTGGAACAAAAAGGCCGGTGGGTCCGCTTAGTAAGCGACCCCTTTCTTCTTCTTCAACATCAATTCGTGCAACGAAAGCTCCTTCTTCAACATCACACAGCACCAAGCGCTTCGACCCACGAACATGAGCAAGTTATGTAAACGGTGCGAAGTCGAACGTGATCTTTCTGAATTCGACCAGTTCAAGAATGGAAAATACAAGTTGACGTGCCGCAACTGCCTACACACAAGAGGCCGCGCTCGGCCGGTTACTCCACCTAGCCCCAACGCTCAAGAAGACGAAAACTACAATGCTGACTTCGAGGCTCAAGCGCGGTTCGGGCGGGCTTCTCAACGTGAGACTGCTAATGCACGCGCTCTCCGATATGAAGAACAACGCAGGAAGCGCGACTTGCCGCCTCCGGCTCTTTGTCCTCGCCCACCTCATTTGACCGATGAATATCACCTGCGCGTAGGCCGCGCCCCAACAATATTGCCAACAGCGAATGCAGACGATGCCGCCCAGGAACTACCCCTTACGCATACCGTTCACGACGAGAGTACGCACCCAGAACAACCGTTGTCTACCGATGACCAACGCTTGCACGATCAGAACAATCCAATTACAATCGTGCCAGGAATGGACCTCGATGCGCCAGCCATAACGACTACGGATTGGCAGGACTTGCAGAAATGGATGCGGCAGTGGCAGGACGGGCATGCAATCTGGTGCCCCCGTTGCAAGGAAGAATGGTTTGACATTGCCATAAAGAACGAGATCTGTCAACGCTGCAAAAGGTATGATGGGTCCGGCAAGACACCCTTTCTTATGTTCGTCGAGAACAACATGGACCCAGGGGAGATTCCATCACTGCCTCGCCTTTCTGAAATGGAAGAGATGATGATATCTCCGGTCCACATTAGTATGTACCTTTACCGCATCAAGGACGCGCAGTATCGTTACAAGGGGCATACTATGACCTTTCTTCGGGATGTTGCGTCTATTGTTGACAAGCTGCCCCGTCTGCCTCGCGATTGCAGCGTCGTCTTGATCCGGCCTAAGAATATCGTTACCGCAGCAGGGCAGCAGACGATCAGGCAGTTCAAGGAGGCCTTCACGATTCGGATGGCGTATATCCGGACATGGCTCTCGTACCTCAAGCATCACCATCCTGGGTACGAGCGATACCAGATCGATTGGGACATGCTCGACGATTTGCCAGACCACACTAACGCTCTTGACACCGAGGGCGGCATCGACATCGTTGAGTATGATGAGGAACCAGACGTGGCCCAGCCCCAAGAGGCTCATCAACCGTCGCACGACGACATAGAGTTCGACGAAGAAGAACAATGGGCGGAGTTTGGCGCGGTGCCATTTACCCGGCCAGAGCAAGAGGAGCGTGAGGCGCTTCGAGAAGGTCGGTCTGAACATCTCATTCCTCCGTACTATGCGCTCTTCTAGCACATGCTAACATTCGTTCTCTTAGCTCTTACGCATGGCGCCGCTGCGAATCGCGATCATACATTGCCCACGCTAGAGTGGTCAGATATCGAGCCTTTCCGGTACTCCCAACAACGGTTCGGATTGCGAATATAGTCTCTAGCCTTCCCAACGCTATTTCCAACTGGCAAGGCAGATTGGTGCACACCTCGACCCCGTAGCCTCACGTTCATCGAATGGGCCCGACACCTCTTACGTTTCCACGACGGCCGCTTCGCTCGCCACGCGCGTTTTCGATACGCCGTGTTCAATCAATGGATGCGAGACAAGGCCGGTAGTCGAGCACGCTGGACAACACGCAAGGCCGAGGCTAGCGCGGTAGGCCCAACGAAGGATGACCTCCTAGATGCGTTTAGCAATGATACAGAACAGGCCCAGGCGCTATTGAACAGCTGCATCCGTACCGCTGGCGCTATACTTGGAAGCAGGCCATTCTGGAGTCGCAAATGCCGGGAGCTTACTGCGTTCGTTCACTCCCTTGGGACGCCGACATTCTTTTTCACGTTCAGCGCCGCAGATACGCAATGGTATAGCGTGAACCGCCTCTTTCCACGGTTCGACGAATGGCAGGCCGGAGACGACAAGGCTAGGTACAACCTCAACCGCGATAATTTGCGCGACAATCCTCACATCGCAACCTGGCACTTTCATGACCGCTTTCGATGGTTTCTCCATGAGGTCCTTATACCAAAGTTCGGCGTGGAGGACTACTGGTTCCGATACGAATTCCAAGGCCGGGGAAGTACAAATGTGCATGGATTTGTTTGGGCCCGCGGCAATGGGGTTCCCAACGTAGACGACTTGAATTTCGAACTGCAGCCTCATAGGGACCTGTTTGTCGCCTATTGGTCGCGGCATATCCATGCCGTTAACCCTGAGCCTGATCGAAGGGCGCCGCCTCCAGGATCTAGAAGCACCATCAACCTCGGACCGGCCGAAGTACAGAACACTGTGTGTCACCTCTCGGATGTCATCAACCGTGTACAGCGCCATCATTGCACGAATGCGTCGTACTGCCAACGTCGATCTCGGGGGAGGAAAACTGGGCCTACCCAATGTCGATTCCACTACCCACGCGAAGTTGGCGAGGCTAAGATGTACAAACGAGTTGGGAACCCCTATTGGAACTTCGACGGCAAACGCAATGATGCCTATATGAACAACTACATCCCAACGATGTCCTTCTGGCTAGCGAACAGCGACATTCAGCCATGTACATCGGCGCACGCAGTCCTTAGCTACATCGCTAAGTACGCAACCAAGGGCGAGGTCGACACACAGTCCTATAAGGACATGGCAAAGGCGATCGTACCATGGGTCCACGACAAGCACCCGTTGTTGTCTTACAACGGAAAGATGATGAACAGGCTTATTGGTGAGCGCGACTGGTCCGCACAAGAGGTCTGCCACATCCTGTTCGAACGCCCACTTTCGGTCGCTAGCCGTTCTGTCGTGCAGGTCGACTGTCGCGAGGATGCCGAACTTCGCCATACCATTGCACTAGATGACGAGGACGCGGTTGAGGGACGGTCATTACTACAGAAGTACCAAAGCCGACCAGATACTGCAGAGGATACAACGTACTTCGACTTCCTCACCTCCTGGACTCACAACAAGGCCAGCGACAACTGTGCGCGCTCACGGGCTAAAGACCGCGTTCTCCTTTACTTTCCTGTGTACAAGTCGTCGCCAGATCATCCCCAGTACGAGTCATACTGCCGGGTTCGATGGACTCTGCACCACCCCTTCCGAGATTCGCCAAAGCTCGCCCAGGGCATACTTGCAGATTACGATAGCTGGCAAGCGGCGTTCGCTGCATGCTGCTCAGGCTCATGCCCAGTCATAGGTGGTCCCCACACGCTGAAGAGAGACTACTATAGCGTCCAACTCCCAACCCCCCCGGAAGATGACTTCGAGGGCCTATCTGCGTCTCAGCTAGAAGAGATCGTGAACGACGACGACTGGATGGGTCTCGCAGCCGAGACCTCCCGGCACAATCCAGCCGCACGCGACGAGAATCCGGACGGCCTAGGGGATCGTGAAATTGATCGGACATACGACTGGTCCCGCCATGTCGGCACATACGAGGGTACGTGGTTTTCGTTGGCAGTGACGCCCCCTACTAACGAAATCCATCTAGGCTCTGAGCTCTGGACGATCGGAACTCAATGGTGGAAGCTCATCGAACACGATCGCATCGACCCATCTACGCAGCCACTCGATCTAGTTGACGCCTTATTGCCAGAGCAGCGCATTATCTACGATGAGGTTATGGGGCATTGCCGCAGTAGTCTCGCTGGAGGCGACCCTTCGCCTATCCTTATGAACGTCGACGGCCGCGCTGGCACAGGCAAGTCTTTTCTTATTAGTGTCCTTTCGTCGCATCTCCAGCAGTTGACGGGCAGCACACGCCCTATCCTCGAACGCTGCGCCCCTACTGGTGCCGCTGCCTTTGGCATTAATGGGAGCACGCTACATTCGCTCCTTCGACTGCCTGTCTTGAAGGGTGCACAGACGATGGAGCCTCTGCAGTCGGCGGCCCTTACCGCCCTACAGGCTAAGTTGCGCTTCGTCGAGTACATTATCATCGACGAGAAGTCTATGATATCACTGGCTACCCTACACCGAATCGATGCACGGCTTCAGGAAGCCTTCCCGCAATCACAGCATCCTTTCGGGGGTGGATCAATTATCCTCCTCGGCGACTTCTGGCAGCTGCCCCCTGTAGCAGACAAGGCGCTCTTCACGCAGATAGGGCGCCGCGGCAGACTCAATCCGGCTCCTCCTGGCCCGCCTATCGAACAATCCCAACCGCGACACCAGCATCAACAGGTCCATGGCGACACGTACTTCGGATATCAGAAGTACAAGCTGTTTACGACAACGCGTGAGCTCGTTACTCAACATCGACAGGATCGTACACAGCTTGCTTTCGCCTCCGCGCTTGAGGCTCTCCGGAACAATGCTGTAGAAGAGGAACATTGGGCGACGCTATCCCAAAGATGCGCGTTCAATCTCGCACCTAACGAGATTGCTTCTTTCTCCGACGCTGTACGAATCTACTCGACGAACGCTGACGTAGACGGCTTCAACCATGATCGTCTGCGTGATTGTGGACAGGCCGTGATCAAGGTGGTCGCTTCCAATTCCTGTCCGCAGGCGAAGGGTCTCGATAGCGATTCTGCGGGTGGGCTTGCGCCAGGTATGTGCCTTCCGATGGTTTTCGTTCTTGCTGTACACTTCATCGTTAACAAAAACGCAGCTCTCGACCTGACTATCGGGTGTAGACTGATGATTCTCGAAAACTTCCGGACCGAGCTTGGAATCGTTAACGGCACACAATGCATACTGCATGATATCGTGTGGTCTCCCGGTGATGACCCTCGCTCGCAACCTCCATACTGCCTTTTAGTCGCCGTCGCCGGTTACACAGGGAAGGCGTTCGCGTACACTCCCGGCGAGCAAGTGCCTATCGTTCCGATATTCCGGTCCTCCCGGGATTTCCTGCTCAAAGGTCAAGTGCAGTATCGAAGTCAGTTCGCTGTCAAGCTCACGTACGCCATCACCATCCACAAGTCGCAGGGTATGACTCTCCCCCGTGTTGCTCTCAATCTTGCACGAGGGAGGAAGGCTACCGATCTCTTCTACGTTGCCGTCTCACGCGTGAAACGCCTCGACGATATACTCTTTGAGGAGCCGTTCGATCTAGACCGCTTGCAAGCGTCCGGCGGAGACACCGCTATCGACAGGATGATCGACTGGGACGAACGAGAGCCCGCTAGAGCTGAAGGCCAACGGTTGATAGCAGACTATCAACAGCAGCCCACGCGTCTGCCTTCTACGCCCTACCGTACGGCCACTGCCTTTTCTGGACGAACACCATTGTCTTCGATATCGTCGAACCTTCCCCGGTCCCGACCTATTGCTGTTGCTAAGGGACGTACCCCTGCTTCTTCCGATCGCGACGAGAACATGTTCAGCGATATGAGCGACGCGGCGCTGTTAGACAGTGATAATACGTTTGACGACACCCTTTTTAGCCAGGATGTTCTCGAGCATAGAGAGGATGGTGTTCTGTTCGGGTTTGACTGAGAGAATTGATCTTCTTCAGTGTGCAAACTGTGCAAACGAGAGCTGTGCAAGAGAGGATGAGGAAGTGAATGAGTGATTGATTCTATCTATCAAGAGAGCTGAGGGCTTATATCTTCATCAGAGAAGGGGACGAATGACAAAGGATGAAGAGGAATCAGATGAATTATGAGAAACATGATGAGAAACATGCATGAGGATGAAGAGGAATCAGAAAATGTGTTTGTGATGGGCTGGTATCAACACTCAACCGACCACAGGACCAATGGGATTGAACCAAAGGACTGGGTGTGCCAAATGGTTTTGAACCAATGGACTTTGGGACAACCGAACAGGGACAACCAACAGGGACACCCAAATACGGGACACCAAATACCAAGTCTAGCCGGGGTTTTACTGCCACACAACGCATGCATGCATACATGCAATTGTGCAGTGGTTGGTTGATTAAGCCAACCCTCAGACAGAGCCGATACCACCGACTAAGCCTGCTGGACCACCCTGTTGCCTCAAAGAGGCTCCCTCAATTATGACTCTCTACCATTGAGCCACGTCAAACTAGACGCTGTAAGGATGTTCACACCTGAATATATACACTGGCATGGATTCTGTACCTCACTAGGCCCAAATGGGTGACACCTCCAAACTGGAAAATTCATGATTGGCTGAAAATCAAGCTCACGTGTTCCTCGGATATATACTTGGAGCTCCGCTCCGCCGAGATTCCATTTTTTAATGGTGTGCTTGCTGGCTTGCAGTTTTCTAGGCCATGCCTCTGCAGTAATGTCTGGGCATATTGAACTTGGGAGAGACTAAGCGTATTATTGTGTTGGGAAATGTTGATTCCGAGGAATAAGTCCGTGTTGACAGGTTTTAAGTTGCATTTTTTGTGTAGAGCAAACTGATGAAATTAGTGCTTCTAATTGAGATGGCTGAGGAAGATCGTGCAAGGTTGAATCCCCTAATTGCACACACATTGACCTTAAGCCTAAAGTGTATTGTGAGCATCAATACGCTAATCCTTATTAGCAAGATCACTCAATCACTGCTAATTAGTTTTATTAGTAGATAGTACTCTGTTCGAAGTGGGAGAAATTAACATCTCCAGACACTACGTTAACAGACTCTTACTTGTTCCAAGTTTACCCTACGATTGATAAGTGATCCTATCCAGTCTAACAACTGAACTTTAAATCTTCCATTCCAATAGAAACCTCACGATGTCTGAACCCACTACTCAAGTCGAATCATTCTTCACGAACCTCTGCAAAGAGTACACTATTCGTAGTATGAATTTAACGACCATTACTCCCCTAAATGGACAGGCGAATTACGATTAATGGGCTACAACCATGACTGCAATATGGCGCAGTATGGGACTGTATGAGCTGGTAGTCGAAGGGGTAAAACCCACGGCTAGTGCTGGTCTTGATGAGCAGAAGTTGTACAAAGTGTTGTATAATCAGGCAGTAGCTGCTTACATTCATGTGGTCAACCCTGAGATCATCCAAAGTGTTCTCGATAAGGAAGACCCACACTTGATGTGGACGCACTTGGTTGCTCAATACAAAAGACACACAGCGTACGCGCTAGTCTATCAAGTTGGCAACCTGTGTGAGCTAAAAACCTCTTTCAACACGTCGATCTCTCTAGCTACCTTTGTTCAGTCTTTCGAGACTGAATGGTCTAAACTTCACAAACTGGCCAGAGATTCTACGGATTCTTATCGGCACAAGTTTGAAAGTTTCCTTGAAGAAGATCGTGCCAAGCGCGATTTTCTACTTGGATTTTTGAGTCGCCACAAGAGAAATGTGGTTGATAACTTGACTACAAAGAGCGATCTTACATTTGCTGAAGTCAAGCAACGACTCATAGACCTCGACTATGAAGAGTCTACTGAAACAGCTTTTTTTACAGCTGTCAAAGGATTCAAAAAGCCTAGAACCATGAAACCAGCCATCTCTCAGAAAAAGTCATGCAGCTTCTGTAAGAAGCACCATCCAACCCAAGCATCTGGCCATACGTGGTTTAAATGCCCCAAAATAAAGGAGAGTGTCAGGCTTCGGCAGGCAGGAGCGTACGTATACTGGTGAAGCGAGGAGTGGTAGCGTGACGGGTGATGGGGACCGCAGCGAGGGAGCGAGCAAATGAAGTCACGTGAGAGGTATAGAGGCGACCTTAGCCGCTAATAACACGTAAGAGGACGTGAGGGGACGTGAGGGGACGTAAGTCTGTAGATTATATTATCTATGTAGAGGTCTCGAGGGTAAGACAGAATACGAAACGTGGGGATACACAGCTGCTGAGAGCGAACTACTTATACATGTGCAAAGAAGAAAAGAATCTCAAGCGAAATGAGATGTAGCAAGCACCCATAGCTAAGCCTCAGGCACTCAGTTCAGGGGATCCTGACAGAGAGAAATATACAAAAAGCTAGACAACTAATTGCCTCTACCGATGAAGCCCACATGACGTTAGTCGCGCCTATCAACGAAAAGGTCAGTCAAGAGCACTTTTATCTTGACACCTGTGCAAGAGCTCACATGTGCCCATATCCAGAGAGATTCGAATGCATTTCTGACTGTTCCGGACTTGTAATGTCCAGTTCGGGTCAAAACATGAAAGTCTTGGGAAGGGGGACAGTGGTTTTATATTGCATGTTATCTGATAAAACTGTTTCGCAATTCAAGTTGAGCAATGTTTTGTACGTACCTGGGTTACAGCATCCTCTGTTTTCTTGGAGACAAGAAAGACATAAAGGCTATACGTTAGTTGATGGAAAAGTGATGAAGCTCACAAAAAATAATAAAACGTACCTTGAAGCTACATTTAATGGACCACTTCCGCTGATTTCAGAATCTGCTCCAAAGTTCAAGATTATGCATGCTTAACATATGACTTTTGGCATGATGCACTGTGTCATGCAGCTCCATCTTCTATATCCAACTCCCTAAAAGTTATTCAGAACCCTAATGTGATACCTGAACATCCCAAAAGTTTTCATTGCGAAGCTTGTGCCTTGTCAAAATCAAGTCACAACAAGCCTAGATCCGCAATCCGGAAAACCTATGAAAAAGGTGAATACTTACATTCTGACCTCAGTGGTCCATTTCCAGTATCATCTTTAGGAAATTCCCTCTACTACATCAGTTTCGTTGATGATGCTACCAGGTATACAATTGTTCAATTCTTAAAGTCAAAATCTGACGCTGCACAAGTTATTGTGAATATAATTGCAGAGATTGAAACACAATTTAACTATAAGGTTAAAGCATTACGAACTAACAACGGTGGTGAATACATCAATAAAAGCTTGAGTAGTTACTTAACTCAAAAGGGAATATGTCATGATTTAACACCCCCTTATAGTCCCGAGTCTAATGGCGTCGCCGAAAGGTTAAATCGCTCCATCAGTGAAGGAATTCGCGCAATGCTTTTACCCATCACTGAAAAACTTTTGTGGGCCGAAGCAGTACAAGCTTTCACGTATACCAAAAACCGTTTATATCATACATCTGTTTGTGGGCAGACACCTTATGAAGCCTTCCATGGCGAAAAACTCACAATAGAACACCTACAACCCTTTGGGCGAGAATGCTATGTACACATACCCAAGGCTAAGCGTCCTTCGGGCAGTAAGCTTTTTCCACGAGCGGTTAAAGGTTTGTTTGTAGGTTACACCAAAGTGCCCCACCACTATCGAATTTTTATTCCTGCAGCAAATCATGTTGTCTCAACTGATGTTATATTTGCTCCATACGTTGCAAAACGTATCAAAAATATCATCAATGTGCCAACACCAAATGATAACACTTCAAAGAAAATTTCAGATAACCATCAAGTTGAAATAAACATAGTTTCTCAGCCAACTGATAAAACATGCCCACCAGACGAACACATTACAGCCCCTGAAACTGCCCCACAAGTCCAAATATCCAACAATCCTTCCAATGCCCAGTCACGAACCAGATCTAATCGCCTTGTCCGCCCTCGCGTGTTCGATGACACGATTACGGGGGAGTGGTGGAAAAGTTCTCGTGTACATTCTTCAAATAGTCCGCTCGCACCAAATAATATGGCCAACGATGACAAATGCGAAAGGGCATTGATAAGTATCTTGGAAGTTCCAGAACCAAGAACCTATAAGGAAGCGGAACACTCAGCATATTGGTCTGAATGGAAAAAAGCTTTCGAAGATGAAATGTCATCTTTTCACGAAAACAATGTGTGGCAAGTTGTGCCGCGACCCGAAGGACGCAAAATCGTCAGTGGTAAATGGGTTTGTAAAGTCAAAGGCAATGCGCAAGGCGAGCTCGAAAGATTCAAGGCCAGATATGTTGCAAAAGGATACTCACAAATCCAAGGAATTGACTATAATGAAACCTTTGCACCTGTCGTTCGGCTCGAATCTCTAAGATTGCTACTCGCTATACCTGCAAGTAAGGGGTGGAAACCTCGTCAACTTGACATCAAAACCGCCTTTTTATATGGTATTCTGAATGAAGAAACTTACATGGAACTTCCTGATGGGTACAGGATAGATAACCATGTGGCACGCCTCAATAGGTGTATCTACGGGCTAAAGCAATTGCCCCGAGAATGGTATTTCAGATTAGTAGAATATATCCATCCGCACGGCTTTGCTTCTTCCCATTTTGACTCTTGTGTTTTACTCCACAACTCTGGCAAATTAATAATTGCTATCTACGTGGATGATATAGTACTTTTTGGTGAACAAGGAAAAGTCATGGACGACACAATCAACCTTCTTAAGAAAGAATTTAAGGTTAATGATTTAGGTACGCTCAACTGGCTCCTTGGTATACAAATTGAGTACTCAGATGCAGGTATCATCTTGTCACAGAATGCATACATTAACAAAATCTTGAATCGATTCTCTATGCAAAACTGCAACCCGGTCTCTACGCCCATTGACTCTCACCAAAAGATCATTGCGGCGGCCAATGGAGAACCTAGGGCTAACGCACAACTGTATCAGCAGATTGTCGGATCATTGATGTATGTGGCATCTGGCACTCGCCCTGACCTAGCATACACCATCACGCTCCTCTCACAGTATAATACTGAACCCTCTGTTACTCATCTTAGTATGGCAAAACGAGTACTACGCTACCTTAAGGGTACAAGCGAACTCAAGCTAACCTACAAGATAAATTCACCTATAATTTTAACTGGATACCGTGATGCATCTTACGCAAATTGTCTTGACACTCGTCGAAGCTTTGCTGGATATATATTTCAACTTGGCAACTCCACGTTCAGTTGGAGAGCACGCAAACAGTGAACTGTAGCCCATTCCACCCGTGAAGCGGAATATATGGCGTTGTCAACGGCTACTAGACAGTTCGTCTGGATTGTACGTGGCTTGCATCAATTAGTTGACAAAGATATCCCAAAAGCATTGATGACCGACAACCAAGCTGCTATTGATGTTGCTCACAATCCAAGGCTTAACGATGCAACAAAACACATCGATATAGCCTATCACTTTACAAGAGAAAAAGTAACAGACGGATCTTTAACTTTACTACATTGTCCATCTGAAGAGAATCTTGCAGACATATGTACGAAAGCATTACCAAAGCCAAGGTTAAGTCACTTGTGCACCAGTATATTTGGTCCAAAGTGAGGCGGGATGATGAAATTAGTGCTTCTAATTGAGATGGCTGAGGAAGATTGTGCAAGGTTGAATCCCCTAATCGCACACGCATTGACCTTAAGCCTAAAGTGTATTATGAGCATCAATACGCTAATCCTTATTAGCAAGATCACTCAATCACTGTTAATTAGTTTTATTAGTAGATAGCACTCTGTTCGAAGTGGGAGAAATTAACATCTCCAGACACTACGTTAACAGACTCTTACTTGTTCCAAGTTTACCCTATGATTGATAAGTGATCCTATCCAGTCTAACAACTGAACTTTAAATCTTCCATTCCAATACAAACATTAGTTTGTCTATTTTGTCGCGATTTGGTCCAATGACCTGAAAGTCTTCAACGTGCAGGAGTACAAATAGATCATGTGGCTTGTTGGTGTATAAGCACACGCTTGATGTTGTTGGGTGGAGCCCCAGCGCTGCTAGAGTTGCTTTGTGTCCGAAATTGTATGTGAATTCTATGAGGAAAGATCTAGAAGAACTATGGGAACAATTCAATATATGACTGACGGTAGTTTGTGTTGGGAATCGATTTCTCCTCTCAATATAAAATAAATATGTTGGAGTCGGATAATATCAGGTCATCTTCCAGCGCAACCCATGCCGAATCAATGCGTTGTACAACCCGGCACCCGAACATCCGACATAAGTTAAATTTGTACCGATCAGATAATCACTGGGTATTTCTCTTATAGCTGCTTTATTGTAATGGGCGTATAATCCTTTTAATCATCCTCTTAAGAATCCTGTTGACTATCCTTCGGGAACCTCATAACGATCTCCCACATTCCTCTGGACATAGCTGGCTGGGTAACGTAGCGGAATGAGCTTGAATGAAATGTATATATATATTGCTTTGATAGACCTCAGTTCTTAGAACAATTCAATCAAATCTTCTTACAAAGTTCTACAAAAGAAGTATATATAAAGTCGATATACAGCTAATACATACCAAAGAGAACCTATCCTTATATACATATTTCTATGGTCCTGGTGATCTGGTACTTCCAGTGATCTAGTATCAACCAGCCTCTTGACTTCTGACTCATAACAATCCCCAGCCTCTAAATTTTGGGCGCGGCTAAATGTATTATTACCTGACCACAATAGAGACATCATCGATTAGACCAATCATGATCTTGATGGTCATATTCAGAAATTAGAATCTTTAGACATACTGGACCTTAATTTCTGACATTTCGGCATCATCATACCAGAGTGTGGCAGCTTGCTTGAGGCCGTAAAGTCCCTTCCCGAGTCGAATAATGTATCCATCCTTTTTGAATCCTTTAGGCATTTCCATGTATAATTCAAAGTTCAAGTCTGGATTTAGAAAGGCTGTGGGGACGTCGCCTTGGCATCTGTGCCAATTAAGATAATGGGACAATACAAGCATAATGCGTTCTGTTTCCGGTCTAGGTGTCGGTACAAATGTTTCATGATAGTCAATTCCAGGTCTCTGTGTGTAGCCTTTTGCGGTGCATCGAGCTTTATATTTGTCGACACTACCATCTGCCAGAAATTTCTTTTTAAAGACCCATTTATATTTCATTGTTCTTCGAACTTTGGGTAACGCATTGAGGTCTATAATTTCAAAGGTTTTCATATTTACAAGTGATTGAAATTCTTCTAGTGCAGCAGTTTTCCATAGGTGGGCATCTGGACTTGACATAGCCTCTTCCCAAGTTTTTGGATCGTTTGATGTAAGTGCAGCTTTACCGTGGTGTAGTCGATGTGTCACAGATCAAGATATCAAAGCAATGAGCATTCGAGTAAATGATGGTAAATTAATAATCTAACTATGAAGAAATATCTAAAATAATAATAATAATGCTGGTGATGCCTTAGCATGAGTTTATGAACAGAGGAACTAATATACTTTAATCCCTATCCCTTGATAACTTCCCCCTTGTCCCAGTAACCTTTAGAGTTTTCTCGAAGATTCCACTTATCCCATCAGAACTACTTCGTGAGCGCCCGCTTATTCACGCACGGACCAGAATCATGGAATCTTCTAGATTAACCTACTATCTGTCGGCTATCAAAGCGCTGTGAAAGCCTACGCTGGCTAGCGTAGGCTACAGGTAACTATTGGCTGACTAGCCGTTACAGTTCCCCCCCTCGTATGTGAGTTTCATATAATTTTAGTCTTTTTTTTTTTTGGCTCGTCGCTGAGATAGAATATGTGGTTCTGCAGGACCAACATATGCTCCGGCATCTAAATTCGACGGCCCATCATTTGTATCAATTGGGCCATATGTTTTCTCAAATTTATCAAGCGCTGCTGTATCCTTGACATGTTCTATTGGTTCCCAGGTTGGATCAACCCAACCTACCCACTTCACCAGAGCTTGCCGAAATTTTCCCCTGCCCCGACGGACTGTCCTGGCCCTTAATACGGCCTCCACTTCATACTCTGGTTCATCTAGGTCGTCTAAAAGTGGGGGGTTCTGCGCGTCGTCGCGGACTTGACTTGGGAATGGATCATTGCCCGCTTGTTTAAGTAACTCAACATGGAAACGTTTATGTATATTGCCAGGTACGTTCAGTTCAACTGTTAGAGCATCGGGTACTGCTGTTACTTCGTACTTCGCATGTTGCCAGGCAAGTTTTTTTGAAAGCTGAGGAGTTTTTATATTTCGCAAGTCAAGCCATACCTTATCCCCGACTTTAAAACTTTCAGGTTGACGCCGGTGTCGATTTGCTGCAGATTCATATCGCTGTTGGACTGACGCCATTGCCGCTTGTGCGAACTCTTGCGCATCTCTTAACCGCTCGACGAATTTGTTGGCAGAAATTTGTCCTGGATGATGAGAACTTTTATCTTTAGATGGCGCGGACTCCACAATAGGATCCAAGTCGTAGCCGTGTCGCAAGAAAAATGGACTAATTCCGCCAATCGCAGAGCTTGGGCGAGAATTCAGCGCCAGTTGAGCCATAGGAAGAAGATCCATCCAGTTATCCTGTGCGTAGCTAGTAAATACGTGTAAGTACTTGTAGATTTCTTGGTTGGCGCGTTCGCTGGCGTTGGACTGGGGGTGATAAGAAGTGGTCAAGCGTTGCATAATCCCAGTCATTTGACAGAAGGCTTTCCAAAAATGACTCGTCCAATCACTACCTCTATCGCTGACTAAGTATCGTGGGAATCCGTGATATCGATAGTACCGATCAATAAAGATTTTGGCGCAATTCTCAGAAGTCATTGAATCAGTCCCAAAAACGAAGATGTCCTTAGAAAGGCGATTGGTAATCACCATTAAATTTGTGCAACCGTTTGAAGGCGGTAAATCAGTGACGAAGTCGATTGATAAGTCACTGCCGATCCGGTCGGGAATAGGTAGAGACCGTAAAAATCCCGCTTTTGCTTCGCGCCAGACTGTTGATCATCCGCAAGTATCACAATTCCGGATAAATTGTCTAACAGACTCTCTCAACTTTGGCCAAAACCATCGTCGAAGAATCATGGCCACCATAGTATCCTTCCCAGGATGACCAGTTAAATGGCTATCGTGTATATGCTGCATTATAGCCGTTCTAAGTGGTTCGTAATTTGGTACCCATATTCTGTTTTCTCTACCTCTGAGAACACCGTCAGCTGCCACACTACATTCAGATATATTGGCTGACAGTTTATAGGCAATATCGGGTGGAAATACTCGTTCACCGATTTGAACTGCATTACGCGCTCGTTTCCAATCATTGTCTGACTCAATACCCAATTTCCAAAGAGATTGTAGCTCATCGTCGTCAAATAATTTAGCCGAAGCAGCTGGATCAGCAACTTGATCTAAACTAGCATCTTCAGGTTCGATAGTTGTAGGATTAGCCTTTATTGGTGGTAGCAGCTGCATAATACGCCCAGCGGCGCGCTCATCGCTTATACCAGAAGGTCTGTCTTGGTCACGTCGAGATAGAGCATCCGGCCGCTCACAAGCACTATCCGGTCGCCACTTTAGAACGAAGTTGAATTTCTGCAGCACATCATTGTAGCAAGCTTGTCGCTCACTCAAGAGGCGTTTTGATGTGAAGTATTTTAAATTTTCGTTATCTGTTAAAATGGTGAAGGGCTTAGCAACTGACGTCAACTCAAGCTTCCACTCCTGCAGGCATGATATGATTGACAACATTTCCCTATCATGGTTAGGGTAATTAACTTCGGCACTAGTTAATCTTCTTGAATGGTACGCGACTGGGCGAAGTCTTCCTTCATCGTCCACCTGTGAAAGACAACCTCCCAAGGCATAACACGAACTGTACCCTTCCACCACTGTCTCTCGTTCTGGGTCCCATTGCGCTAGAACTGGTTGGGTTGCAAAGATTTCTTTTAATCTTTCAAATGCTTGATTCTCCTTGTCACCCCAGCGCCATGTAGCGTTCTTTTTAGTTAATTTCGTCAGCGGTTGAGTAATTTCAGAGAACTTTTCAACAAAGCATCTGTAAAAATTGGCAAATCCGAGAAAAGATCGCACTCCCTTGACTGTCGTTGGGGGTTGCCATTCTACAAGGGCTTTAACTTTCGATGGGTCAACTTTTACGCATTCTCCCGCTCGTATTATGAAACCCAGGTATTTCACTTCTTTGCATAAAAAATAACATTTGTCAATATCTAAGTAAAGACCGCCTTTTCTTAGCTTATTCAGAATTTGTCGTACTCTATCCCAGTGTTCCTCTTTGGTACCACTTGTGTAGATTAAAACATCATCCATGTATGCGGTCGCGTCTAGATCTAAATGTTCTCGCAACTGCTCGTTAATGTATCGCTGGAAAGTTGCAGGCGCATTGACAAGTCCAAACGGTGTCACCAACCATTCAAAAAGGCCCAACCGACAACGAAAAGCCGTCATCCATTCGTCACCTCTCCTGATTCGAATACGATGAAATGCCGATTTGACGTCTAGCTTCGTGAACCATTTCGCTTTAGAAAGTTGACGTAGAGTCTCTTTAAAAAGTGGGAGGGGGTAACGATCTGGTATAGTAATCGCATTGAAGCCCCGATAATCTACACAGAAGCGAAGTCCACCACTCGGCTTCTTAGCAAACAAGACAGGAGCTGCAGCCGGTGAGCTACTAGGCCGAATCCAACGCTTTTTAAGTAAGTCTGCTAAAGCTTTTCGTAAAACAAGTAATTCCTCTCGAGACATATTGTATAACGGTCCCCAGGGTGGTGTGAGGGGTTTTCCATTCTCCTGTCGCAGATTAATCGCATGATCTAGTCTGCTTCTCAACGGGGGGAGGTCTTCGGCGCCCACATCGTCAGCAAAAAGATGGGCATAGTCCTTCACTTGCTCTGGCAAACGACTTCTGACCTCTTCCGACGTCAGGGAAGGTTTAGTTCTCAAGGCCTTGTTGATGTCTTCGAGTGATGCTTTACAAACTGGAATACTCTTGACCATATCCCGCATAGCATCGACAGTTGCTACTCTTGGACGTGCAACATTACGAAGCTCTTGACGCCATCGCTTAACACTATATATAACAAATCCTTTTTTTTGCAGATTTAATCGCTGCTCCTTTGAGTGAATGATTGCGTCTTGATCCTCCAACCATTTCTTTCCCAAAATTATCTGATAGGTGCTATTTGGTACAACGTATAGCCATAGCTTAGGAGTTACGCATCCATCCAAGTCTAAGGACACGTAAGTAATGTCTTTTACAATAGGTTTTTCAGATCCTGAATTTTCAGCTGTTTCCAAAGATCTAGGAAGAATAGGTATGCGCGGCAATTTTAGTTGGGAGGTAAGATTATCATCGATGATACCCGAGCACAGACATCCGTTATCCACCAAGGCCTGTACCATAGTCATGTGATTGATCAATGTATTTACCAGAAGTGGGGTTGTATTCATTTTTAATTCCCGACTACAAATTGCTTCATGCTCCTGAGCGCGACTTCGTTCAGGAGCAGCTAGTTTTCCGAGATGACTTGGTCACCAGCTTCTACATCATCGATCTCTTCATACAGGTGTGCCTCAAGTTCTCTGAAATTCGTCAAATTAACCCCCACACTTTTAGACACTGGTCTGACAGCTGGAAGAAGTCTACAAGTCTTAGTGTTACACCCTCTCCGTTCACAGCGAAAACAACGTCCTTCCCTTCGGAGAGTCTCAATCACTTCTGGGCTCTTCCATTTTGCTCTCAGTGGCTTGCCGTTCGGGTCCCGAAGAATTTCTGTTGAGTAAATTCCTCCCATGATTGTGTCCCCAGATGAATCCACGTCGTGTCTTCTCTCCTGTTTAGCCCCAGAGCGAATCCATCCACCACTCGAAACGTCTGGAGCTTCAACCTTTGAATTATCACCCATATATCGTTTTTCCGTACTATGTTCAACACTAGAAGGGAAATGACTAAGGTTGGAACCGTTCAAGAGAACTTCGTATCTCTGTGCAATGTGAGTCACAATTCTGACCCACTCAAAAAAGTTATTTGGTGGAAGGAGGTGATTACCAGCCAGGGCTAAACGCATAGTATGATTCAGGGTTCCTTCCAACATTGTGATCTTAGTTTCATCGGGCCAGGTATCTCCATTAGCTTCAGTTAGCTTGTTAGCCCATAATGGAAAGAAGGTGCTCCATGTCTGCTTCGGGCCCATTTTCATCGCGTTCAATTCTCCCCTAGCCCGAGTTACTCTGGTTGGATCCCAATTGCTGCGATCCAGGAAAGCGATAAAATCCTCTGGTCGTTCTTCACCATGCAAACCTCCAGACTCGAAGTACGCTGCGGCCTGTTTCTGGGCTTTTCCTTCTAGTGCCTCGTAAATTTTTAAGAAGACGTAAGAGTCGGTATACTCAAACGTGTTCCAGTCCATCTTCAGTGCAGACAGCACAGCCCGACGCCATGCTGGGTAGGTACTCCGGTCACCATTGTAGGTTTTAAACTCTGTTGGCTTTCGTTTGGAGTTGGATCGTGCTGGATCCTTGACGATGGTAACTTCAGGAATAATTTCAGCTGGGATATAATTAGATGTCGGCCCGTCGTCTATTCTCTGGCGTAGTTCTCTTATTTCTTGCAACAAGGTGTTGACATCTAAGGCCTCTAGACTAAGCCCGTCCTTAGGTTTCCTTGGTGCCGCTGCCATTCTCGTCGTCGTCGTGTTCGTCGGATTCGTCGGCGTGGTCGTCGTAACGTAAGCGTAAAGTAAATAGTTAGATTATATGTCACAGATCAAGATATCGAAGCAATGAGCATTCGAGTAAATGATGGTAAATTAATAATCTAACTATGAAGAAATATCTAAAATAATAATAATAATAATTATAATAATAATAATAATAATAATAATAATAATAATAATAATAATAATAATAATAATAATAATAATAATAATAATAATAATAATAATAATAATAATAATAATAATAATAATAATAATAATAATAATAATAATAATAATAATAATAATAATAATAATAATAATAATAATAATAATAATAATAATAATAATAATAATAATAATAATAATAATAATAATAATAATAATAATAATAATAATAATAATAATAATAATAATAATAATAATAATAATAATAATAATAATAATAATAATAATAATAATAATAATAATAATAATAATAATAATAATAATAATAATAATAATAATAATAATAATAATAATAATAATAATAATAATAATAATAATAATAATAATAATAATAATAATAATAATAATAATAATAATAATAATAATAATAATAATAATAATAATAATAATAATAATAATAATAATAATAATAATAATAATAATAATAATAATAATAATAATAATAATAATGCTGGTGATGCCTTAGCATGAGTTTATGAACAGAGGAACTTATATACTTTAATCCCTATCCCTTGATAACTTCCCCCTTATCCCAGTAACCTTTAGAGTTTTCTCAAAGATTCCACTTATCCCATCAGAACTACTTCGCGAGCGCCCGTTTATTCGCGCACGGACCTGAATCATGGAATCTTCTAGATTAACCTGCTATCTGTTGGCTATCAAAGCGCTGTGAAAGCCTACGCTGGCTAGCGTAGGCCACAGGTAACTATTGGCTGACTAGCCGTTACACGATGGTAGTCAATACGTTTTACTGTTCGACCTCTTTTAGTACGAATAAATTCTCCCTCTGGCGAGTTAGCTCGTTTTTGGCCAGCTAGAGATTTTATGGGGTCCCATCCGGTCATTATCAAATCATTGTCTGGTGAAATTCAGAGTGTGGTGTGGTTTGTGAGTGTTCGAAATCTGTGTCGTTGTCCGAGTCTTCGTAGTTGTTTCTGATTGCTATGTCGTGCTCATTGTTTTTATTGGCTGAATTCGAATCTGGTGAATGAGCTTTTTTCTGACCAGCTATCTGTGGAATTGGATTCCAGCCGGTCATTACTTGATCGTAGTGTACTTCGTTTTCGTTTTCAGTAGGTGAGATAATGTTTTCACATGTTTGATACGGATTGTGAATTTCATCATGCTCCGGTGTCTCAATTGGATCCAGCTCAGTATTCACCGAGGAAAGAGGGCTTGGATTGGATTCGATCCATGTTGACGATGGAATAGGTGGTGTTTGTGGATGTTCCGTGTTGGATTCTTGTTGATGATTGCTACTATTAGAAGACTGGGTATGTGAGACATTATCCAATATAACTGGGTCAGTTATATCTGGAGTGCCGTTCGGATGCAATGAAGATTGCGTATTTTCAGAAGATTGGGGCACGTCGTCGTTAAGAGTTGATGGATTGCGATTACTTAAGTCTGCAGTGAGAATTGGTTCGTTGGGCTGGGCAGTCGGGAACGATGTTGCTAGCTGTAAGGTTTTGCCCTAAGAATACACATTTCTATTTATAACATTATGGCATTTCTATTTATACCATTATTTCATTTCTATTTTTACTCATTGTAGTCATCTCATTTCTAGTTAATCATCTTGTAGCAGCTATTAATAGGCCGCGTATGTATTCTATTTACGTCTCTATGACAAGAGTAAGATAAGTCGAGGCGGCAACTACTGAAGGAAGGAAAGGCGTATATAAAGAGAAAGTTTCTCAGTAGATAGCGCTCTTCACGCTTAGTTCTTTGTCACAAATATAACCATCAGAAAGTCTTTTGACAGCCTTCAGACAACCTTCAGGTTTCCTTTAGTAAACCCTTTAGTACCTCAATACTTTCCTCAGCACTTCCCACCGTCTCTTGAGACCTCTTTAGTACCTACCTTACTCAGTATCCTTCCCGTTACTCACTCGGTCGCCCATCATCCTGACATTACTAAGCGTCGAAATTACATGAGTTATAGAGTACCTGATTCACCAGACACTCTTTCTCATTCAACAGCAACCGACAACTCCTTTTTCAGTCTTTCAGGATCTGAAATGGCTGAGACAACAAGCAGCAACATGCAAGGCATCCAAGTCACCTCGAACCCGCAACTAGACCAAGATATTCCCATGCCTACAACTCAGAAACCGACCTTAAATTTCCTTCTTCCGGAACTCTGGAGTACTCCATACCTCCTTCAGGTTCCTGGAGCCATGAATAACGCCTTGTTAGTTGACTCCGTGCGAGTAGCAGCTCTATTCGATGCTCAAAAACCACTCTCACCTCCTTCTCACATTCCTTACTCTACACCTTTGATGAGACTCACTGCCCCTCCGATCACCCTATACGATGGATCCCCGAGCAATCTACGCTCCTTCTGTTCGCAACTTGTCAATCAGTTACAAGATCAAAACCATTCTTTCCCGGACGAAATCTCCAAGGTTCGCTATGCCTACCAATGTCTGGGGCCAGGAGCTCTGAGGAAGATGAGGTCCCAATTCAGGTGTCTCGAAGATCCAGCAGTTAAGCCAGAAATAACAACTCTATCCGAATTCCTGACGGCGCTCAAGCGAGAATGTGATGACCCCGGCCGAGAAGGTAAGGCCACCCGCGCTGTGGAAAAAATGAAGCAAGGAAATATGAGATTTCATGATTTTATAACCTTGTTTCACGATAACATGGTTGACTCCACCTACGCCAATGTGGACAAGATCACCTGGAAGAAGATGTTGGAGCTACGGCTTTCTGAGAAACTTTCGGAGATTCTACTGTCTGCTTCAGATGCTCCAGAAAATTATGACGATTTCGTGGCTTACCTAAGGGCTAAAGATGCTCGTGTCCATGAGTTCAGGACCGCCTTCCCAAGCGCGCCAACCCACCAGCCAAGCCCAACCTTTTCACCCGCCTCAGTCTATAAAGCGCCGAGTACACCCCTGACGACGCCATGGAGGTCTCCCAACCCTGAGCTTACCGTCTCTCAAGGAGGATCGGCAATGGATCTTGATACAATATCAAGACAAAAAGGCACCGACGGACGCCTTACTCCACAAGCCAAGGATGCACGTCGAGCTTTAGGTCGATGTGTTTGGTGCAATAAACCAGGACATATAGCAAAAAACTGCCCATTAGGCTCCCGCACTATTGCGTCCGCTGCAATAATTGAAATGCCTGATCAAGTAGAGCAATTAAAAGACCAACTCCAGCAGTAAGTCGCCTGTTGGAGTCGTTATCAGTAGGACAAGTGAGTTCAGAGGACGTCTCAAGTTCACGTCACATGTATATAAACGCAAAAATATATGATATACCTCTAATTGCTCTTGTTGACACTGGCGCTTCCGGAAATGCTTTCATTTCAAAATCCCTCTGTGAAACTCTTAACCTAAACCCACATAAACTCTTGCGCCCTATTAATCTCTTTGGATTTGATGGAAAGCAAGGAGCTCAAATAACCCACAAAGTATCTTTCCCACTATACCTAAGCAGACATGCCGAAATCACGACCGCCTATGTGATATCTCAATGTAAACAAGATTTAGTCTTGGGCCTTCCTTGGATAGAAAAACACGCGCCATATATAGACTGGAAGGAGAATACCCTTACTTTCGGTGAAAACTGTTTAGGAAAAGCTTGTTGCAAGTTTGAAACTACCATACCTTATTTCAATTCTGGAGCCCCAAACTCTGTTTTAGCAAATCGTATTGCTCAGAGTCACCATCAACCCCCTTTTTATCAAAAACCAAAGATTGTCCCAGCACCCACCTTCGCAATGATGGCCCATCAGCCGGAAAATTTTAACTTTGCCCTTAGCCTCCATGACCTCGATCTTTTATCTAAAGACACCACGGAGCAATCTCTCGATACTCCTATGGACAGAATCCCCAAGTTGCGAAAAAAATATGCAAACCCTAAAGAACACTTACCTTCCCACTATCATGAATTTCTCGATGTATTCAATCGTGACCAGGCGAATCAACTACCGCCTCATCGCCCCTGGGATCACTCCATTGATCTACAGCCTAACGAACATCCCCCAGCGTCGCGACCCTACTCAATGAATCTGCGTGAGCTCAGAGCTCTCCGAGACTACCTTCATCAAGAACTTGACAAGGGATTTATCCGCGTTTCTCGTTCTCCCGCTGCAGCCCCGGTACTTTTCGTTAAAAAGCCTAATGGCGATCTCCGATTTTGCATCGATTATAGGGGACTGAATGCAATCACAATCAAGAATAGACACTCGTTACCATTAATAACGGAAACTCTTAGCCAGCTCTCTCACGCCAAATATTACACGAAGCTAGATATAATATCAGCTTTCAATAAACTCCGTATTAAAGAAGGGGATGAATGGAAAGCCGCCTTTACCTGTCGATACGGACTTTTTGAACCAGTCGTACTACCATTCGGGCTTTGCAATGGGCCCGCCTCATTCCAAGCCTACATAAATCATGCTTTAAGGGGTCTCCTTGACAATTTTTGCACTGCGTATATGGATGATATTTTAATTTACTCAGAAAACTTAGTGGACCATAGAAAACATGTCAAAATTGTCCTACAGCGTCTCCGAGAGCATGGGCTACAGGTCGATATCGAAAAATGTAACTTCGAGACCACAGAAGTTACCTACCTGGGTCTCATTGTTTCAACTGAAGGTATACGTATGGACCCCAATAAAGTTGCCTGCGTACAAGAATGGCCAACTCCTCGCTGTGTCCGGGACATACAAGGTTTTTTAGGTTTTGCAAACTTTTATCGCAGATTTATTCCAGAATTTTCAAGACTAGCAGCACCTCTCACTAATTTGACGAAAAAGAACGTTCCATTTGCCTGGAATGAGACTTGTGAATCATCTTTCCTTAAGATTAAGCGATCTTTCAAAGACGGAACCATGCTCGCTCACTTTGACCCCACACTTCAGACCATTCTAGAAACCGACGCTTCAGATTTCGTGACAGCGACAGTGCTTTCTCAGTATGACAAGGCAGGAATTCTCCGACCAGTTGCCTTTATGTCCAAGAAAATGATTCCAGCCGAGTGCAACTACGAGACTTTTGACAAGGAATTGTTGGCTATTGTAAATGCCTTTGAAACTTGGACCGCCGAACTTGGATCGGTGGAAATGCCGACTTTAATTCTCACAGATCACAAAAATCTTGAACATTTCACTACCACCAAGAAGTTAAATAGAAGGCAAGCACGCTGGAACGAGCTGCTGGCCGATTTTGACTTCAAAATAGTCTTCCGACCAGGGAGACACGGAGGAAAGCCGGATGCCTTGACTCGAATTCATTCTGATCGACCCACAGAAAGCTCCGACAAACGAAACCAACACCAATATCAAACCTTAATAAAACCTCACCAAACCCTTCGATGTGGTAGTGTATCCGAAAGTAGTAATACATTATGCGTATCATTAGATAACTGGGATAAGCATTGTAAAGAAGACAAATACTGCCAGGAAATACGATCAGCTCTGGAAAATCCAAGAAAAACACGACCAGACCTCGAGCTTTCAAATTGCACACTCACCAAACATTCTTTCACTCTACATGGAAAAGAATATATACCCGAAATACTTCGTGAAGTAATCTTAAAACAGCTTCATGAATCTCCTCTGTACGGACACCGTGGAGCAGCTGCGCTTTATTTTATGGTAAGCCGTCAATATTGGTGGCCTGGATGCCATAAAGACGTAACAAAATATGCCCGAGGTTGTGAAAGTTGCCAGAAGAACAATCCTTCTAGCCAAAAACCCTATGGATTTCTTAAACCACTCCCAGCCTCACAAGCATCATTCCGTCATCTCACTCTTGATTTTGTCGGACCTCTACCAACATGCAAAGTTCGTGACTTTTCGTACCGCTATATCCTTCAAGTAGTAGACCAACTCACTAAACGAGTCTGGATCATTCCGACAGAACGGCCCACTGCCCAGGACACAGCAGAAGCCTTCATCACGAACGTCGTTCGTTTTGCTGGTATTCCAGACTCCCTTGTCTCAGACCAAGGCCGGGCCTTTATAGATAAAACTTGGAAAGAAATTTGTTCTCGGCTTAGAATAACCCACAAACTCTCAACATCTTATCATCCTGAAACAGACGGACAAACAGAGAGGGCTAATAAAACGCTTGAAGTATATCTGCGCCATTATGTTAATTATCACCAGGATGATTGGGTTAAATACCTACCGCTGGCGGAATTTTGTTGCAACAATCACGTAAATACATCGACAGGAGTATCGCCATTTTTCGCTAGTTTCGGACATCATCCCCGGATGAACTTTATTCCAGAGTCCGAAAATGCCGAGCCTCGTGACACCCCAGAATTTGTCAAACGCATGGAGAGCCTAGTTAAACATTGCACGGAACAAATAACACTCGCACAAGCCTATCAATCGACATACGCAAACGAAAGACGCCTCCCAGCACCCAGATATAAGGTTGGAGATATGGTTTACTTATCCTTAAAAAATTTGGCTCTAGCAAGACCGTCTAAAAAACTTGATAACGTTCGCGCAGGCCCATGGCAGATCACGGCTATGAAGACACCTCTTGTCGCAAAGCTCGATTTACCTTTTCAGTTCAGAATCGACAATAATTTTCATGTTAGCCTACTTCGTCCTGCTTACATTGGATACCCATCCCAACATTTGGAGTCTCCAGAACCACTTGAAATAGCTCCATCTGGTCACGAAGTTCACGAAGTGGAAGCAATACTGGATTCCCGGATTCGTCGAAATAAAGTACAATACCTAGTGCGATGGACAGGCACGAACGATACCACATGGGAACCCTATGAGCATCTGGATAATTGTCGAGAATCTCTAAAAGATTTCCATAATGCATACCCAGAAGCACCTCGCTCGGAGGACCTCGCGTCCTGAAAAAAAGGGGGGGTAATGTAAGGTTTTGCCCTAAGAATACACATTTCTATTTATAACATTATGGCATTTCTATTTATACCATTATTTCATTTCTATTTTTACTCATTGTAGTCATCTCATTTCTAGTTAATCATCTTGTAGCAGCTATTAATAGGCCGCGTATGTATTCTATTTACGTCTCTATGACAAGAGTAAGATAAGTCGAGGCGGCAACTACTGAAGGAAGGAAAGGCGTATATAAAGAGAAAGATTCTCAGTAGATAGCGCTCTTCACGCTTAGTTCTTTGTCACAAATATAACCATCAGAAAGTCTTTTGACAGCCTTCAGACAACCTTCAGGTTCCCTTTAGTAAACCCTTTAGTACCTCAATACTTTCCTCAGCACTTCCCACCGTCTCTTGAGACCTCTTTAGTACCTACCTTACTCAGTATCCTTCCCGTTACTCACTCGGTCGCCCATCATCCTGACACTAGCGCATCATTTGTCTAGCAGCTGCTGGTTCGTTGCTTGTCGATCAGGTCCATTTCGTCTCCAAACATGATGTCTTCGTTAAATGACGCGTGAGGGGTGAAGCTCACCGCCCATTTGAGCCCTTGAACTGGTGTTATATGGGAGTGCAATATAAGAAAGTTCTTGGATGTATTTTGTTGAAATCCCAGAAACCATCCTTTATCCGCTCTTGGTTCGAGCTTGCCTGGCTTAGGGCTTATTAGTTTATATGCACGGCATCCGAATCGTGGTAGCATTTTGAGATCAACTTTCTCCGAATGCGGTTGCTGTAGTCCTGATAGGAAGTCAATGATGGGCAGGTTCTTAGTTCGGATGCAGTATAATCGATTAACGACAAAGCATGCGTGTCGCACAGCCCAACTCCAATAGCATGGTGGCATATTGGCGTCAATTAACATTGACCTTGCAACTCTGAGAATAACCTTATTTGCGGCTTCGGAGGGTCCATTCTGCTCGGGTGTATATGGGGCTGACGTGTCGGTTCGAATGCCTTGTTGCTCACAAAATTGTTTGATTTTGATGAACTCGGAGCCTCCATCTCGGAGAATTTTCCGGACGCGCTTATCATATTGGTTGTGCATGCTTTGTATCCATTTAATTAGTGATGGTGCTATCTGATCCTTGGTGGTAGTGGTGAGTACCCATCTCATCCGAGTTTTGGCATCGGTAATAATCGTGGCGTATTGCATATTGTCAGTGGATGGGAATAGTTTTCCAACAGTGTCGATGAATACTTCATCGAGAGGATGTTTAGGTGCTGGCCGTGGCTCTCTAGAGACAAGTTGTTGTGCTTTGCTCAGGTGACATGTTTCACAGGTTTTCAGCTCGCTGGTGTCGACTGCTTCGAGACCTAATGTGAGATCTTTGGTCCGTTTTAGAATCTGTCGACCAATGTATCCGAGTCGTTGGTGCCAGCGTTGAGTGCTGTCTGTTGTTGGTATTCGGGCGACACCCAGTGCTGCAGTAATAGTGGTATTTAATTTGCCTATGTAAAGAGGTCGGATGTAATACACGTCATTGTAAAGTGAAAGTCGCGCTATGGGTTCATTGGATTTGCCATTTGTGTGTTTGATTAGCATCTTGTTCTCGTATTCAGGAAATATGTTTGCTAGTCTTTGTAGTCTCCTAGCAGAAATAATTCCTGATGATGATTAGGGGAATATAATGCATCGTGTATTATGAGAGTGTGATTTCCATATTTTAAGCGTGCTGTACCTTGCTGATTTAAAGATGAGATTGCTAAGGCCTGGTGAAGGTGAAAGGGTTGGTGGCGCTTGGAAAGATTATCAAACATAGATCTCACATGAATAAAGTGGTGCGATGCACCAGTATCATAGATGGCAGAAAATTTATTAAAACAAAAAGACGAGCCTGTCGCTGCTATTCCATCAGATTCTTTCCGACGTCCTGTTTTCTTATCATATAAAAAATCCAAATACTCCCGAAACTCCTGTTCTTCATCATCATCAAAAGTTTTATTATTGTCACCATTGGCAGCTGCTTTTCCTTTACCCTTTTCTTCAGCTTTGCTCTTGCCATATCTCCATTTATCGCCAAATCTAGCGTAGGCAAGGTCAGGGTTCTGTTTGTAGCACTGTTGGGAATGCATAATTATTTCCCTGCATTTTTCTGTAAGTTCCCGTCAAGACCAACTTCATAGAACTTGTTTGTACAAGATCATGGGTTTTTCCCAAACAGGGTTCATTACTGTATTTCTTGTTTGCGCAGTTTTGTCGGATTTGTCATGTCCCAGTTTGAATAACTGAAGGCATCATGGGGGTTATTATTTTTTTCCTTTGTCTACTTCTTGATTGGAAGTATGTTAAATAAATCGCTATTTTCCTTCTATTAGATTATTATGAGAATAATTAATATACACGACGTATTCGTAATCCTTTCCAACAGATTATGAGACCAAGACTCTAACCAGCGGAGCTTGATCAATTTTTTCGAAATTTTTTCTCAAGTTGAAATCTTTGGCTCTTAGTCTTTATATCTCGGAATTTTACTCAAGTTAGCTACCATACTGCTTGTTTTACCTTAGCGGTTTCTCCCGTTTTTTTTTGCTAAAGTCATTATCATCTCTTCTTGATCCTTCTGCTTTAGATTTACTGCCGAGCTAGCCATCTTACTGCTCGGATTTTATTATTCTTATTCAATTTACAATCAATCATGTCGACATACGAGATTATGAGATCCCATAAATTTTCCCCAAAATTGGACAGGTCCTCATTTGTTAGATGGAGTGCAATATTCTTGCAAGTCTTGAAGAATCTACATAGGGAGAAATATATTCTTGAGAAATCACTGGAACTCTCATCCTACAACCAGAATAAATCTGAATCAACAAAGGTAAAGTCCTCTGACGACCAGAATACCTCAGCCCTTGATGAAGATGGCAACATTAAGGCCGCATTTTTTCAGCTGGTTCCTGAAGAAGCATATTATCTCATTGAAGACAAAAATACCTCTAAAGAAATGTGGGATTCGCTTCAGGAATACTTCAGGCCTCATTGTCAAGCTTCCGTTGATACTCTTCTTGAAGAATTTTGGAGTTTTTCCATGGAAGAAGGGACTGATATAGATAAATTTACCCAGGAACTTATTAAGCGACAGTCTAAAATTGCAGCAGTCGATAGATCCCAGCGTCCTAATGATTTGATTATGAAAAGCCGACTATTGAACCATTTTGACAATTATAGAGACAGATACTATAGTGGCGCGGTCACTGTACTCAGGAACAATCTATCGGCATCTTTCTCCTATACTGTTAACTCCTTGCGAAATACCCAGGCTAACTATACTCGCCAACATCCAAATCAGATGATTTCCCTCGCTACTGGCAGTAAATTCAAGGAGTCTCCTCAAACTCCTAAGAACAAGACATGTGCTTATCGTCACCGGAGCGGTCATATTCGCGAGGCTTGTTTTAAATGGCTAGACACAGCGGATGGGTCGAGATGGGCCGCTAAAAACTCAGAAAAGGCCGCTAAGTCTAGAAAGTTGAAAGAGATACTTAGGAAGAAAGATAAGGGGAGCAGGAAAGGCAAAAATACTAACCCAAAAGATATTTCATCAGATGATGGCTCTAAAGATTCTTCCACTGATGGTTTGTGGATGGTTGAACAATACGCCCTCTCTTCCACACCTGCTCGCCAACATACTGATGTGGTGCTCAATACTGGTGCAACTCATCATATTTTTTATGACAAATCTTTTTTCACCTCGATGTCTCCTATCTCTACGTCTATCCAAACGGCAGCAGGACAGCGGTTGTCTGTTTCCGGAGTTGGTTCCGTGGAATTTCGCGTCTATGATTTTGAGGATCATAAGCGATACAAAATAATCAAGATTGATGATGTCTGGTACCTCCCTGAGTGTACTAAAAATCTTATTTCTGGGCCACAATTCCTCGCAAAAGGTTTTGAAATTCATTCGAATATCAGAGGTCTCGGACTCTACACAAGTGATCAAAAGCTACTCGCAACTGCACGCATCAAGGACGGATTACTCTGTCTCAATACCTCTCCTCATAGTAGTTCATCTGTCGATTCAGCCGACTCCTCAAATTTCTTGTTTCCGGAAAGTTTGGAGAATGCTACGAAACTAATTCATTTTCGTTTCGCACATGCTGGACCTCATTTGCTCAAAAAGCTTGATGTTTCTCTTCTAAAAATACCTATCAAGAGAACAAAAGAGGCTCTAAAATTTAAAATTGATCCTGTGGTATTAAGAACGTGTGATGTTTGTAATTCATGCAAACAAGTGGAGAAGATCAATAAACATTCTTCTAATAAAGCCTTAGGCCTACTCGAGGTGATACATTCAGATACTTGGGGGAAATGTCGTTTGACCGGTATTTTTGGAGCTTTGTACTTTGTAACGTTCACTGATGACGCATCTCGCGAGAGTGAAGTGTACCTCCTTAAGAGCACAAAAGAGGTTCCGGGGAAATTTGAGCATTACAAGGAGAAGAAGGAGCTTCAGTCCGGTCTTCGAGTAAAAGCGATGCGTTTTGATGGGGGCTCAGAATATAAAACTATCGAATTCAAGAGTATTGAGCAACAAATTAGCGCTCCTTATACTCAACATCAAAACGGAGTATCAGAAAGGTTGAATAGGACTTTAATTACCATGGCAAGATGTATGCTTATGCATGCTAACCTTCCCCTTCGCTTCTGGGATGCAGCTGTGCTTACGGCGGTTTACATACGAAACAGGATGCCTATTCTTGTCGACGGAGGAACTCCTTTTGAAGCCATGAGTGGCACTAAGCCAGAGACATCTCATTTGAAGATTTGGGGTTGTTTGTGTTATGTATTGATCCAGACAGAAGATCCACAGAGATACAAGCTTTCTCCAACGTCGCTGAAGGGCATTTTTGTTGGGTACTGTGAATCACCAACACAGTACAGGGTTTATATTCCGACCAAAGGTGGTCGCGACAAGACGATCTTTTCGGCTAATGTTCGATTTTTTGAAGATAAGTTCTGGGACTGGACGAAAACATCACACGAGCAATTTCTTGAATCGAATACCTCCATACTTGATGATGAGGCTAATGGTTCTAATACCGATGAAAGTTCCGATAGTGATGAGTATTCAATTATCCAGGCGGATTCAAATTCCTTACCAGCTACATCGACTTCATCGGTGGGCTTTACACCAGCCCTTTCACCACCGGCATCATTTCCAGAATTACTTCCAGCCGAACCAGGTACCAATAATGATACTGACGATGATATTTCGTTTCCTGCTACGCCTGGACCAGACGATCCAAGTGTTTCTCAATCCTTGAATGGACCTAATTCAAGTTTAGAAGAGCCTGTTCTTCGGAGGAGTAATCGACAACGGAAGCTGATCGAGCCTAGATAGGCGTGGCAGCCGAATCAACGTGCCAATTATGTAGGAGGAAACATCCCCATTCCGCAGACGTATAAAGAGGCTATTAATGGACCGGAAAAATTGAAATGGGAGGCTGCAATTCTTGACGAGCTTGGATCACTGAAAGAGAAAGGGGTATTTACCCCAGTTACCCATGTTCCTCACGATAGAAAACCAATCGGCTCACGTTGGGTATTCGCTGTGAAATCTGATGGTAGATTAAAGGCGAGATTAGTCGCACAGGGGTTCAGTCAGATTCACGGAATTGACTACTTCGATACGTATTCCCCTACTATGCGTATGGATTCATTGAGAATCTTGTTAGCCGTTTCTGCCTTTAATGACTGGGAGGTTGAGCAAATTGACGTTAAGACTGCCTACCTTGAAGGCGATCTTAACGAGACTATATTCATGAAGTCGCCTGAAGAAATGCGGACCACGAAATATGTTAAGCTGAATAAGTCTCTATATGGTTTGAAGCAGTCGGGCAAAGCGTGGTACGAAAAGCTTGGCGCCAAACTTATTTTACTCGGTTTTAATAAGTCTAAAAGCGACGACTGTATATATATTCACCGCTACAAACAAATGGTTATAGGTGTATATGTCGATGACTTGGTGACTTGTGGAAAAATTATTGAAGATCTCAAACGGCTGAAGGAAAAACTTTCATCCTTTTTCCCGATCAAGGACCTGGGCCCGATTGACATAATCATTGGCTGGAAAATTACTCGACAAAGATCCACAAGAACCCTCAGCATAACTCAAGTCCATTACATTAGCGATAAGATAAATTCATTCGGACTAACAAATGCAAAGACTTGTGCATCTCCTCTTGAAGGTTACAGTGGGATACTACCAGGTTTGGATGAAGAATCTCTGGCTGACGATTCAGCATACTCGAGCGCCATAGGCGGTCTTGGTTATGCAGCTAACAGTGTCACAGGCTAGTGCCTGACAAATTTTAGGCTGATGCCTAAGGCTAGAACAATGACTTCTGAGCGGTTCCATGTTGACACCTCCCCGGCTGACACGTCTCCCCATACATCAATAGATGACACGTCGCCCCATACATCAGCGGATGACATACGATGAGACTATGGTTTCGTACGTGAAAGAGATTGAGTCATCCTGAGAGATCGAATCTCAGCAGAAAGGACTCGGAAGCGGGATGGAGTTATGGAAACTAATGGAGGTATGGAAACCAATGGAGGGAACAAAGACTACGCAACATTCACTTGGATCATGTGAAGCAAGACAAGGAAGTAAAACATGAGGAATAGATAAATGAAGTTTGCTCTCAGTCTCCTTTTGTTCTTTACTTCAAGATATTCTAGTATATAGCTCTGGATAGCTTGTGAATAACAATCATCTTAAGACCCTTACAAACAGTACCAGACCTGACATATCTTTTGGAACATATCAGCTCACCAGTCACAATGCATCGCCTGTTGTTCGTCATTGGAACGCCGTATGTCGCATCTACAGGTATCTAAAGGGTTCAGAAAAGTACAGAATTACTTACAATTTTGGTTCTCCCTCTGGCACGGTTACTAGTACTAAAATGGCCACAATATTTTCTGATTCCGATTTTGCTTCTAATGTCACGACTCGACGCTCAGTGAGTGGATATATTTTGATGCTGGGTGATGGGCCAGTATGTTGGCAATCAAAGAAACAGAAGTCTGTCGCTACTTCGATCACAGAGGCCGAATATATCGCTTTATTTGAGGCAAGCAAGCAAGCAATTTGGGTCACGAGGTTATTGAGGGAACTTCATGTCATGGATGAGCTTGTGGGTAGTAAAGGAATGCTGGTATACTCCGATAATCAAAGTGCTTTGGCTCTTGCAAAAGGCACGAACTCATCAAAGGCCAAGCATATCGATGTGGCATACCACTTTACGAGAGATTGTGTTCTAAATGGAACAATTAGGATGGAATACATTCCTACTGATAGTATGCTAGCTGACATACTCACCAAGCCGCTCACCCCATCTAGGACGAGTATTCTGTGCCGGAAAATTTTTCAGTCGGAATGATCCAAATTTGTTGATCTCGTCGGTCAGGAGGAGTGTTGGGAATGCATAATTATTTCCCTGCATTTTTCTGTAAGCTCCCGTCAAGACCAACTTCATAGAACTTGTTTGTACAAGATCATGGGTTTTTCCCAAACAGGGTTCATTACTGTATTTCTTGTTTGCGCAGTTTTGTCGGATTTGTCATGTCCCAGTTTGAATAACTGAAGGCATCATGGGGGTTATTATTTTTTTCCTTTGTCTACTTCTTGATTGGAAGTATGTTAAATAAATCGCTATTTTCCCTCTATTAGATTACAATGAGAATAATTAATATACACGACGTATTGGTAATCCTTTCCAACAAGCACTACTTATTTTTGTAGTGGTTTTGACATAAGCGGCATCGTTCTTCCGGGTCAGGTGTGGGAGTCGATGTGGCTGCAGAGGCGGGAGTGGTGTGTTGGCGACCTATGTGGTGATTTGTCGCTGCAGTGCGGAGTGATGACACCATCATTTGTAGTGAGATGGGTTTGTCCGTACTGTCTAGTGCTTTGTGGGCTCTCTATGAGCTGAGCCATGGCACGTGTAGAGTGCTGACAAGGAAGAGTGCAGCGGCAGTGGCCTCTGGAAAGGAACAATCCGTGGGAGTTTTGTCTGTGGCGCTAAGATTCTCTGCGGCAGTGGTGACGTTTTGATAGGCTGTTAAAAATGCGTCGCAGTATGCTTCGACAGTTGTGTTGAGACTTAGTGATTAGAACTGACGTAATGCATTAATGTATGGTGCTGACGCAGTTTCTCTCCTTGATTTGGAGACGCTGTCGTATAAGGCTTTTGCAGAGAACCTGACGTAGTCGCGTGGCCAGACCTTGCTACTGAGCCTTTCGAGGATTATGTTTCGTGCCTCGGTCTCGTTGTTCTTCTATGTAAGAACTTCTCTTCTGTGAAGCTTCCATGTTGTCTCCCATGAAGCGTCGGTGGTGTCTTTTCCTCGAGCCAGGGTGCTGGGACATTCTATTGGGTTGACATCGGGATCATTGTGGATGACGTGACCAGTTAAATCGCGTTTCGCAAGACGTGCTTGTAGAGCTGCATCCCATCAACTGAATGAGTCTGTCTCCCCAAGGATGACTAGGGTGGTGTTATTGACATGTTGATGAGGTTTGTGGAAAGTGCTAACCGGGCTCATAACTGTTGTGCTTAGCATTGGTGGGCATGGAGAAACAGATTAGCAGACCATGGAAGGGATGATGCTGCCACAGTCGGGCTGGAGTGCCGGGACGTGTTAGGCGAGATCCGGAGCTCACGGGTGTGTATGCTTGCTCTGCTTGCACTATTGACGCACGGACATTATTTGGGTATAAATAGGCAGCAGGTCACCCTCATGTAGAGTATCATTCTCAGCTTCTTTAGATACACATTTCTCAAGTATCACTACTTCATACATCTATTCCCATAAACTATCCTTAGCTGCCTTCACATAAGTATGTTCCCAAATCATACACCTGGTAAAACAATAACTTGTTTTACTTAGTATGTGTGGGAACAGTATGTGATGGAAGGCAGAAGGATGGAAGACAATCACTTAAGAATACGTGTAGAGTAAAGTGTGTATTAGAGTAAAGTAGAAGAGAGAATCTGATAATTAGATACAGGTGGAAGGTGAACTAGCTATGTACATGCCAGGCTGATCTGTGCTTCTACAATCCGTGTTAGGTAGACTCAACAACTTAACTCAACTTGTTGGATGGCTCAATCAATTGCGTGCATACAATGACATTAGTGATCAATCATGTGGGGATGTCCGATTCACGGATAATGATGTGGCGATCCCTGATTGTAAGTGAAGATCATAACACACCATCTGACCCAATAGATAGAAATAGAAAACAAAACTAACACACACAGCTTCATAAACTTTAACTAGATAAAGATCAAACAAACCCAGCTAAGGGTGGCGAGCTTCTATGCAGGTCCAATGTTTGGACCTTCCTCAATAGATGTACAGTAGAACCTCTCATAGCTAATAGTGGGTCCCGGTATAAATATTGAAAAGATTCATTGTAACTTAGACTTTTATATTTGCAATGCTTACCCTTACAGGTCATTTTGCGCGCAGGGGTAAGTATCGCAAAAATAAACAGTAAAATATCTATGAATCTCTTCAGTAATTATACCGGGACCCACTATTAGCTATGAGAGGTTCTGCTGTAAATACCCAGCCTCGAAGGAGCCTATGTCACGGTTCGGCAATTAGTCCATGAGCGACAGTATGCTTTAATGTAGTTTATATTTATCTATGAAGAGAGGAATTACATCTGCCCAGGTAGCATCTACTTATAACACTTGTCACAGATCAGATAATGAAGCAGTAAGCTTTCAGGTAAATGATGGTATTCTATAACTCAATTATGGAGAGAAAATCTACAGTAGACAAGTCTAATATTTATACAAAACAATGACCCCTGTAATACCTTATTCTCGTGAACCTACTTGTTATCACCGTTCTCTCCAGTTCTCTCTAGAAGATTCTCCAGACTTCTCTGCAGTGCTTTCAAGTTCCAGCCATTGCTTTGCTTTGGCATCTTAGGAATAGTGGGGGGCCCAGATCATATGATCTGTTTCAAGATGGCCCGTGCCCACTCTCCAATAAATGTGCACATGCATAGCATCTTCTAGAAGGTTCCTGTTGAGCTACACATTCAGCCTGCGCTAGCCAGCGTAGGCTACAGGGAATCATCGGCTAGCAAGCTATTACAACACTTCCAATGAATCGCCATCAGGCTCTCAATGCTATAATAAGACCATGGCATGTAATACCCCTTGCAACATGAAACATAGGCAAGTTCTGCCAAGCTGAGTCCAAGCGTCCTACCCTGCTGATTGCTTGATGAGAAGCAAGCATACCGGGATAGGGCTGCACTAGTCTGTGCATGTGATGACCATTATATGCTACAGGAAAATATTGTTACAGGATAAACCCTGTGGCGATTCTGGCTATGCCAGAAATGTAAGACCACCATAAATAGAATAATATAGAATTGGACAGAAAGTTATCAAACGGAAGAGAATGGAATGGAACGGCGTGGAAAGGTATAGAGTCGAAGGGAATGAGATGGTTAGTATGGAGAATGCCCTACAACTAGAACTGACAGAATCTTCGAGAAGATTGTAGAACAATAGGAGGAGTATATATTATATGATAGACCAGCTCGTAGATTCTGTAGACTTTTACAATAGACTGTATTTATCTTGGACTTGCTCTGTTGTTAACAACATCAACTGATCCGGCGACAAATATCGGCTTATCAGCCATCACAGCCTATTAAAATTGATAAGATCATGGCGCAGAAGACAACCCCAACGGCGACAAAACCTACGGCTTATAACAACGAGCCCTAGGAACAAAGGCGAACCGGAAGGCCGCCGATAGCTTCAGTTGAGCGATAATAGGGGTTTTATTGATGCGATAAAAGGAAGATTCTAACGGGCAGAGGTACGAAAAAGGGGAGAGAGAGCTAAATGTTGAAGTATCAGTCACTCAGCCAAGAAGACATGTGACTTGTGTTTTACCAGGTGTATGATTTGGGAACATACTTATGTCAAGGCAGCTAAGGATAGTTTCTGGGAATAGATGTGTGAGGTAGTGATACTTGAGAAATGTGTATCTAAAGAAGATGAGAATGATACTCTACATGAGGGTGACCTGCTGCCTATTTATACCCAAATAATGTCCGTGCGTCAATAGTGCAAGCAGAGCAAGCATACACACCTGTGAGCTCCGGATCTCGCCTAACACGTCCCGGCACTCCAGCCTGACTGTGGCAGCATCATCCCTTCCATGGTCTGCTGATCTGTTCCTCCATGCCCACCAATGCTAAGCACAACAACTTGCTTTGTAAGCAGGGCTTAACTAGCGCGCTGGGGGAATCCAACTAGATGTAGAGCTTAGCAAATTAGATTGAAATACATATATACATTTTTGATTGTCAAGTAGTACAATAAATAAAGGAGATTTACCAGCAGTATAGTTTCAAGCTAAACATACCTTTAATACTAAATTGAAAAAGAGTCGTGGTATTTGCGTGTCCTGAAGGTAAACCAAAGAACAACAGACATAAATTGAAAAGATGGGGAGGCTTTTCACCATTGAGGTTTTCCTTTCGTGACAGTATTTTAGTTGTTAATCACCTGCATGGCCCATGAGGTACCTGAACTGGTTAATTGAAATCAAATCAAATCAAATAAAGGTGGTGACGCAGCTAGTACTGTTATAAGGTTAAATGGGGATGAGGAGTGGTTGGCGATGTTGAAATGATTGCTATCATGAAACAAGTAACGTCCAACTTTGGATGTGATAGTCGTTTGCACTCACGTAGATCTGCACGTACTAATCTTTCCATAAAGTTGTGAGGCTGGTAAATACGCTAAACCGTATTAACACAAATCACTAGATTTCTGTTTCTTTAAATAGATATTATATATATAGCGATCTGTTTTCTAAGCTGGAGTAATAAAGAACTCCACAGCTTACGATTAACAGCCTCTTACATTCCAAAATCTGCAAGATCGTGATAAGTGCCTAATCAGTCTTTACAAACTGTTGCTAATCCCTTCCAAATTTCTGCAGGCGACTTGTCTAGTGATGGTGCCGTCATTCGATAGAATAGTCAATGGTGTGAATGAATGGTAAGTACGATATAAATGGTTATACTGAATGCGTATAGTGGATGGAATATTGCCTTGAAGGTCATGATGGAGACTATTACTCTAGCTGCTCTGACTATGGCAGTATCTATATACATCTTTCCTCCAATATCAAATATCCGATGCCTACAATGAAACTATAATGCGAGTTCTCTTATTGTATAAAGAAGATGTTATACATGACTCATTAGTTTCAGCAACTCTGTCACTTGGCACGTTATCTATAAACTTCAAACTCCAGATATCCTTGAGTCATAACCGAGTCAGCACAACAAGTACCAGCCTCGCGGGATCATCCTGTGACACTTTGCCTCCACATCAGTCCGTCATTTTTCTCTCTTAATTGACTACTCAGTCTCAACACAATCTAGCACACAAGATAATCAAGATGACAGGGAAGGAGATTTACCTCCAAATCCAAATTCCGCCAGTTGTATTTACAACTCCTTTGATGAGGCCGAGAACGCTTTACACGGTTTTAGTCGAAGGGAGAGCTTTGGGTTATTCTTGGGGGAGGTACTGAAAAGAAGAAATGTGATGTTGTTTAAGAAAAAAGAAAGATAGGTGCCAAGGGAGCCAAACGTGTACATGGAGAGGGTAGAGAGACATATCTTTCTGTGTGATCAAATCTTACCAGTAAAATAGCAGGGTGCAAGTGGGTCATTTCTACAGTAGCAAGCAAGATCACCGAGCCCAATCGAGGAAAGTGGTTTTAAATGACTTGGCAAGACACCTGGACATAACCATGGCACTATTCACGCTACTGAGCTTAAAAATCATCTTCAGTGAGCCCGTAGTGAAGAAGTTCAGCCGTTTCTAAAAAGTTCTATCATTTCAAGCGTAGATCTCAAAAGAGCACGAACACTTGCTCACCAATAGTTCGCCAAAAATTCCGATGGCGATAACATGTTTATTTTGAGGGATACCTGTAATGAAAACATTTAACTTCGAAAGGAAGAAATTATTTATCAGAAACCCACAGAGCTTGCTTTCTTAATCCTTGAGAAGGTCTTCTTTGATTATGAGTCCGACTTTTAGACAAATGCAATTAACTATTTTTTGCTCATAAAGAGATGATTTCCATTCTCAAGGAAAATAATCGAGTATTGGTACTGGATACGACCTACCGCACTGATGTATATGGACTGCCTCTCTTTATTATAGTTGTGATGACCCGTATTGGCAAGATAATTCCAGTCGCACACTGTTTCATGGAATGGGAAAGGCAGCCAAACTTTGTTTGGGCCTTAAGAGTACTCCAAGATCTTTACATGGAGTTTAGCGTTCAAGAGCCTAACGTTATTTTTCATTATCGAGATCGGGCATGCATCAATTCTCTCAGTTTAGTATTTCCGGATGTCCCTACCATTCTTTGCTTCTGGCATATGGAGGTAGATGTTGAGGCTTGGGTAATACGAGCATTTGGATACAACGAATATGAAGTATTACGTAATGCAGTAACAAATCTTATTGGTCAACAAGCCTTAGAATTCTTCTCTATCCTTGAAGCACCAACTGAGGAGGAATATAGGAATGCGCATCTAAGACCTGAGAGACAAGGAGAGCGCTCCAAGGATGTCCCATGAATGGATTTCATCCAGTATCTTGACAGCCAATGATTCACCAGTCACAAGGAACTTTGCGTTGTGGCCTGGAAAGACAGAGTACGCCATTATGGGATGGGTACGACCTCACCTCGCGAATCGGCACACGCAGGACTGAAGAGATGGTTGAAGACTGGACGTTCTGATATCCTGAATTTTCTGAAGAAAATGGGGCCTTTCTACGACCATCATATTCAAAGATACCAGTCAGAATTAGCTCGGGCCAGGAACCAAGCATGCGTAACTTCCACCTCCGTCGCTGACTTTCGATTTTATCACAAGTTGATCCGCCCGTTTTCCGCAATTCTAATCGATGATCTTTCGAATGAATAAATGCGTCTTGATCTTCCGACCACTTTTTCCCTAAAATTATTTGGTGAGTACTACAAGGCACAACGTACAGCCATAACTTTTCTGTTAGGTGTCCATCTAGGTCTAGAGAGATATGAGTAATATTTTCGACCATCGGCTTGTTGACAGTCGAATCTTCCACCGTCAAGAGAGAACAAGGAGAAATAGAATAACGCGGCAGTCGTAATTGGGTAGTGAGCTTGTCGTCTATGATGCCTGTACACAAACATCCATTGTCTACTAAGGCTTGCACCATAGTAATGTCATTGATCAATGCATTAACAAGGAATGGTTCTGTATTTATTTTGACTCCCTGACTAACCCCATGACTAACTACTGCCACTCGCTCCTGAACGCGATTTTGTTCAGGAGCATCTAGTTTTCCGAAGCGACAAGAATTTGATCTCCCTCTCCTCCAACTTCTTCATACATTCTTGGATTTAACTCAGACATCTTGACCGCGCTAACTGATGGACCCCTAAGTCCAGGTCTCACTGCCGGAAGAAGCCTGCATATTTTAGTGTTACACCCTTGTCTTCACAACGGAAACACCGCCCTTCACGACGTAACACCTCAATCTGTGCAGAAGTTCTCTACCTTGCTCGCAAAGGTTTTCCGTTTGGCCTGCGTAATACCTTTGCCGAGTTTATTCCACCCATAATTGTATCACCAGTTGAGTCTACGGTGTCATCAGACTCTGTTATGGTTATGAGCTGGCGGAGGACGGGATGTTGGATATCAGATCTGTTGCAGTACACACAGAGGATGGTGTATCCTGATGATGAGAATAGATATATAATGAATTCTTAATGCGTATTGTAATTATGAATAATCTACCTAGAGATATAGCATGAGGAAAGATATCTTATATACAAGAGGTGTGTATTAGCACACTGGTCCCTTTTTTCCGTAATTAGAACATGGAATCTTCTAGTATCAACTTGTATCTTTAGGATCAAAGCTTCTACCAAGTTCTCCAGTGTTCCACCATTGCCAAATGCGACAGTATCCTTTACTCATCTGATAATCCTCATGATCTCAGTTGAGCCAGCACAATAGATTCCCTGACATTCCTGGATCGACCCCAATCTACAGGTACTTGTCTGATTCCCTCAAACATTCTTCCTCCATCCGTGGAAAATTTTATTAGACTATGTCTTTCTATATCTGGGTAATTGGTTAGATGTGAAGACTTGGATAAGTCATCAAATTTTTGCGCAATATGGCTGACGATTCTTGTCCACTCAAAATAATGATCCGGCAGAAGAAAATGATTGCTAGCCAACGCAACCTGCAAAGTCATGTTCAATGTTCCTGAGAGAAGGGTAATTTTCGTCTCGTCTGGCCAAGAGTCTCCGCGTGCCTCTATCAGCTTGTTAGCCCATTGAGGAAAGAATGAGCTCCATCGCTGCTTGCTGCCCATCTTCATTTCCTTTAACTCGCTTCTGGCCCTAGAAATCCGCGTTGAGTCCCAATCGCTTTGATCCAAGAAAGCAATAAAATTCTCTGGATCCTCCTTGCCTTCTGGTCCTCCAGATTCAAAAAATGCTCCGGCTTGCTTTTGTGCTTTCACTTCCAGAGATTTATAAATCACTAAAAATACCGAGGAATTAGTATATTCAAAGGTATTCCAGTCCATCTTCAAGGCAGAAAGGAGGGCCCGCCGTCATGCTGGATATGTCGTCTTATCTCCTCCATATTTTGGTAATGAAGTCGGTTCACGTTTCGAGACTTGTCTTGCTGGATCTTTTCGGATTTCAACTTCCGGCATGACGTCAGCAGCAGGTGCAGAAAGCAAGGCTCCATCATCTATACGCTGACCTATTTCTCGAATCACTATTACAAGTTTGGTAAGGTCCATCGAATTGGCTGGTATGTTGCCTGCTCCTTAAATTTCGTCGTTCGTCATCGTTGTTTGTCAATTGTTTTTCGTTCGTCGTTGTCGCTCGTCGTCCCGCGTCGCAAACTATATGTCTTGTATGTGGAGAGATGATGTTGGAAACACAAACATTAGATGTTTTCAACACATTCGTATGTTTCAGTTTGTGTTTGTTCCCGACAAAGATCGGATGGCGCCTGTTGAAACTCGGCACCCGGAAGATGTTTTTCAGTACCATGTTTAAAGGGAAAATTATGTATGAACGGAGAATTATGTCTTCCTTTCCTAGAATCTTGTAATTATAAGTACCGTGGTGTTTACCTTAGGAAAAAATGTTAAGCGTTTAAATTATAACTTTACTAAACACATCTTTTGATATTCATTTTAACAGATAAGAGTAGGGTGTCGCGAATGTATGTTGTCAGCTGGAGCTTGATGTTAGAGATACTGCAGATTTGATTTCAAATTCTGCTGATAAATAAACTTTGTTACAATCGTGTCTACTTATATTCACATACGTTCTCCTCCAATATCTGTCTGCACTTGCTATTGCGTCACTTTCCACCTCGCAAACGTCATCGCTTCCCTGCCGCTTAGTGCATGTCTCATCCGCATGTGCTATGGCGTCAACATCAACAAAATAAACGCCATCGCTCCCATGCCGCCTAATGCCTGTCTAGAAGCGATTATTCTGCACAGCATGCGCTCTATCACCTGCGTGGTATCAACTGTCTTCTGCAGGTTTAGGTTAGAAGTTAGAAGCTCCGACTTTTACTAGTCCTGCGTGGATCCCCCTTGAGTCACCCGAAGAGGCTCGCGTTGCACAACGTGAGCTACAAGGTTTATTTGGGCTACCGGCCGTTACATAGGGAGATACAGTCCAACCTCATGTATAGCGATCCCCCGAGTAACGATATCTCATTTATAGCGATCTATTTCCCCTCACTGTCAGAACCTCTTCAAATTATCGCTTCCTCTCCTCTTCAACGATATAACGATATCCCTCCAGACTCCAGGCAAAAACATCGTTATCAATGGCCAAGAGGAACGCCTTCTCGGAGGCTGAGAAGCAGGCTCTTCGGCAGCACAACCAGCTACACCCTTCCTAGACCCAGAAAGAGCTTTATACGTGGCTCGAGGCTACCTTTCAGAAGTCTATCAGGCAGAATACAGTGTCAGAGATTCTCAGCAAGCGTTACGAGCACCTTGACAGCCAAGAAGCAGTGCAGCTACAGCAGAAGAAGCAGTGGAAGCCTACCTACGAAGATCTCGAGTATGCACTGGCGCAGTGGGTAAAGAAGGTGGAGCAGTCTAAAGTAATTACAGGCGACACTTTCAGGATCAAAGCACGCTGGTTTTGGCACCGCCTTCCTCAGTATAACGACTTACCTGAGCCAAAGTGGAGCAACAACTGGTTTGATGGATTCAAGAGAAGGCATAATATCAAGGACCGCAGACAACACGGAGAAGCTGCAGCAGTCAACACTGTGGAAATGATGGCTCAGCTTGCTACTGTCCAAGCACGGCTTGCGCAATATCCACTGGATAATTAGTATAACTGTGATGAGACTGGACTATACTGGAAAGCAGTTCCGGATAGATCACTATCTACTCAGGTCCTACCCGGAAAGAAGAAGGACAAGACAAGGCTTACAATCCACTGCTGTGTTAACGCTTCTGGCACTCACAAGCCTCAGCCATGGATTATTGGCAAATACAAGAAGCCACGTTGCTTCGCTGCAGCTTGGGTGGATGATGTTGATCGGCTTGGCTGTTGCTACCGCAATAACAATACAGCCTGGATGACTGGCTTGATAATGGTTGAATGGCTGCGCTGGTTTGACCGTCAGATAACTGGCCTCAAAGTGATCCTAGTTATGGATAGCTTCAGTGCTCATGAGCTCGCAGTAGACGAGTTAGCTGCACTGCCTTCTGAATATGGCCTCCGCAATACAGAGGTAATTTGGCTACCACCGAACACAATGAGCATGTCACAGCCACTGGACCAAGGCATTATTGCAACCTTCAAGGCCTACTATCGTCGCTACTGGGTCTTCTATATGTTTGATGAAGTGTATAAGGACCGTGATCCAAGCAAGACAATCAACCAGCTGAAGGCAATGAGGTACATTATGTAAGCATGGCATGAAGCCTCAGCAATTACAATTGCAAACTGCTGGATGCATTCAAGCCTATCTACACAGACAAGCACTCAAGGACAGCCAACTCAACTTACTGAAGCAATAGTTGGCATTGAAGAGCAGGTGGACAGACTGCAACAACAACAGCAGTATATCCATATTCATAACCGAATGGCTATCCATCAGGTTCTTAACCCGGATGAAGAGCAAGTTATTGACCCTGAAGATGATATAGCTGAGGCTATTGCACAGCAGTATGAGCCTCCTACACAGGAGTCTGATAACAATGAGGTTGAAGAGTTGCCGCGGATAAGTGCTGTACAGGCTCTTCAGCTACTACAACAACTCCAACTCCATGAATTGCAATCAGAAGACTGCAATCAAGACTGGCTTCAAAGCCTTAATAGTTATGAGAGGATTGTGTATAGTAGACAGCAGCGCAGCCTGCAGCAGAGGAGGATTTCTGACTTCTTCTGATTCTAGCACGTGGCACTCTTATATAGCGATATCTCATCTATAATGATAGGATTGAGCCTCACCAATGTATTGCTATAGATGAGGTTGGACTATAGTTGAATTACATGTGACAGATCAACAATAAAAAGCAAAAGATATTTGTATTAGTGATGGTAATTTTATAATTCAACTATATAGAAGAAATAAACTATGGAGTGAACGAGCTGCTTATACATAACAAGATTCCCCTCAAAATACTACTTCCATTCCCTAACAATGGCTTAGAAACTTCTAACAGTATTATTGTTTCAGGATCCCTTGACCTGCCTCACAATTAACACGGGTAATATACTAGGACTCGGTTTACGGGTAGAATATGGGACTCGGGTCACGGTTGATATGCTGGGACTCGGATGTGCTGGATAGGATGAATGAAGTTGCACCAGGAAAGCTACATTATGAGCTGAGATGTTTACATCTAAATATTCTCGCTTAGGGGTACACTAGAAATATCACGTGACCATACAACATATGTCTGTGCCTGTGACACTACCCCATCCTTTAACAAGAGTCATACTCTTGTAGCACGAATAATAATAAAAAAGAGAGGAAAAGAAAATAATACATAGAGGAAGTGTGATTTCCTTACTTGCGTTTCAGCCATGGTCGTGGTGTACCCGCTTGTGGATTGTGTTTTTGCAAGTTCCAGAGTGCGTCGTCACACCCCTTTAAAGGCGATGCAGGTTCCCATGTCGTATCTCCTGCAGTCCATTGAACCTTATAATACCAATGATTATTTCTCATCTTTTTATACCCAATAATTTTGTCGAGATGAAATTCCACGACTTTTTGACCATCTGTCCTTACAATAGTCCTGCCTTCATTTGCTTTTATGTGTTGCGAATAGCGACAGTAGAAATGTGCGAGGTCCATGAATAGGCGAGGATGATCTGTGTGGACGGGTGCACCAAGGCATGAGGACCGAGTCGCGTAATTTGAGTCGCCTAGACTAGGTCAGATAATACTAGTCAGGTGACACGAGTCGTGTAAGGCAGAAATTCCCTTGGTCGTAATAGATTAAGTAGTATTCATGAATTGACTGACTAGACAGTGGTAGATTGGTGCAGTACCTAAAGATAGTTGAGAGAAGGATATGACAAGTGTTGCTTTATGTATATAAGTAGGACGTCTTACCTTCATAGAAAAATGGACAAGTCAAATCTACATACAATTACACACCTCTATCTATTCTCATTCATTCCTCACCTTAAGAAAGGGAATCGGTATTTGTACCTCACCCCTAGCTGTAGCCAATCAGAAGGGCAGATTACAACCAATCAAAAGATATAGGAAAATCGCAAAATCCAAAAAAGCATGGACTGTAGAATGACACTCATGAAAATCGTCAAAAACTCTGTTCTTTGAAAAACTTGAAAAATTGAACTATTACTCATTTAAAGGTCTACGTAATTGAGGGCCTACGTCATTTGATATGTGAGGTGGAGCTTGAGGGCATGTTCGTATATTGTGGCCAATCTCCTTGCAGATGCGGCAGTGGCGTCTCACCGGAAGTGATCGCTCGTGCTGCTCCGGTTCCTGCTGCCGTGCACGCTGCTGCCGCTCTACATACTCAAAATCAGATAGATTCCGCCTTGTCGATCCTGAAGGCCTGCCACGCGTTGCCACTGTCACCGGACTTAGCGTCTGAAAGGATTGGTCGGTAACGTCCGCAAGGGCGCGCACGAAAAGAGGATGCTGATGCGGCATCAACTGATCATATCTTTGCTGGATTCGTTCCAATGAACCGGCCAGGGCTACGTTAGGAAGTGGGGCTGGCATCTCTGATGCCGGCTGCTGCAACCACCAATGCTGATCGAAGTCGTTGATTTCAAAAGCTGCCGCCAAGGGAACTTGTGCCAGCATTCTCCTTATTCGGTGGCTACAAGGTATGCCCATTGTCGAGGTAAAAATATTGCTGCATTGTTGCTCTTGAGGCGCCAGAGCTTTATAGTATTGCTTCAATGCTTGCTTCAAGGCATGGCAGGAAATAGTTTTCTTGACTTTGTTCCACAATGGGTGATTGTGTTGCACGAGATTACGTGTCTGCTGGACATTGTTAGTCTGACTAAGGTTGCGCTCCTGCTCATCACATGCTCTTTCCAGCAGTAAACAGACACCAAGCATGTCACCAGTCGATACCTGGAGCCATTTTTTTAAAGCTGCATGAGCGCTCTCAACTCTTGAGGTGGTGGTGTGACCAAAATGGCTGATGTGCCGAATCCAAGCTAGAACAAATTTCTCCTTATATCGAAGCCAAGTTGTTGAAAGGTAGGCAAATACCGATGCAGGGACATTTTGGAGAAGCCTATCTAGGTTTTGCTCATATTCCGCTTCTGAACTAGAGAAGATTATGCCTTGCCACATTCCCATAAAGTCTTTCCAAGCAGTATCCGAGTCAAAGGCTGAGCGTTGCTTTGCCAGGACATTCTTGTTGATATGCCAAATGCATAATATTGTACTTGAATGTGGAAACACCAAAGATATTGCATTCATCAGTGCAAGTTCGCGATCAGTGATGAAAACTGCAAAATGAGAGTTAATGCTTAGCCGGTTAAAGGATTTTTTCAGCTCATTCATTGCCCAGGTGTAGAACTCCTCAGTTTCATGCCGCATAAAGCAATAGAAAAGAGTAAATGTTTCGTTTGTTGCTGTTACTCCCGTTCCATGCAACAGAGGCATCTGATACTGGTTTGTTTTGTAAGTACTGTCAATCGGGAACACTTTGCTTGCTGAATATTTTTTGGCAATGTTTTCTGCTGACTTTGGAAAGATGAAGAGGCAGGTAAGATTACCAGTATGATCGCGCTGAATTTCATGCTGGATGTTGCGGTCGATCAAGATCTCCAGTAGCGCATCAATTGCTGTTCTGCCATCTAACATCTTTCTCTTCTTTGCCTTCTTGACATTGTAAATATCCTGAGCAGTTGAAAGGTTGGTTGCATTACTTTCTCGCAGGGCACTCAAAACAACACGAGGCTGTGCACCAATGCGAGTCAAGTTATGGACGGTTTCAGCTTCCGCTGTGGAGAGGGCTCTAGCAGCTGGATATGCAGCTACATTATCCACAGCTTCATGGTTGTGTTCGGCATTGGTTACTGTGGATGACCAGCAATCATCTTCCTCTTTACGAATAGTGAGCTGGAAGGGACACCCTTGTCGAAGCGTCGAGGTACTTCGAACCCTTGCTTGAGTAGTTGGCTTACCGCCATGGACACAGGCCAAAACTCTATTCTTGATTTCACTTCCTGCCTTGTTTCCAATTGTCCGAGTACGTTGAGTCTTCAGAGCATAGCCATTTGCCAAAGCAAAGCCTTTTGCTGCTTCTGTGGCTTCGTCAAGCGAATTGTAACGCGCATTGGTGGGTGCTGGGATAGGCATATTGGTCTGTTGCTGCTGCGCTTGTAGTGTAATGATTTGTTATGAGGGGTTTTTCCGGATAGAAGATCTACTACGATGATGGCTTCATACGTGTGGCCCTCAATTACGTAGACCTTTAAATGAGTAATAGTTCAATTTTTCAAGTTTTTCAAAGAACAGTTTTTGACGATTTTCATGGGTGTCATTCTACAGTCCATGCTTTTTTGGATTTTGCGATTTTCCTATCTCTTTTGATTGGTTGTAATCTGCCCTTCTGATTGGCTACAGCTAGGGGTGAGGTACAAATACCGATTCCCCTTAAGAAATCATACATTATACTCGCAAGTCAGAACATTGCATCTACTCCTTCTCATAACTGAAACATTATGTCCTCGTCTTCTTGACCTGGTGCTCGTTCGTCTGATCTTAATTGAATATTGGAGACGTGAAAAGTTGGATAAATTTTTATATTTTCTGGTAGATCTACTGTAACTGTGTGTGGCGAAGTTTTTATAACACGGAAGGGACCTTCCCATCGTGGATTAAGTTTATCAGTAGGTCGGCCCATTTTCCAGTTTTCCGTACGTATCATAACCAGATCTCCAATATTGAATTTTGATGCATCTGAACGGTGCATATTTGCATTCTTCTCATAACGGTCCTGAGATATCTTTGATAGGGTTTGTACCTGGTCTAAAATCTCTTTAAATCTGTTAGCTATCTCATGGGCCTTGAAATACTCTTTTCTCTGCGCCTCTGATAATGATGGAGCGGTCGGCATTTGAGCTTCAATTCCTAGTTTTGGGTTGAAACCATAATTAGCAAAGAAAGGACTAACTCCTGTTGTTGAGGAACTGCATTATTTCACGAAAGTTCAGCAAGCGGCAGTGTCAGAGTAGTGACCCGCACGTGACTCGACGGCGAAAGGCTGAAGACTGAAGGCTGAAGATCGGAAGCGCAAGGCTGAGGTATGGAGACTTAAGGGGCCGAAAGGGTAACTGTAAGGTAACTGAAGACTAATGCTGAATGTCCAATAAAGGAGTAAGGGAGCGGAAATAAAGACAAGAGATTAGAAACTAAAGAAGTCCGAGAGCTGAAAGTTACTGAAGACTGAGAAATACTGTAGGCTAAGAGACACCGAAGGCTGAAAGACACTGAAGACTGAAGGTGACTAACTTGAATTCTATAGTCTCGAGATGACGGAAAACTAAGCGTAAGGAGCTCATCTAGCAATCAGTGCCCTACTATATATCCGGAATAACATCTCAAACTACTAAAGGTATCTTGTCACACTGAAGGAGAAACATCGGGAGAACTTCCAAAACGCCGGGGTTCCTCCGATACCCAATACAACACCGGAATACATGAAGCCAAACAATGGAAGACATCCGATGCTAGCCCACTCGTCTAAAACATAACTAAACATGGGCCAAATGATCTGCGAACTCTAACAGGCAGCCACATAGCCCAGTCATCTTGAGCCCAGTTAACATAAAGTCGTAGGAATTGTTCTGCTTCGGCGTTGACTCGCTCTGTTTGCCCATTTGTTTCTGGGTGATATGCGGAAGAAGGTTTGAGGGTGGTATCTAATCTTCGTGACAGAGCCCTCCAAAATACGGAAATAAATTGAAACCCTCGATCGGAGACAACTCGTTCTGGTGAACCATGTAGCGACCAAACTTTTACGACAAAATTTTCGGCAAGTTCTTCTGCGGATAAAGTTTCCGTCGGTAGAAAATGACGCATTTTCGTTAGTCGATCTACTACGACGGCTATGAGCCGAAACTTTCGATGCCTAACTTTACATTCTGGCAAGGGCGATATATAGTCAATAGATATATCAGACCATGGTTTAACTGGTAACGGTAACGGTTTAAGCAGTCCAATAGGAGCCCGTTTGAGTGTTTTAGTCTTAGAGCAAAGGAGACAGCCTTCACAAAATTTTCTTGCAGCTACTGTCATACCAGGCCACCAGTATGTTCTATTGATTAAGTCAATGATTCTCTCTCTTCCTAGGTGTCTAGAGGCTCCTGAATGGTGTGATTGGTGTAGTACCTGCAGCTAGATTTCTTGGTCGTCTGGTGGGATGACTAGACGGTCTCTATAATAAACACTCCCAGCTACAAGCCGACATTCACTGAATGCTATATTTAATAACTTCGCGAGCGAAGGTCTCCAGCATCTCACAGAAGAATCTGCCATATCTGATATTACGTCTTGCATCACTAGGGAGTTATTCTATGAGTCGGAGATTAAATCATCAATTGGCTGAGAGACATCAATTCTGTACAAATTTATAGATCCTCGCGAGGCAAAACTGTCATGAGATTTAGATGCCGGAATTACAGGAACACGCCTTGCAGAAAGGCGGTCATCTAGGATATCTTTCGGCGCGTCCTGCGACCTTCGGCTTAAGGCATCAGCTCCGGTATTCACTGAGCCTGGCCGATATATAAGCTGGAAATTGAATCGAGATAAGAATTCTGCCCACCGCATTTGTCTCTGAGTTGAATCCTTGGTTGTCTGAAAAGTTTGTAGATTTTTATGATCTGTCAGTATATCAAACTAAGATTGTAATCCTTCTAGCTCTGGGCGCCATTCTTCTAGTGATTTGATAATAATGAGCAGCTCTTTATCATAAATATCAAAATTGCACTCTTGTGCTGAATGCTTGGAAGAAAAATAGGCTACGGGTCTTAGCTCACCTTCAACCCACTGTGACAGAGTACCACCACACGCCCAATTACTGGCATCTACTTCCACAACTGTTCTCCTTGACCAATCAAAGACTACCAGGGAAGGTGCTTTGCTGAAAGCTTCTCGTAAACTTTCGAATGCAAATTCACAAATAGGCATCCAGGCCCAAAAAGTATCTTTATTGGTGAGGCCATGTAGAGGGCGTGTTAGCTCCGAGAAATTACGGATGAAACGACGGTAAAAGTTTACAAATCCCAGAAACCTTTGTAGTTGGCGTTTTGAAGTAGGAGGTTCCCATTCCAGTATTGATTTGACTTTTTCGGGATCCATTTCAATGCCTCCAGGTGTGATAATAAGGCCTAGGTATTTGGTCTTTGTAGTATGAAAGTCGCATTTATTTATATCGATCTGAAGTCCTGCAGCGCGAAGACGTTTGAGAACTTCTCTGACATGCTCTTTATGTTCCGCTTCAGAATTAGAAAAAATAATAATGTCGTCAAGATAAGCTGTAGCGTATTTATCCAAGACATCATATAATATATCATTAATATAACGCTGGAATGTCGCGGGTGCGCCACTTAACCCGAAGGACGTGACCAGTTCGTAGAGGCCAAAACGAGTTATAAAGGCTGTAAGCCACTCATGGCCCTCTGCTGTTCTAATTCTATTGAAGGCAGACACAACATCAATCTATGTGAATATTTACGCAACACAGATATGATCGAGAGTTTCTTTGATCAGAAGAAGGGGATATCGGTTTTTCATAGAAATATTATTTATCCCACGGAAATCATGGCAGATACGAATACCTCCTCCCGGTTTTTTGGCTAGAAGAATTGGACTCGCAACTGACGATTTTTTTTTTTTCTATTACTTTGCGTCGTGCCTGCGCGCAGCATGTGATACAAGGTACCACGTGCCGGTTAGCTCAGCCTCGTAGAAAGCTACCCGACGTGCTGGCGTCTTTAGAGACCCAGCATTTTCTAAAGGGGCCTAGATCTATCCATCTAGCGCCTTACTATACAATTATTTTACAAAGAAACGAACTCTTCCTCTGAGCCGCTTTAAGTTTATCTAGTAGAGATTACATCTACAGGATTTATACGGGGATAAGTACTTGTCAGTGAAAGTACAGGATATAAATACGGTGGGAGGTGATTACCCAAAGGGTAGCTCTGTGATCAGTTAAAAATCTGTCGTTTTAATGGCGAAGTTGGATTTCGTCGAAAAAGAGAGTTTTCTTCACCCACTTTCCGAAGGCGAGTGCGCCATCTTTCGAGCCTAAGATCCAACGGATACCTGTAGGCGGGTGTCGAGGTCCGTCAAGTCTCGCCCGGAGGCGGCCGAGCTGGCAGAAGAAGAAGTGATCCGGGGTTTTTTCTTCTCCACAGGTACATTCTAGTAAGGCATCATCGTGGTGAAACCGCCGATGGTAGTCGGCAAAGTCGCCATGTCCTGCACGAGCTGCAATAAGCAGGCCGAGGGTGCGGCGGTCGAGGGAGGCGAGTTCTGGGGATATTTTGACGTTGAAGTTGATCCCGAGGTCCTTATATCTCGTGGGTGCGTTTTCTTGCCAGTAGGCGCTGACGTGTGACTGGTAACGTGCTTTTAAATCCCTCTTAGCCCTTGCGATAGAGGTAGGGAGTATTGGGGATTGAGTCGTGCAGGCCGATTTCGCAAGGGCGTCTGCAATTTCGTTTCCAGGAATAACGGCATGACCAGGGCACCATCTAACATTAACTGATCCTGGGAGAGTATTTTGGCTGCGGGATCTTTGTGTCCAGGTGGATGCGAGCTCTCGAAAGAGGGCTATACGTGGGGAGCTTGTTGCAGTGGGAGTGTCTATGAGAAGGCGAAGAGCAGCTTCTTGGTTATCTAGGCAGACCGTGACGTTGGTGGCATAGTAAGCCATAGGATTTGTGAGAGCTGCGGATAGGCCCGCAGTGGCTCCGGCTACTTCTGCGTCGTATACTTCTGCGGAAGATCCAAGGGGTAGAGATCCTTGTCCAACCTTCTGTGTTAGGCCCCGGTATATGGAGTATCCGGCACCGGCCCGGTCTTCTATTAGTGCCCCGTCTGAGAAGACGAAGAGATCTAAGGGGGGGCGGTTAGTCTTCCAGTTTTTAAACGCTCGTGCGCCAGCTGGTCTCCCTACGGCACCGATGGCGCTGAGGTTTTCCTCTCTACTTCTGGACCAGGGGGGGGAATGGTGTCTCCAGCGAGTTCAGGGTTTATTCTTTGACGAGCCCATAGCATGCGTGTAGAGTTCCAACGTCTGCGGAGTGGATGTCGGGGGTCTGCCGAGGCAGTTCGTAAGGTCAGACAGTCGTGTATTTGGTCGAGCCATGCGCGCGCTGGACCCCAGCCGATCTCACGCAATAGAGCGGGGACTGGTATTGTGCGGTAGACGGGGAGGGCGACACGAGCGGCATCGTTTATTCGCAGCTGAATTCGCTCAAGAAGATCCTTGGGCGTATTATTAGAATACCAAGTCTCAGCTCCATAGAAAAGAGTTGCGAACGCTGCTCCTTAGAGAGTTTGAAGAAGTAAGAGGGGGCGGATAACTCGAGTGGTAAGAGAGATTCTCTTTAAGTGTCGGGTTATTGCTAGTGATCTTTCACAGGCCTTCTTAACGTGGTTTTGGAATTTAAGGCCACAGTCGAAGAAAACGCCCAGCCAGCGAGTGACGTCATTAGGCCTAATTTCGACTCCATCGGCAAAGAGACTTGGCTCCACAGGTGAGCCACGTTTCCTGTGAAAGTACTGGAGTTCAGTTTTGGAAATTTCGAAGGTGAGGCCATTCTCCCGTCCCCATTCGAAAGTCCGATCTAGCTGGGTTTGGAGGAGGTTTGCACAGCAGGCAAGTGAGGGTGCTGATGCCAACAAGTTGATGTCGTCGGCGTATCCGAGACGGCCCGGTGAGAGGCGAAGTACACCTTCAGTTACTAGTAGAAATAAGATCGGCGAGACAGGAGAGCCCTGTGGGAGGCCGCAGGAGATTTGGAACGGGGTTGACTTAGAGCCATCAATCGAGATACTAGCCTCACGTTGTTCCATGAACGAGGTGACCCATCGAACAAGATTTGGAGGCCAGCCTTGGCTTCGGAGGCAGAGACTAAGGCGCCCCTTTTGAATGCCATCGAAAGCGCCCTTCACGTCGACGGTGACCATGCCTGCAATTTTTTTCTGGGCCCAGGCGGACTGTATATCACAGGCCAAAGCAGTGGTGAGGTCTATGGCGGAGCGTCGAGGGACTGCACTGCATTGGTCCTTGGCGAGAACTCTATGTTGGAGAGCTAGGTAGGAAAGCTGCCGAGCTATTAGTCGCTCGAACTCTTTACCAAGGCAGGAAAGGAGGGCGATTGGTCTGTACGAGTTAGGGAGGGAGAAGTTTCGATCCCCAGACTTCGGGAGTATGATTACGCTAGCTTTTTTGAAGGAGAGTGGGTGGTGTCCAAGCAAATCACATTGGCGGAAAAGAGCGGCAACACGGTTGCCGATGATTGGCCAAGCGTTTCTCAAAGCAATGACTGTTATCTCATCGGGTCCAGGTGCAGAAGAGGTGACCTGACAGCAGGAGCGATATATCTCCTGATCTGTAAGTTTCGGCCAGGGGATAGTCCGTTTAGCCACAGTTGGTACATCTGTTGAGATATCGCGTTGGCCTAGGTGTCTGCTAAGAAGAGTGTTGCGAAAAATTTGTGCTTTCGCTTCGTGAGTAATGACAGGCCCGTTACGTCCTTCGATAGGAGGGGTATGGAAGTGTGACTTGTTTTTGTGCCAGCCGGTGATTCGATAGGCTTCTGATACGGTAGAGACACCTTCAATTTTTTTTATGCCAGTATTCACGCTTGGCTCTCTTCACAGTTCTACCAAAATTCCGTCGCTCTTCTAATGCAGTGAAGCCGAGACGGCGGGCGCGACAGAATTCCCTGTGGGCCTTCGCGCACTCTTGTGTCCACCATGGGGCCCCTGTTGCTCTTTCCTGTGATCTGGGACAGGCTGTTCTTAGGGCTCCCGAGAGGGAATTCGCGAGCAGTTTGGCTTCATCTTCCGGGTTAGTTAGAGGGGGGGTTACGAGCAGGTCCTTTAGGGTATTACAAAAGATCGCCCAGTCGCAGGCCGAGTATATGAGTCGACCTTGGGCGGGAGCCTCGGGACTCTCGTCTGAGATCCGAGAGAATATTGTCCGGTGGTCTGCTCCGCAATCCAGGTCTTGGCGGACTGTACAGCATGAATTTGGGCCGAGGCGGGTGAAACACAGGTCGAGAACAGCACCAGCGTCGTGTGTTGGGACCCCGGGAGGATTAATTAGGAAAAGCCCTTTAGCAGTTGTCCATGATAATAGAGTTTCCTCATCAGGTGCGTCGCTTCTTGAAATAGGATTCCAAGCAGAGTGGTGTAGATTGAAGTCACCGGCAAGAATATCTGGGCGTTCTGCCAGGGCGAGTAGTTTTTGGAGGCCTTCGCCAGGGTTTCAAGAGCCTATTGTGGCGTTGTAAATATTACAACAGTCGATCACACGTCTTCCCCGTCGGTAAATGCACACTCGAATGAGATCACGGGAGTGCGTGCTTGGTTGAAATGGAGAAAGCCCTCTACCCTTGCGGGTATATGTCATAACTCGTGGACGATCTGACCAGTCAGGGAGGGGAGCAAATGCAAGGAAACTTGGGTGGGTTTTTGTGGTCCGGCGGGAGTAGTCGGAGAAGATCCACGGCTCTTGGATTAATATGAGATCAGCTCCAGATTGGAATGCGAGCTGAAGAGCGGCGTCGTGGGCTGAACCACTTCTGCTGACGTTAACTTGGAAAATGCAGAGGCCCTGGGCTATCTGCTCATTGCGTCCTCGGCCTCGGACCATTACAATTGTTCTTCGGTGGTGGTAGGGGTGGCCGAGCTGGTCAGTGGAAGAGGTGGAATGGGAGAGCTCGGGGATACTTGTGACGACCCTTGCGAAGCTGACACTGGGGCTTGTGCTTGAGCTGTAGTATGGTCTTTAGGCGACGAGAGTGGAGTTGAAGGGTGTCGTGCAGACCAGGCTTTTTGGCCTTCACGACGGATGGACTGCAACCTTACCCTATCAGGGCGAACATAGATTCCATTTTCCCGACGAGGTCGGGCGGGGCATTTTTCCCAGGACAAAGGGTGAGGGCCATGGCAGTTGAGGCATCTCTCTGGGTTGTTACATGGGCCAACATGTGAGTCAGCAGCGCACAGACCACAGCGAGCTCGTCCAGTACATGCGTTAATGTTGTGGAAACCATGACATCTAGGACAAGTCGGTAGTTGCGGGCGGTTATCAACAGGTCTGAGTCGGGCTGCTCTAGCAAAGAAATGGATGTTGTTCGGGAGGTTCACAGCTGCCTTAGCTGAGATTACCAAGCGAAGGGTGCCCTCTGGTTGAGGGGACTCGTTAGATCGGCGTGTCCATGCCATAGCAAAGATAGATTTGACATCGACCTTCTCTGTACTAAGCTCTTGGCGAATTTCGTCGAAAGTTAAGCCTTCGCGGACTCCGTACGCATTATAGCCGTATTTTGGAACTGGCCCTAATAGGTAATTCAGGCGCTTCTCTTTGCGTTCAACCGGAGAATCCCCTATTAATGGTTGAAGCGCCTTGGTAGCTTCAAGGAGCTCTGCAGCCTGGGTGGGGTTTGGCGCTACTAGGGCAATCCCAGTGGGAACTGTCCGAATATCTTTTATGAGCTCTGTTTTTTTCAGAAGCCGCCGGAGCTTTGTGCGCACTAAGAGCGCGTCTTCAGAGCTGAGAGGATGGTCGGCTGGCAGGCGTATGATGACTCTAGAATCAGGTTTTGGCGCATAGCTGGGGGCGCCGGAGGAAATAGATGTTGGATTGGGGGTTCGAGTCCCTTTGCTGGTGGTTGTTACGTAGGAGGATGAAGCAGGAGCTTGTTGTGCAGCTACTTTCGCGTACGAGATTTTGGAGGATTGTCCGGGTCTTTTACTGGAGATGAGGATACGGGGGGTAGGAGGAGTTAAGGCATGGGAGGCTTTAGGCACAAGCGCTTGTTGGTCTAGGCGCTGAGAGTTGGGAACACTTGATGACGGGGTCTTGCTGGGAGGGTGGTCAAAGACTGGCAGGCCAGCAATTACGCGTGCTGCGCTTCGCGTGGTAATAGCTCGTGTCACGGTCCTAGTCCAGTTCCAAAATCGTGTTCAAGGGACCCCTGGTTTTCTAAATTAGTTAAGTAGGATTCTCTCGGAGTCTGGAGTGCAGGATCAGCAGTGTGTGTAATTCTATGCGTTCGGAGTTGTGCTAAGCGTTGGAAAATTGGGTTTTCTTACAGGGTCAGGGTTGTAAGGAGTTTAGTGCGTGTCTTTGTTAGCGCGGCCCCACTAGTAGGGGGAGGCCCGACGAGGTACATGTAGATATATACTCAGAGGATAGCGATCTTGAGAGATTGTGTTACGTCTTGTTTTCTTCCTACGCTATATTCTTACAATAGCCATTTATTCCTCGTTCCTAAGATATTCCATCTTCCCTTCCTACCATCCCGTCCAAATCCGTTACAGCTCGTAGGTCAGCTGCGATTGCTGGGGGTAGACTTCGGAGGTAACGAGCGCCTGCATTCTGCCACGCGGTTAGCGCGGCAGCGTAGTCATTGGTGGCCTTTGACGATATGTGGGAGAATACGCGCGAGGCATCAAGGGTATGGGGAGTTGGAGATTTGGTTTGAGTCCTGGGCTGTGCGTGAAGCGACTCCGTAAGACCACTAGCCGGGGGTTTGGGGGAACTGGCTCTCAGTGATTGGCGAGGGGCGGGCGAAATACTATCGCTAGCTGTAGATGTGGTGGTGTCTGATAGAGGGTCTCTGTGGACTTCCGGTTGGTATTCATTGTCGGAATCGACGACTATATCGTCCTCCGACAAGTGCATTTCTGTATCATTGGAGAGTGTTTGGTCTTCAGTTCCGATTTTCACCAGGTTGGTACGGCGAGAAGAGCGGAGTTTTAGGCGTTTAGAAGTGCGTGAAGCGTGAATCTTTGCAGACTGAGAAGCAGTCACGCGAGGCTTTCTGGGCTTCGTTGACGGCATCAGAAAAGTGTGTGTGTCGCAACTGACGATGTTGATGGCCTTATCCATCCCTTGCCTAACTGATCATCTGACCAGCGTTTAGTGAAACGCAGCTCTGATGGGGGGCAGGGACGTGCACGAGATCTAGGAAACTTGTAATTTCCTGGTAAGAGCTCTATCTTGTAATCATAGGACCAATGGGGAGGAAGATAAGTGGCCTCCTGGGGGAATGCTACATCTGCTATGTCATGGTAAGTTTTCGGTAATTTCATTTTTATTTCCTCTATCGAAGGACAACTATCTGCCTTAAAAAGCTTTGTGACATCTTCATCTGTTACTTCTCGAAGCTTTGCGTCGTGTAAAGGTCGTGGACTGTGGCGTAGACTATGGACTCTGTGGACAAGAAAATATCAATAGCTGTGGATTAACTCAAGATTATATTTGAACAATGAATAGCTGACAAGACTCAGGTCTGAAGAACCTCTAGATACAAAGGCAAGGCCACTATTTATACAAGTATAACTTCATCTCTACAAGGGCCATCTGGCCGAAGACCAGGCCATCTTAGAAATACATAGAATATTAGAATTTGCTGTAGAAGCCCAATCGAGCATTACAAGAGAGAGAATAGTATAGAAACCCATAGAACCTTAACCCAAAATCCCTAGTGTTTAGAAAGATGTACAGAAGTTTCTAGAAGATTGGAATTGTCAAGTGACAACACGTGAATCCGTTACTACTCACGTGACAGCAGTAATAGATTAGCTTTTCAAGTAATACAAAGAGTTAGGGACGAGAAATAAGATAAATATATGGAGAAGTATGTATGTATCAAGATTATAGGACAAAAAATGATGTAGATAAAATTATTGTATACATGTAAGAGATTATCTTGTGTTGTGTGTGCCAAGCCACACTAGATTACTCAGCAATTCCTGACACTCCCCCATGCTGAGGTATCTAACTCCTGATGACCTACTTCTTTCGACATTGCACCTAGACCTCGTTAACTCTCAAGACGGCCGGGTAAGCTGCAGAGCCTACATCTACAGAGGCTTGATAACTCTGCAGTTCAGCTCAGCATACATAATGCCTTGATACAAGAGTGTCCCTGGTGCTTGTTTTGTGGTGTCACATTCTCGTACTATTGTCGTGACACCTATTCGCGATAATGTTAAGAATCCAATATCCCAACACCCAGTACCTTCAGATATTTGTTTAATGAATCATGAGGTAATTGTTTTGTCAGAATGTCGGCCGGATTTTCATTTCCAGCAATTTTGCTGACCTTTAACCAATCCAGTGCAACCATATCGTTTCTAACATATAGGTGACGGATTTCAATATGCTTAGCCTTTTGATGAAACTTGCCGGAATCCTTGCAGAACTCCTTTGCCGATTCGTTATCGCACCAGAGCGTTGGGGCGTATCGAACTTGGTACAGGTTTCGCCATAATTTTTCCATCCAAGCCGCTTCCTTTGTCGCGTTTCAGGTCTAATTTCTATTTGTGTTGTTGTGGATATGGTGGTTTCTGGCTGAAGACTTGTTTGTTGATCTAACGCCACCGACAAGGATATTCTGCACAGGCCACATGTAGGTCACTTGTTTCGCCGTAAATAGCCATCAATATTTACATGTTCGGTTTGTTTGCCACGACGCCGGGAGGAATAACTTGACCATTATTATTATTATTATTAGCATTGTTTATGATTGATGTCAAGCTGGCTCACAGGTGGAAACATCTAACAATAGCAATCAGGATGAGGTTAAGTTGGCTATAACTAGTTTATTCACGGAAAAGAGGCTCATGTATATAAACTATTTAGTTTTGTCAAAAGAAGGAGAACAACGGTTCCCATAACATCTTTTTCCACTGCCTATGCCTAGCATTTTACAATAACTTAATAGTTATGAGCCCGGAAGCTCTTTAGGAAATTACTTATTTATTTTTGACTCTGCCTCGTCAGTTTTGAGCAGCTGTTGAAAACATATTTTTTGTGTATTTACGCACTCATTTTTTCAGAAGGGATAAGCTTCATCAACGCAATCAAAGGTTAACTGCGAATCGTCGCAACCAAAAGTTAACTGCGAAAATTTATTTTTACCTTGTCCTTTATCCCTTTATTTTAATCATCATCATAATGGATACCGACCATGCTGTGACCCGTGTCACGATTATTCTCGACAAGCCAACAGACTGGCACAACTGGCTCTTTATTCGCAAGGACTCCTGTCGTCGATACGATCTTTGGCAGTATGTAGACCCTGATAAATCAAAAGATCAGATACCAGATCTCAAAGAGCCTCTTGAGCCACGTGTTACTGACTATTTGGAAACCACTACATCACTTGCATCCGTCGAGTTAGATTATCGCAACAGCTTTCGATGGGATTATGAATGGTTTGAACGCAAACTTTTGGATTACCAAAGAAAGGTACAGGCTGTAGCGGATTTTAATCTTGAAATAAGCAAAACAATTTCTCCGAGGCGGATTTATCTTATTCAAGGTTGCAATATGGCACATGATCGCCTCATAGCCTTGAAAAAACATCTAGCTCCAGATGCTGCAACACGGCGACATGAACTAGCTGATAAATTTAGTTTACTCAAGACGGCTCCAACCAGTATGAAGAAAGTCGAGCATTGGCTCTCAGAATGGACCCAAATTACGACTATGGGAAAATCGATTAATCTCCCTGAGACAGATGGCATTAGACCACAAGAAGACTTTCTTGTTGCATGTAAAGCTATTGATCCAGAGTACGCCACGACTTGCCTTCGCGATGTGTACAAAGCCGAAAATTCAAATACTATTAATTTACTGCCTATGTTAGACGATTATGTAGCAGAATTTACAGCATTTCTTCGACGAAATAAGCCTTCGACGGATTTGACAACGGCAGCGGCTGAACTTAGAATGACAAAATCTTTTGAAGATAAATCAAACAGTACTAATAAAAATCGTCGAAATGGAAAGCCAGTGCCAAAGTGTATCTGTGGATCAAAACACTAGTACGCAGATTGTTCTATAATAAACGATGAACATCCAAATCGACCATCAGACTTCAAGCCATCTCAGAACGCCAGGAAATTGGTCACTGCCGCTAGAAACGACCCAAAAATCGAAACAAGAGTCAGAAATGCATTAGAACAATGGAAAAAACGCCAATTGAAAAATGACATCTTAGAGATCGATGATGGACTTCCGCCCGCTAATAATGAAACTTATACTGTGAATATCGATAATATGCTTGATAACAAGAAGACTAATGAACCGAGCCAACGTCCGGATGATCAAGGTTTCAACGCTTTACCCATAGATGGCAAAGATGAACTAGCCATTGATATTACAGCACTAGCTTTGGATCATGGCAATGAATTACTCACTCGATGGATCGTTCACCCTGGCTCAAATACTCACGTAATCAACAGCTCGTTATGGAAAGGATGGAAATTTGAGCGCCAGACTACTGAAGGACGTTCGATAAGTGCCGGAAAAAGTCGTACCCTTATTACGGCTTGGGGAAGCGTTGATATTGTTGCTCATGGACCACAGGGATTTCAGACTTTACGCCTAACACATGTGGCTCTAGTCGAGGGTTTTTTAACTAGTGTTCTTGGGCTTGCTCGTTGTCGCTCAGAAGGAATGCATTTTGACTCAGGGCGAGATTTGTTATACAAACATCAACCGGAAATAGTTATCGCGAAACTAGAATACAATGGGGGGCATTGGTTGATCGACGCAGACCCATCAAGAAGACCATGTCTGAGCGACTTTTCAGAACGGTTGAATAATTTCGGTATCTCATATCGTCCATCTTATGTACCTAAACCAACGAACATAATCGATCGACAGAGAGCGCATCAAATATGGGGGCATCCTAGCAAAAGGGCCATTGAATACCTTGAGGAACACGTTAACGGTGTTTCGCTGGTTGGCGGAAAAATTCAGGATTGTTCATGTCAGGCATGTCAAGAGGCTCGATTAACAAAGATAATTTCTCGAAGACCTGGAGAAAATAAAGCAATTAAACCCTTTTACCGAATCGGCATTGATAGTGTCTATATTGTCCCTATATCTGATGAGTGTTGGAATGGTGATAAGTATATGCTGCACGCGGTTGATGAATATACAAAATGGCATGAAGTTTCCACAGTATGGAACAAAACAAAATTTGTCCTAATGAGCTGGATTAAATCAGTTATTCGAAAAATACAGCGGAATTTCAACTTTGACGTCTGTGTCATTCGCTCTGACAATGAGCAGGGCTTCGGTAACGATTTGATTCAATTATGCAACGAATTAGGCATTAGATTTGAACCTGCAGTTAAGGGTACTCGTGAACAGAACGAACTAGCAGAGCGAGCAGGAGGAACATTGACGATGAAAGCACGCGTGATGCGAATACATGGAAATCTTCCTAAGTCGCTCGCAAATGAATTGTTCAAAACAGCTGGATACATTCTCAATCGCACACCAACAGAGTCTCTTAATTGGAAAACACCATACGAAATCGTTTGGGAACGAAAACCATTAGTTTCTCATATGCGTCCCATCGGCTGTCAAGCTTTTACTCTTAATCAGCACATTCTAAAAGGTGATAAAACAGCATCGCGTGCACTAATTGGACATCTCGTCGGATACCAGGGTACTAATATTTTTCGCATTTGGCTGCCTAACAAGGACGACGTAATCGTCACGCGAGATGTGGTTTTTGAACCAACAATATTTTATACTGGAACTCAGAAATACGCCGCCGATTCTGTTATAAAGCAAACGATAGAGCTTTTAGAGTATCCAGAACGTCTCGATGACGGATTTATTGAAATAAAAGACCTTCTAACACGGCGCCAACGATGGTCTGAGCTCAGTATTAAGTCTGAGGTAGAACCTGGGATCCAGAAGTTAGGGAGTGTTCTTCGAATGAGGAGATACAGAATCCTGATACAGAGAGAACAGAAGTTGTATCACTTGATAATCAGCCAATACCAGAGAGATATCGAGCGTACGGTGAGCCCGCACCAAACGAAATAAACCTCAATCCGACGGACACAAGCTTGATTATCACTGGAAAGCGACAACAAAAAAAGGCGCCAAATCTTAATGTTTTTGCGATCAGTTCATACGCTAGTATCCTAGGACCTGCATTGGTTTCAAACTATATTCATACTTTTGCAGTCGAAGTGTTAAAGCCAGTAGAAAGTAATGAAATTCCTCGAATTCATCAGAGTCAACTTCCTTCTCCACCAAAGACAGTCAAATCTCTTAAATCGCATGCTTTTGGTAAATGGTTTCAGCGAGCTTTACATAATGAATGGAAGTCTTTGTGCATAAAAGGTTGTTTCAGACAAACAGAGAAAACAAAAATGACAGCGGACGCTGAAGTGCTTCCATTGATGTGGGTTTTAAGCTATAAGACCACCGAAGATGGATATCTAGCATCTTTTAAAGCACGCCTTGTTGTTCGAGGGGATCTACAACAACCGTTGGAAGACACATATGCTGCGACCCTTGCAATTCGTAATTTTAGAGCTATAATTTCGATTGCAAACTATTTCGATTTGGAGATGAAACAGTATGATGTGCCTACAGCATTTCTAAATGCTAACATAAATCGAAAGCTGTACGCTGAAGTACCGGATGGCGTACAAGATAACGTAGGAAGCATCCTAGAAGTCCAGCTTGCACTTTATGGTCTCAAGGAGTCCCCACTTCTATGGTATGAGGAATTGAAGAAAGCACTTATCAAATTAGGACTCAGGTCGGTTTCAGGGTCTCCATGTTTGTATATCAATGCATGGCTAATTCTCTTTGTTTATGTGGATGACATTGTTATGGCTTTCCACAGAACTAATATGCATCTTCACCTAGATATGGAACAGAAGTTGAAGGACCTATACGACTTGAAAGTTTTGGGCGATATTGCTTGATTTCTCGGGATACGTGTGATTCGGGATCGTCAAATTCACAAAACCTGGCTAGTTCAGGATGCATTTATTGATAAAGTTTGTGGGCGTTTCGGAATTGAATCAACAGGTAAATTTCCAGATGTACCTTTGACAGATAACTGGCTGCCTCAGTCATCGGAAGAGCCGGATTTAGCCCGTACCAAGCTTTATCAACAGCTTGTTGGCTCCCTGGCATACATAGCTGTTTGGGGTAGGCCGGATGTTGCTCGTACCCACGTTGTCTTCGCGTGTCATCTTACCAACCCAGGACAGACACATATCTCGAAGATAAAGCAGACCTGGCGTTATCTTTTAGGTACAAAAGCATACGCCCTAGAAGCTTCGAAAAAACGGGTGGACCCACCGAATATATCACTGATAATACAGCATATAAGGATCTTTTATTCTTCGGATCGTCTGATGCCTCATATGCGGATGAGCCAGAGACACGTCGAAGTTCACAGGGGTACCTGTTCAAATTCGGTGGCATGGCGATTGACTAGAAATCTATGGTGCAGCGCACCGTGACTAAATCCACCACTGAATCAGAGCTTTTATCCTTATCCATGGCTAGATCACAAATGCAAGAATAGTTACGCTTCTTTGATGGTATCTCACTGAAACTAAACAGCAGACCAACGATATGGTGCGATAATCAGCAAACTGTAGGAATAGTTACAAAATCTCAAGATAAACTTCACACTAAGGTCAAACATGTTGATATCCATCAGCTTTGGATTCGTCAAGAGGTGGAAAGTGCTCGACTTGATGTCAAATGGGTTCCAACAGAAAATATGCCTGCCGATGGACTCACAAAGATTTTACCGAGACAGAAATTTGCAGAATTTGTGAAGCAGCTAGGTCTAGTAAACATTGCGACACGAATCAACAGGAATAAGACCGACCCCAATAGCGATGTTAACATTCTCTTCCCGAATCGCGGATGATCAGCCATCATTAATACTCGGATATGACGGACGCTGTTGATTTCAGAAAAACTATGTTATTAGATAAATCAACCTTCCTTGCATCGTTGCTGGCTGGGGGGGTGTCGCGTTTCAGGTCTAATTTCTATTTGTGTTGTGGATATGGTGGTTTCTGTCTGAAGACTTGTTTGTTGATCTAACGCCACCGACAAGGATATTCTGCACAGGCCACATGTAGGTCACTTGTTTCGCCGTAAATAGCCATCAATATTTACATGTTCGGTTTGTTTGCCACGACACCGGGAGGAATAACTTGACCATTATTATTATTATTAGCATTGTTTATGATTGATGTCAAGCTGGCTCACAGGTGGAAACATCTAACAATAGCAATCAGGATGAGGTTAAGTTGGCTATAACTAGTTTATTCACGGAAAAGAGGCTCATGTATATAAACTATTTAGTTTTGTCAAAAGAAGGAGAACAACGGTTCCCATAACATCTTTTTCCACTGCCTATGCCTAGCATTTTACCATAACTTAATATCCTTGGTTCCTTCGCTAGCAGCTATTATCTCTGCCTCCATGCTGCTCAGTGCGGTACTTTTCTGGCGTTGTGAAGTCCAAGAAATTGCTCCCCCGTTGTAGACTACAACATATCCTTGAAAAGATTTTCTATCATCTTCCGTTCCCCATGTAGCATCAGCGTATATATCAAATGCGTTAGACTTATGAACATTGTTTGCGTGTGTATCACTATAGTCCGGCGAGTAATTGATCCCATAGTGGGCAGTCCGCTGAAGATATCTCAAAAGATGTTTTGCGTGACTAAGGAAAGACTGTCGTGGCTTTGCCATAAATCTTGCCAATTGGCCTACCGCATAGGAAATATCTGGTCGAGTTCCGTTTGAGAGATATATAGTGGAGCCCACAATTTGTCTATAAAGAGCCGCGTTGTCCTCCTCAAGAAATTCATCATCATCCCTTTCTTTTAGTACAGTTCCGGATGCAATTGGTGTTGAGACTCCATTACAGTTTTCCATGCCGAGTCGTTCCAGTAGTTTCCTAGTGTAAAATTCTTGGTGGATTGTTAGAGTACGGTTTGCTCTATTTCTTTTGACCTGCAAATCAACGAAGGTTTCTACTGGGCCTAGGTTCTTACTTTTCCATCTCTTCATAATTATTTGTTTGACTTCTTCAACGAGCAATCGAGAGCCGGCGATGAGCATATCATCAACAAATAAAAGAATATAGACTCTTTCCCCTTTCTCCCCCATTGGTGATGATATGAACAGATTTGGGTCTGCATCTCCTTGCTTAAAACCCATGTTGTTAAAAAATTTCTTAACTTCAAGAAACCATTCTCTAGGTGATTGTTTAAGTCCATATAACGCCTTCCTGAGTTTGAGGTAGAAGTTATTCTCGATACCTTGTATCCATGGTGCTAGCAGATGAAAATACTCCGGTATTTTCATGTAGTTAGGTTCTTTGAGCGTGGGATTTAGAAATGCGGTGTCTACGTCAAGATGATCCAGCTCTAGATCGTGGAATGCTGCATAAGAGAAAATTGCCCTTAAGGTTGCGTATCAAATTACAGTGGCAAAGGTCTCAAAATAGTCGATTCCATGTTGTTGTTCATATCCTTTGCCTACAATTCTTGCCTTTCTTCGAGCAATCGAACCATCACTGTTGAATTTATTTCTCAACACCCAGCGAGACGAGATTAGTTTACGTCCATTTGTAGATTTATAGTTACCTTCAATAATTTCAAAAGTGTTGTTCTTTTCTAAGGAACGAAGCTCATCGAGTAATGATGCCTCCCATGCTAATTTATCTTCTAAAAGTGCCTGCTCCAAAGTAAGTGACTCAAATGGGACAGCTGGAATTCCAAGTGACGTTGATCCCTGATTATGCTCAATGTGAAGAGCATTTACTAAAGCGGCGCTATGTCCGAATCCTTTACTATTTTTCATGATTGAGTTTAACCCGGCTACTTTTCCTGAGCGAGTGACTATTTGAAGGTTAGGATCATCATCTATATCTTTGTTTGAGTCTTCCTTGACTGATTTATTAATTGATCTAAGTCTACGACTTTCTAGATCTTGACCCGAGTCCCCTCTGACTCTATTATTTATTGATCTAAGTCTGCGACTTTCTAGATCAAGGTCTGAGTCTGTGACTCTACATGTGTTATTAAAACTATTTGATCTAAGTCTTTGTTGACTTTCTAGATCTTGACCCGTACTTTCTTGGGTACTATGGTTAGGTCTGGCATGCGTCTGATGACTTGTGAGCTTATCTCTCGGAAGGCTTGCTTGGATTTGGGGGTTTGAAGGACTATGACTTTCACCTTGTCTAATTATTCCGGGGAATACATGTTCTTTGAACTGACAGTCGACTGTGCGTTTCTCTTTCCCTGTTTTCCTATTTAGTAAAATCCAAATTGAGTTGCTTTGAATGCCTATAAATATCCAATTAGTCTCTATGTTTGGGGTGAATTTAGAAGGTGCAATTTTAGTTTCTTTGAAAGCCAATGGAAACGCTGCGCAACCAAATACACGAAGTTTCTGTAGAGAGATAGCTTTATCTGTGAACGCCGAAATGGGTGTTATGTTTGAGCCAGGGCGTGTGTCTTCCGGTCCAAATGGTAACGCAGTAGTCGGAAGTCTATTTCGGATATACATTGCATGTTCGATGGCGTAGCACCAGTAAAACTTCCAATCTAATTGGGCATGAAAGATCATTGACTTTGCTAGTTGAATTAGGAATCCGATCGCTCGTTCGGCGACTCCATTTAACGAATGTTTGTAACTTGGGGAGGGTTGTACTTCAATTCCAAGCGATCTGCACCAATCTTTCCATGCTTGTCCAAATTCCCCTATGCCGTTATCTACTGTGAAGAATACTGCTCTCTCTCCAGAGCTTAACTGCAAATGGGCCAATATTTCTTTGCTTGCTGGTAGACATTTTGCTGTGCTTTTATTCTTCAGTAGTCGTATCCATCCACATCTTGAGGCATCATCAATTATTATGAGGAAATAGTTATATCCCCGAACTGATGTTGGTATTTTGCCAGAAATATCGGCGTGTAACCTGCGAGCTGGTCTGGATGTTCGATTATCGGTCTTTTTTGAAAATTTTTCCTTCATCTTGCCGGCTAGACACGCTTCGCATGCGTTCTCCCCCTTGCTGATGGCTTTAGGTTTTTGAGGCATATTTGGCAGTCGAGATATCGTTTTATAACTTGCATGAGCTAGCCTAAAGTGCCATAGTTCTGCATCATTGGATGGAACCCGGGTGTCACGTTGGTGGGTGGATATTGTGACTTTCAGATACCCGTGCTGTTGGGAATGTTATGGGAGATAGAGGAGTAGAGAATAAAGAAAGTGACAAGGCAAAGTGAGAAGAAATGTGGACTGAGATAAGTGGTATCTAAGGTGGTAGACTTCTAAGGTAGTTGATTTCTAAGGTGGTTGATTTCTAAGGTGGTTGATTTCTAAGGTGGTTGATTTCTAAGGTGGTTGATTTCTAAGGTGGTTGATTTCTAAGGTGGTTGATTTCTAAGGTGGTTGATTTCTAAGGTAGTGATAGGATGACAGAAAAGACAAAGCGTGAAGAGAGAAGAAGGGAAGGCTACAACTCCTTATGTACAGTAGAATCCAAATTCCTAGAACCATTATCCTGAAGATTTGCCATGAATTATTCAACCCAAGCAAGTTAAAAATAACGAAACGAAAATAGAATATCTAAATAAAGCTTGTTGCGAAGATTACTATTAATGCGTCGGTCCTAAAATAGATCGGCATAACAGATCTTCAGGGTCCAGCAAGGAGATATTCAATTTGAAAGTACCGGGGCCTGACAAGTTCTGACACCGGGACATTTCATCGATGGATAGAGGTGATTGTGCAGTACTACCTGACTAGTGAGCTGATAGGGAATGTTGAATATGCGATTCTGATTTTCTTGGCTTGTCAACTAGCTGGTATAAGTTGTCACATAGAGGAGCTTCGAATAGCACAATCCCTTTGGTTCTGACAGTCGCTACACAGTCTTTGAACACAACACTTATATTGTCTCTATTGAGTGCGCCAACAGAGATTAACCTGATGTCCTTGAAAGCTGGAACATACCACACATCTTTTAGGGTAAGCTCCCCAATCTTGCAAGTTCCGTAACCATCGGATGGGCACGTACTGCCGTCAGCAGTTGACACATACTTGGGCGATGACCATCGCTTTAATCCTGAGAAGTCTCCAAGTTTTCCACTGAAATGGTGTGTCGCCCCGGAGTCTATTTTCCAACTGGGTTTATTTATGTATTTAGACATGAGAGCGGTCTCTACAACCACAGCTGCATGCTCATTGGGACAGAGATAATCATCACGGTTATATTGATTTTCTTTTTTTACATTTGCGTGGTCCCTGCTATTTGAATTTGACCTGGTCTCCAGATATTGGCTGCGTACCCTTTGATAGACAGAGCAATCTTTTTGCCAATGGCCAGACCTGAGACAAAACCCACAATTTCCACGACCAACATTATTATTACCATTAAAATTTAGTCCATGATTTCCATTTCCACTAACGCCTGAACTCCTGTCGCGGTTGTTCTGCAGGTTAGGACCTCTACCTCTGATCCTTCCTCGGAAATTAAATCTTCCATTATTGGCACTCCCACGCCTTCTCCCACGAGGGTTGCCACGACCCCTGTTGCTGTGACCTCTGATATTGTCACTGCTATGATTTTGGTTGCCTGCAATGTTGGCAGATTGTCTCGGCGTTGGCGATAGTGTCTCGGCCTCTCGAAGGATTTGAATCGCGCTGGGCAGATCGAGTTTGTCGTAGATGATGTGAAATCTGGCATTGTGCCAGTTATTTTTCTCAATGGGTAGATCCTGAATAGAGAGAAGAATCCTATCAAGAATTTCTAGTTCAGATATCTGCCGTTCTGACCCTAAGAGAGTCTTTTGGATGGAGGCCAGTTCTGCGTAGTACTCTGTGATTTTCGTGGTTTCGGGGTTGAATTTGATAGTGTGAAATTTGGCACGTATTGCCGTTGCGAAGATACCTTCTGAATTGGAATTGAGCTTGGCAACTTCTTTCCAAAGAGCAGTGGCATCACGAGCTGTTACAGACTTCCGAAAGTTTTCTGTACAAAGGACGGAGCTGACAGAGCTGGCGATTATGATAGTCGCTCTCTCGTTTCTTGCGATCTAATCAGTAATTCTGTCGTTGACGACCTTGTCTTCCTTGGAGGGAGCTTTTGGCTTTGGCTCTTCACCCGTCACTATTGCCCATACAACTGCAATCTCTAAAATATCCTTGATGCTTGCTTCAAATTGTGGGAAGTTAGTACCATCAAAAATCTTGATACTTCCCCAAGCTGTCCTGTTCTCACCATTGTCGTTAACAATGAAGTTTGTTCCAATGGACGACATTTTGGTAAATCTTTGGTGAATTGACCGGGCTATAACCTGTCAAGTAATACAAAGAGTTAGGGACGAGAAGTAAGATAAATATATGAAGTATGTATGTATCGAGATTATAGGACAAAAAAAAAAGAAATTATCTTGTGTTGTGTGTGCCAAGCCACACTAGATTACTCGGCAATTCCTGACATAGCTGCTGATCCTGACACGTCGTTATTATCGACGAAAGGCTATCATCCTCAACACGTAACCATATGACAACTTCTAGCATCCAGAGCATAGACCAGACTCTTTCTGATAGCAATTCCATCTCACTCAGGTCGAATCTGCCTCCCCGCTTCCCTTCCCACCCCCCTTCACCCCTACACGCCTCCGCCACGAATGGTGGAGAGGGGTCGCTGACAGAGATGCTACTGTCATCTACCTCCGCCGCTGACACCAGGAACCATGAAGCTACGCTTATGTTCCAGAATATTGCATCTGTCTTGGATGACGCGCTAGACGAATATAGCTCCCTTCCCCAACATCTCCAAAAATCTTTTCGAAATTTTGTCGCTGATCTCAGTTCCGTTTCCTGTCGACATTTCGAATGTCACGTCAGAGGCTCACAAAGACCTCCTATTCCCTACTCTGCCACTAGTACTGTACAAGCTTCCTTCGTTCAGCCTGTAAAGAAAAAATGCGCCAATGATAGCCATCCCAAATACCCTAAAGCTTATGCCACTATAGCTATGACCCCTGCCACAAAGCAGCACTCTCAGGCACCCCCAAAACCAGTAGCGGCTCAAGCTAATTCTAGACCTAAGGCACAGGCAAAAAGTAAGCCTGAAGATAATCGTCTCCTAGTTCGGGTCGGTCAAGGTCATCCAGCTCTATGCTCTTCGCCATATGCTATAATGCTCCAACTTAATGCCTTTCTACAGGAGAAACTGGTCTGGGAGATACAAATCATCAAAACCGGATTTGCCATCTGTCCCGTATCTGTAGAAGCCGAGGAAAAATTGACTGCTCGAATGGGCGAAATTGAATCCTCTCTATCATGTCAAGGCCAATGCAAGGTCGAAAAACCTGGACAACACGTAGCATATCGGCTCTCCGGTGTACCTCGCTCTTATACCGTTTTTAACGGAAGTACAGTAGAGAGGAAAGAAATTACTGCATCTATTGTGGCAGATGCCCTCACAGATCTGACGAATGTTCCCCCCATAAATGTCCTCGAGTCCCGAGGCTCCGAGAGCTCCGAGAGCTCCCCTGTGAAGAATTGGATTGTTCTTTATCCCAAAGGCCCAACCTTGTCTAAGGTCCTTCCATTATTCGGGGCTCGCATTCCAGCAAAAATGCTGCCTCCAAGACTAAGGACACCGCAATGTGGAAAATGTTTTGGTTGGCATAACGAGCGAGCATGTTCACGTTTCCCCCGCTGCAGAATCTGCTCGTCAACAAAGCACTTAGAAAGTGGTCATGTGTCATGCGATCCCAGCAGGAACCACTTATGTCCTCCGAAGTGTGTTAATTGCCATGGTCCGCATCCGGCTGATTCTCTTGGATTTCTGGTCCGACCTAGAAAAGACAACACAATGCCTACAAGGTCACAACTTTCCGAGATTAGAAAAGCTGCAGCTGCGGCTAGGCTTCGCTTGAAAGCAGCCCACTGTTGAATCATGAATGTTCAAGCCGTGACAGCTGCTTCAGCCAACAACGAAGCAATCCAGTCTCGCCCTCAAATCCCACCCACTGTAAGAGGTCTTTTTGGAGAGATATCCTCAAAAATAGGTGGAAAACATGCGGTTTTGGCTCAAGAGAGCTGTCAGGATAACTCGACTCCAATGAATGAGGATTGAAAATTCTACGATAAAAATTATCCCTATTAATGTTGGCCGCTCTTCATCTGCGCACCAAATCGCTCTTCAAACTGCGTTTACCTCTCACGTATATATCTTGCTGGTTCAAGAACCTTACATCTCCAGAAATACAGACCGGAGAATTACTTGCAAACACCCTTCTTTCGAATGCTTCACCCCAGTCGATAACTGGACCATCCGACCCCGTGTACTAACCTACACAAGGAAGGATACTAATTTTACATTTGCCCAAGATCGTCCTAACTCTACTTCAAAGCAGGGTAAAGAGGACGTTTTATTCCTTACTGTCAAAGGCCCCGATAGGCTCTGCATACAGATAATAAATGTTTACAATGCCCCCCCTGGAGCTACTAAACCGGGAGCCGGTGTTTCTTTTCTCCTGTTACTTGCACACACTCATTTTCCTTCAAAGAGAATTCTGGCAGGAGACCTCAATCTTCACCATGAAAATTGGAATCCGTCATATCATGGCTCTCCTTCACCAAAGGCATTGGATTTAATTCGCTGGCTCGAAGATAATGACCTTTTTCTTCTCTCTAAGGTTGATGTGCCGACTCACAACCACGGGAATGTGTTAGACCTCTGTTTCGCTTCCAGCCCAGTAATCGCAGGAGATGCTGCTGCCACAGTTCAACCGGATCTTGATGTTAGCTCAGACCACCTGCCTCTACTTATCAAAATTCCTTGCCAAGTACGAAGCAAACCTCCCGCCTCTAGACTCCGTTTCGCAACGATTCATAATGAAACTTTCCTTTCACTGCTACACGTTAATTTAGCCCATTTAATTTTGCTGACTGTAAAATCTAACGCTAATCTGGATAAGAGAGCAGACGAACTCAGTCAGATCCTTTTAAGCTGTTACTCAGGCTCGGCTAAACGATCTCTTCCACATAATAAAGGGCAGCCTTGGTGGAACCAGAGCTGTAGAGGAGCAAGAAAGATATACAAAGAAAAATCCCGTGCCGGCAGTGTTTCGAAAGACGATAGAAAAGCTTTCCGCAAAGTTGTCAGCCAAGCAAAAACTCAGTTCTTTCAAAAAATAACTGACCAAGCAGCTAACCCAAAGGATGTCTTCAATATAGCAAAGTGGCACAAGTCAAAGGGAGACTTTCGAACCCCCCCACTTATAGATCCTCGTTCCCCAGACTCGCCACCGGCCCAAAATGTTGAGGAAAAGAGAGACCTACTGGCAAGAAATCTCCTATACAATCGATCAGAGGCAGAAGATATACCTCTATCTGCTTCTTCTGTACCAAGAGCTGCTCTCCCCTTCCCTGAGCTTACTTCATCTGAAATTTCAAGAGCTATCCTCGGAGCTGGTAATACTACGCCTGGAAAAGATCAAGTTCCAACAGCAGTCCTACGTCTAGCTTGGCCTCTTATCTCAGAATTAATTCTAGACTTATTTCAAGCCTGCATTGACACTGGATACCATACGAAATGCTTTCGGACTGCTCTTGTAGCCATAATTGAGAAACCTAACAAGCTAGACATGACTTCCCCTAGATCCTACAGACCTATCGCGCTCCTATCTGTACTGGGCAAGGGGCTTGAGAGGCTGGTGGCAAAGCGAATGTCCTGGGTAGCCATTAAATATAAAGTGCTTGCCCGACAACAGTTCGGAGCTCTACCTCTTCGATCTAGTGTTGACCTCACAACCTCGCTAACTCATGATATCGAGACCGCACTAGCAAAAGGCATTACAGCCACAATGGCAACGCTTGATATTAAGGGGGCCTTCGATTCCGTCCTTCCAGGTAGGCTCGTCAGACGTCTCAGAGAACAAGGCTGGCCTTCAGATCTTTGTAATTGGGTTTCTTCATTTGCGACTGAACGCGAAGTGTGCCTCCGAATTGATGGGGAGATCGGTGAGCCAAGACCGATAAATTGTGGACTTCCTCAAGGCTCACCAGTCTCCCCAATACTATTTATGTTGTACATTTCTCCTCTCTTCAAGTTAGAAGGTTTAAGAAAAGCTTTTGGATATGCAGACAACTTTGCAATCCTTAATGTATCAACAACTTTGAATGAAAATGTGGAAGCAATAAGAGTTGCAATTAACCAGGCGCTAACCTGGGGTGACACTGAAGGCGTAACCTTCGATCCAGGAAAATCAGAACAACTACATTTTTCCAGAAAACACAGGGACAGGGATATTAGCCCTTCAGTTCACACAAACAGCTTTTCCATTTCAGAGAATAATCAAATGCCATATCTGAGATGGCTAGGAGTGCACTTCGATAGAAAGCTCACATATAAATATCATGTGCAAATACAGGCCGCCAAAGCCTTAAAAGTAGCTCAAGCTCTTCGATGTCTGGGCAATACTTCACGAGGAGTGGCTCCTAAACTCTCTAGACAGGCTGCTTTTGCTTGTGTCCTACCAATTGTTCACTACGGAGCTGAGACTTGATGGCCAGGTAAATCTAGAACCCAAAAAGGTAAATCCGTGTGCAATAGAGTAGGCACACACCTTAAGGTAATAGACAAAGTGTACCTAGCTATTGCAAGGGCAATCCTCCCAGTCTTTCGCACCACCCCTTCCATATCTCTTTTAAGAGAGACTGGACTCTTACCTGCCGAGGTCACCCTTGACAATATAGCTCAAAGAGCAGCCGTACGCACACGTCGCCTTGATCCTCGTCATCCTCTGACTCAACGGGGCATAGCCTCACTAACACAGCCCGTATTATCTCGATTTTCCAGGGCATGCAGTAGTATTCCAGAATCAGAGTACTTTGACCCTTTGATAAATCCTCCCTGGGTAACTGAGGAGACCAAGCAGGACTCACTCATTCGAATCGGGGGTCCAACAAGTCCAATAGAAACAAGAGCTCAAAGGTTTAAAATTTTTCTAAACAGCCTTCCTAGAAATGATATCCAAATATACTCAGACGGTTCGAAGCTCTGCGACGGTAACTCCGGAGGTGGGTATGTTATCTTCCAATTTGGGATCCGAGTATGTTCAGAAGCCTTCCCTCTCGGAAAATTTAGGGATTCATACGATGCAGAAGCTCACGCAGCACTCAGGGGAATTCGTGCAGCCATTTCACTTCCCTCAGCTCGGTTTGCAGTTTGTGCATGGTTATTCAAAGATAATACAGATGTCACTAGAAAATTGTCGACAAAATCAACCCCAAAGTCCTCCCAATCAGTATTTCTAGACTTTATGGAAACAGTAAAATCCTGGAAAACTAGAACGCGGCTCCCTCATACCCAAGAGGGTCAAATAAATATACGCTGGGTTCCTGGCCATGCAGGAATTGAAGGTAATGAAATAGCCGACTTTGAGGCAAGAAGAGGAGCAGCCATGCCGTTCATAGACTCAGCCAAACATTCTTTCACATCATTATTACAATGGCACGCTGAATAGATGAGCCAAGCCCGAGATAGTTGGTGGAACAAAAATATTCCGAATTCATACGCACGACTGGGAATTAAGACTGCCACTTACTTTCCCAAAGAACTTCTCTTAGGACGAAAAGCTCTGGGTCAACTGATTGCAGCCAGAACCAGTCACGGAGACTTTGCCGCCTACCACGTTCGTTTTGGTCACGAAGAAGCTAGATTGAACTGCCTCTGCGGGTCACCTAAAACCCCCACGCATTTCCTATTTTGTCGGATTCTCCGCCGTCGAAGAGGTCGCCCAGTTGGGCCTATAAGCCGTCTCCTTCCGAGTCTACTTGGTACACCTGAAGGTGCTAAGATTCTAACAGAGTGGCTGGATCAGTCTCGTTTTTTCGAGAAAATTTGCCCTCGTTGAGGTATTTTCTTTTGTCTTGATTTGTTTTACGTTATTTCGCTTACCGCGCGATCGGGGGGCTCTGAAAGGAAAGATAGAGTGGAAGAGGAAGTTGGATTGATCACCAGCAACGAGTAATGGGGAGGACTTATACATAACTTTTGCTTTCGAGCACAAATCTCTTCTGTCTGCAGTTTCATATAACGCGGCACAGCAATGTATTTACTCCTAGACTTAGATAAGTCCCAAACTCTAGGGCTTCGGCTCTAGCGTCCTTTGTCCCGAACGGGATAGATATCACGTGTTCTGGGGCACATGATTATCACCCCAGACGTTAAATAAAATCATCATCATCGTTATTATCGAAAACCAAATCTATAAAATCATGGAAGTGTTCAGGGAAACTGTTTTTCCACTCGTGAAGATCTCCACGTCCTCGAAGTAGTACATGATACTCATTCTCAGTTAAAGCTGGCACTTTTATATTAGTTTCTTTCTCTTCTCCAATTTTTTCTAGGTCATCTGCCATAATTCGCATTACCTGAACATCATTTTGTTTTGATAATTGAAAAAATCCCAGTGCATCGAGGATTCTTATGTTATTTAAATTTACTTTATCTGCATTAAATCTGGCTTGAATTGGGCTCGCTGAGGTAAGTATAGTTTAAAGTTCTGGTTCATGTTTTTTAGTTTCCGAGAAATGCTCTTGATAAGGCATGTTCTCTACAGAGGCTGGTTTATAATTTGAATTTCTAGGAATCAAGCAGTTACCTTTGCAAAATTCTTTGTCAAACTTGACTGATTTTGACTGTCAGTCAATTGAAGGATTGTGGAGCTCCAACCATGGAAAGCCCAAAATAACGTCGTGTTCGAGCCCTAATGTGGCAACCAGTGCATCAACGTATTCGACATGATTGTTTAAATTCTAAGGAACCAACAACGCGATGCGTTATAAGCTCAGAGACGTAACCGTCAGCTAAATAGAGAGGACACGGACGTTGAGGGGGTTTAAGGGATAATTTATTAGCCATTGCCCAGGCTTTTCTCACAAACGTGAACTCGGTACTACCTGTATCTAGAAGTATTGACGCAGGAAATGGAATTTTGCGCTGTACAGTCAGATGAAAGATTCCAGAAAGTGATATAGAATTTTTGTCAACTTTATTTAAGAGTATAAGATTATCAAGAGCTGACTCGTGATAAATATATCCATTTTTCTGTAAAAAAACAAACTTCTGTACATGATTGCCCTGCAAGCGACTTATTGCCGGGGCTCTCCATTTCGCTGACTCAAAGGTACGTTCCTATTTGTAGGAAATTTATTTATGTAGCCATTATCAGACTCAACTTCTCCTAAAACTTGACCATACTCGTGACCAAAATTATTACCAGGGCCATTGAAACTACGTTGTTGTTCATATTGAAAGTTAGGATTTTGATTCCAATCATCCGTTTCTTGCATTCGCAAGCGTGAAAAATCACCTATATCAGTAGGTTTATTTCTATTATATCCTCTACCATAGCCCGGTTGAGGGTATCTTGCGTCATGATTTAGCCGATTATAAGAGACTGAAGGGTAATTATTTTACTAACTACCCAAGAATTTTCCTCGCTGACCTCCTCGATTACTGTTGAAGCTACCTCTTTGACCTCCACGGTACCCGTGATTAGATTCCATCGCCAACAACTCTCGATCGGCAGTATCGTGGCCCCTTTTGCTTCTTCTGGCGAGTTCAGATGTCCAGTCCCTTGAATAATGGCCTCGCCCACCACATCGATTGCAAAGACCATGGTCTCGTCGGTATTGCCAGTCATCTGGGGTTACAGTGACTTTACTCAATTGCATTTGATCCAGCTCCATGGGGTCATCAGTCACCACCATTTCATTGTTGTAGGGCTTGGATGAATTGCCCCCGCTCGTGTTCCCAAAGAAGCTGTGTTCGATATGTCTACTCGACTCCTGATTTTTCCAGAATTGAAAAAATATTTCTATCCATGCTGAAATGTCTTCCTCTGAGGGTAAAGGTATATGGTTTTTAGCGGCTATTCGTAAAGGCTCTGAGACTTTACGTCTCAGATGATATACTCGTAGAGAGGAGTTCAATTCTCCTTGATCCGCAAGTCTTTAAAATTCCGAAATAAAAGATGGAAAATCTTTCTATTTTCCGGTCATTTTCAGATCATTCAGGGTTCCTTTAGCTATTGCGCGTATATTTGCTGTTAAATATTTTTTGTCGAGTTCTTTGAAGAATTCTGCAGAATTAGACCATGGCCAATCCGATGGATCGTCGGTACTTTAAAAAAATTGGGCAATTTTGGACTGTAGACGAGTGTAAGCATCACCTTTCAACCAATTTATGGCGTCACAAATTTTATTAAACTCTGATTCAAAATTTCCTCCGCTAGTATTCCACTTGGATATTAACTTGAATTTCCACGCATTGTAATCGTTGTGTCTTTTTTACAACGTCTTTCTGTTCACCGGAGAAAGGATCCATAGATGGCGGTCTTTCCAGGCAGATCATACAAGCCGGAAGAGACTGCGTTCGTTGTTGCTCAGGGATGGCGGCTCCTGGAGTTACTGAAGGTGTTCCTTGCGTCTTCTTTTGAACCCCCACCAATTGCGCTTTTAGGGACGAGATCTCTCTCTTTTGTTTCTCGTACGCTGATCGTAACTTTTGGTTCTCGTCAATTTTGTCCTCGTTCGTCTTCTGAATAGCATGTAAAGTTTGCCTTTGAGCAGCACAGTGGCTGTTTATTAGTCCAAAAAGGTTATGAAAGATATCTTTAACTTCTAGTGGGGCGTCGGCCAATGTAGAGAGGTCGACCTTCTTTTCGAAATTAACATCAATGAATATTTCCTGCACCGCAGGGTACTTAGTTATCACTTCCACTATAGCTCCCCAAGCTCTATCATGTCTATCGTCAAATTTTTCCTGATAGGAAGAGACAGGCTCATGTGCAACTTTTTCTCCCCAAGGGTTAACCATACATTTTTTTTTTTTTTATATATGTATCGCTGCACACGGGAATTTCCGATGAAATTCAATTGACGCGCGTGCGATTAAAGGTGCAACTAACTATCACGGGTAATACACTAGGACTCAGTTTACGGGTAGAATATGGGACTCGGGTCACGGTTGATATGCTGGGACTCGGTTTTTTTTTTAAATCATTTTTGCGTATGCAGCCTGAGGCTATGACGCGAATGATTACGGAAGATATGTATGTGACGCAGAATAACTCTGTTTGACGTTTGGAACAGTCATACTCAGATTTCATTTGCAGATACCACTACGAGAATAACGCCTTACGACATGTACCCTCTTCCGTGAATACCCACCACAGGGAAAAGCTGGGACTCGGACGTGCTGGATAGGATGAATGAAGTTGCACGAGGATAGCTAATTTATGAGCTGAGATGTTTACATCTAAATATCCTCGCTTAGGGGTACACTAGAAATATCACGTGATCATACCACTCATGTCTGTGCCTGTAACAACAATGTTCCCTAACATGATCTAGGCACACCAATGCGGTCGTACATTCTGTAGCCGCGGCCAGATATACTTTGTATTGTGCATCTGCGCACACTTGGCCGGGAATTAAACATTCCCCAGCAGCTCTAGACCCACTTGGGTTGCTTGTGTAGATAATTTCGATGTTATTAGACAACTTGACACGCTTGGTGGCTTACAGCCGCGCAAGCACGCCAATCGTCCCATGGGAGACAAGAGGCCGGGTCAATCCCGCGAGCCTACTTGGCGTTAACCGTTGATAATAATAATAATAATAATAATAATAATTGGGTCGGATGGTGCAGTGGTACACCGTCCAGGCCGTTCTCCCAAGTAGAGTCTGGGTAGCTTGGACACATGCCCCACTTGAGACAGGAGAAAGCTGGTTCGAATCCAGCAAGACCCTCACACCACTTCTCTCGCGGTGATACTGTATTCGTAGAATGACGAAAGCATGCTCAGATAGCCACAGGTTTTTCTCGATTTTCCCTGTGGTGGGTATTCACGGAAGAGGGTACATGTCGTAAGGCGTTATTCTCGTAGTGGTATCTGCAAATGAAATCTGAGTATGAGTGTTCCAAACGTCAAAATGAGTCGTTCTATAACAAAGAATACGTATCTTCCGAAAAATACCTACGTGGGCCTTCAGGCGCCGAAATAGGATAATAGAAAAAAAAAAAAAAAATTAATAATAATAATGATCTAGGCAGCAACTCCTAGTAGTGTCCCTTGCATAAAGCACCTGTTAGTTCTGAATCAATCAAAGTTTCAGTTATCTTCCTTAGCTGAAACGAGTTTAGTTAGCCGCCAACGATGGCCATCGTTGGCTACAGGTCCATCCGGCTAACAAGCCGTCACACCTCTTCGCTGCGTCTTATCCGTCAGCAACAGGAAAAATGTCAAATGGAGTTGAAATGAAGTCTCATCCATAACAACTATGTGATACCTTCATGTATCGGAGTCTTTAACCAGATAACGGGTCTACCGCCAAGTCATCAACTTCGAAAATACTTGACCAACATGGGGAGTAACATTCTTACTGTCCAGAAAGAGCTATTTGATGTTTGGCGTCTAGTTCTCCAACCTACTCGCGTTGTATACGAAGCCATTGTGCGGCTACGAGAGCCCCAAACACGAACCCATAGACTGGCTAGATCTCAGAGAGTGATGGCTTCACATGCTCGGAATAGTGGAAGGTTCGGGATGCAAAGAGAGGCAACAAGAGCCGAGGTAATGGTGCCATATAGTCCAGCACCGCCACTAATCTTAGGAGGAGACTCATCGCAATTGCAAACTGTACTTGCAAATGAATATCCTAACGTATCCCTCACCCAAATTGCTCGGCGTAGCGGAATTCCACCACTAACAAATTGTAAACGTCTTGAAACCCCCTTACCGCCTTCAGGGACTTCATCTTGTAACCACAAGAAGAGGTGTGCAACTTGATCTTGTAGCTATCGGAAAAGGGGAAAACCATGCACTAACTACTTTCACAATGGAAGGAGCTCTTGTGATAATGTAAGGAATTTTGAAACCACAGAACATAGAATAACGCCTACGGTACCAGAAATTGACGTGTCGATAAATAACCTAGTTGTTCTAAAAAGAGAAGAATGGCAGCAACATGCAAAATATGTTGAAGTAGCGGGTAATAGGATTCATGAATACCAGTCTAACAGTGCGTTGACCTTTCTTCAACTTCCAAATATTAGGCTAACTTCCAGTTTAATAGTACGAGCGGTTAATCATCGATGTGTAAGCCTCAATTGACATAACCACCGCCTTGGCGCGGAGCGGAAACAACAGAGGACGATGAAGTTATCGAGAACGGAGGATTCAATTTTTTTAGTTAGCATTTCACACTGAAAAACACAAATTTTTTAGCGGTAAGTATCAATTGTAGAACTTTCAATCGACAACTTTACAAGCAGATATTTCTGAAGCGTTTTCATTTCAATATTCTGTACCTCTCTTCACTTAATTATCCATGATGTTGAAATATTGTATTGACGCTTTATGAAAAGTTAAATTTGTTTATTTACATATACAGTCGTCCCTCTCTAACTCGATATTGGGTCCCGGTATAAGTGTTGAAAATATTCATTGAAATTCAACCATTTACATTTGCAATACTTACCCCTACACGCAAAATGATCTGTAAGGATAAGTGTTGCAAATATAAAAGTCCAAGTCACAATGAATCTTTTCAACATTTATACCGGGACCCACTATTAGCTAAGAGGGGTTCTACTGTACTAGGTATCATTGGAGAGAGGTACGTGCGATACCAAGTGGTTTGTAAATGTTTGGTCGAAATGGGACACATATTTGATGTATATAAATTAAGGCTTCGGCGGATCCCAGAATTCCCTCCATGGAAAAAAATCATAATATTGTGTGTACTTCAGAAGTCTTCCCGATTATCCTACCTACACACCAAGTTGCTCTTTACAATTATCTCGGGGTTGACCTTTGGGCAGTTTAATGGAAAATTCACATGATTTTGTGCCGTTTGAGTCTTAAGAAATCCACACGAAAGGACATGCATCTTCGAGGTGGAATATTTAGCAGTAAACAATTATCAATTTGATCTGCAGTAACATCGGCTGTTATTCTAAATGATGTAGTAACAGATTTTGTTGAACGCTCTTGATTGTGAAGGATAGCGTGGTAATCTTTGGATTTTTTTCAGGAGTTTTCAAGGCAGGAATTGTTGCAATCTAGGTAAGACGTTACTCGAGATCCTTGTGAGACCCTCAACGGTTTTAATTTCATTAAAATATGTCCATCTGCTCTCTTGATCTGCCCATGAATACTTGAATTGCGCATCCATTGTAGCTAGCTTCGATAGATGGCCCATATTCTTGTAAGTGTTAAAACCTGACCTAATTTTTGTTCCTAAAATTCGAGAGATTTTAGTATAGGTGATTTAACTGTAGTCGATGTAGACAATCCTGCCTCCCTATGCAGAATAATTCATTTCAGTGGTTCTTTTTCAATATCTGCCTAAAAATTCATAAACATTGAGTTTTAGATAGTTGTGCAAAGAAGGAACCTTGTTCTTGTGGGAGCTACATCAAATTTTTCGTGCATCGAGCGGCTAATTGAAAGTTTTGTGGTGTTATGGCTAGCATGAGGTAAATTCTGTACTCATATTTAGCTTTTTGTGGAAGATTCATACTCAGATTTTTGTTCATACATAGATACAGAATTTGATTTGATATGATTAAGCCCATGATGCAGCCTCGCATCTCCGATACACATCAAGATCATAAAAACAGGCATCAAAACTCCGATCAGTCTAAGTAATTTTGAGAAGAAAGCACGGAATATCTACTCTTGATTTGCGCGCCATAAGCCAAATGAGCCAGGAGTGTTCTTCCACATTTTAATGGTGCCATCTTCGCTAGCAGTAGCATATAGCTTACCATCTGGGGAGTAGCTGATACTCCAGACAGGGCCGTGGTGACCTTTGTTGACATCTAAATATGTTAATAAACTTCGGTAGGTGGAGCTGATTCAGGTCTACCTAGTTCTTTCTCAGAGTCGAAATCATAGACGTTGGCCCATGTTTCTTTTTGCCATCCAACAACAAACTTGCGATGGATCGGGCTAAGAGCAACACTAGCAACTTCTTTAGGCAGAACAATAGTTTTAATAAGTGTGCGAGCATTTTGACCGCCATAAAAGTAAACTGTTTTGCCAGCAGCAATACAAAGGACTGGAAGGCCTCCACCGATATCGTTTGCATCAGATTTTATATTTGTGAACTCACACGATCCAATATCTCCTTGAACAACCTGCTCTTGTACTACAGTTCGAGTTCTCAGATCCCACCAACGAATAATCTTGTCATCGGCAGCAGTTACTAGCACATTAGGATCGCGAGTCCAAACGATAGATTTGATTGTTCCCTTGTGAATATTTGGTCCGACTTCAAATCCTTCGTCTGAATTTATGGTTGTTCGATCGGAAGTGCTACCATTATTTCCACTAGAGGCTTGGCCAGCTGGTGCAGAAATTGTGTTTACACGCGACAAGTCAAAGATGCGAAGCTTTTTTTCCATACCCCCCGTTGCAAGAAGGTTACCTGAGTCAGGAGGAAAAGCAACTGCACGGACTATGTGGTTATGTTGAATGGTGTAGAGAGTTTCGCCAGAATGTGTATCCCATATCTTGCTACATAGATAAGTAAAATTAAAGCTGTAGTAGAGCTAAAGACATACGCAGTGAAATCAGCAGAGGCTGTAGCTGCAGTCGAAGCATCTGGTGAAAGTCGACCCTGGTATACAGCACCCTTATGTCCGAAGAAGGTTCCGATCCTACAATAATCAGCTCAAACTTAGCCCTGAAGTTTTTTCTATGGGAGCCTACCAATCTCCAGTAACTCCATCACGGAGCATAGGATTATTGTCTACACGCTCTTAGCTGCGCGTTGCTTTCTACAAATACTATTAGTTTAACGTACCTTTACAGGCGGAAATAATATAATATTCATCTTCTCCCACAAACCCAGAAAAGCTGATGTGAGTAACAGGTCGTGAGTGGCCGTGACACGTCAAAGGAAGGCATTGCTTCGAGGCATCAATGGTCGCCATGTTGTATAATCTGGAATTAATTTTGGGCAGCGGAATGGAGGAAAATATCAGGAGTAAAAGCGATGGAATAGATTTCTTCTATTCTTCCTGAGTAGCGTAGATGAGGTAAATGTTTTCAAATTATTAACACCAAAATAGACTGCTTTTCCAGTCAAGATTTCGGAGATGTATGTAAGAGCCGTCCGTAGCTCTACGTGAGTATTCAGTTATTGAAATATCAAGAAAAAAAAATCATAATAGGAACATAAATTCGTTACTCGTTTCTAGAGGGGATGAAGACTTTTCCTAAGCAAAATCGTTACTGAAACTTGGCTTTGTGAAGGGAAGGTGCTGTATGAGATGTCTAGAGTTGGCTATTTTAGTAACATGAATCTAAGGTTACCGGATAAACATTTATCCTGATAAGCAATAAGCTCCTTATCCATAATAAATTTCAGCCCCTCCCCTTGAGCTACCACCAAGGGTAGATCGCCTGACCAAGCGTTTAGTCAAAGAGAAAAACTTTATGATGACCGAATATAAATTGTCGGCCTCTCTTGCTGGTCACAAAAGTGATGTTAGCTACCTACTCACTATTAGCTTGCTTAGCTCTAACTAGTCCTATTAGGTCAGAGGCGTTTTGTATCCGTCCCCTGGATTGATAATATCAGCCTCAAGAGACAATACGACAAGATTATGGAAGCAGATTTCTGACAGCAGACCAACCTTTGAAGCGACTATTGCCTCTAGATCTGGTCACTGGCTTAACACTCTCACCTTTCTTCCACCAAATCAAGACTACCCTGATGGTCTTATTTTTGCCGGAGGAAAAGACCTCATTGTTGAAGTTCGTCAACCATCCAAGAAACCTGAAGAAAATGCAGATGCTTTGCTCATTGGGCATAGTAATACTATATGTTCACTTGATATTGAACCAACAGGAAAGTTCGTTGTTAGCGGAGCATGGGATAACGAGGCAAGAGTGTGGCCTATCGGTAGATGGGAATGTGAGTCTGTCCTAGGTAATCATGAAGGATCCGTCTGGGCAGTACTAGCCTGGGATGAAGAAACCATCATTACAGGGTGTGCCGATCAGAAAGTTCGAATATTCCATAAATCGGGAAAATTATTGAATTCTATCAAAGCCAGCAATAGTCCAATAAGAGCTCTTTGTCGTTTATCCAAAAGCCATCCCTCAGGAGGAAGCTTTGCATCTGCAGATAACGAGGGAGTTATTCGATTCTGGACCTTAACTGGTAAACCAATGGGTGAAGCACATGGTCACGACAGCTTCATTTATTCTCTAGCCTCACTTCCAAGCGGAGAAGTTGTTAGCTCCGGAGAAGATAGGACTTTACGCATATGGAGAGGTAATGAATGTATTCAAACAATCACACATCCAGCTATCTCAGTCTGGAGTGTCGCAGTATGTCCAGAGACTGGAGACGTTGTATCTGGTGCCAGTGATACAGTTGTAAGGGTTTTTACTAGAAATGCAGACCGTATTGCAGATCAAGAATCGTTGAAATATTTTGAGAATGCTGTCAAAAGTTCCTCTATTCCTAAGCAGACTATGCCAGGAATAAACAAAGAGAAGCTACCAGGTTCAGAATTCCTGAAAACAAAATCTGGGTCCAAAGACGGCCAGGTTCAAATGATTTTGGAAGCTAATGGTTCTGTAACAGCTCACACTTGGTCCATGGCTTCACGCCAATGGATTTCTGTAGGTACTGTCGTCGATGCCGTAGGGAGCAATGGACAAAAGCAAGTGTACGATGGCCAAGAATACGATTATGTTTTTGATGTTGATATGGAAGATGGAAAACCTCCTCTCAAACTCCCTTACAATCTTTCAGAAAATCCTTATGATGTCGCAGCCAAGTTTATCAAGGTTAATGAAGCACCAGTATCCTACCTTGAGCAGGTAGCGAACTTCATTATCCAAAATACTCAGGGGGCCACAATATCTCAAACATCTCAGGATCATCCGGTTGAGGAGACAAGTTCTACTAATACGGTATCATCCAAGATTCTCCCGCAGAAAGAATATCTTAGCATAATTGTCGCACGCATTCCAGCTATCCAGAAAAAGATCAGAGAGCTAAACAGTGTTTTCTTAACAACTCAAAAAGACGTTGCCCTCAATCCGACTGAACTCTCCCTACTTGATTCCCTTTGTAGCAAACTGGATAAAACACCCCCAATAATAGCCTCACAAGGAGAGATTGATCTTGTAATCAAGCTTATCACACTCTGGCCCTATAAAGATCGTCTTCCGGGTCTCGATTTACTGAGATTAATGATCGTGATGCCTAATATAGCAACGTTCAAAAAATTTGATGAAAACCTTGTCGATATAATCTTAGACGGTGCAGCAGGAGAAAAGCCATCAGCAGAAAACCATATCATGATGGCGATTCGCGCCTTTGCAAATTTATTCCAAACCGTCGAAGGACGTACCCTAGCTCACAAAGAATTTGAAAAGCTCCATGGGCTAATCACTGCCTCAATATCTGAAACAAATAACCGTAATCTTCTAGTAGCAGCGACAACAGTTTACATTAACTACGCTGTTAATACAGGTATTGAGAAATCTACAACTGATTTCGATTTGTCTTCTACTATATTTGATGCCCTTGATAAGATAATTAAGCAACACAATGACTCCGAAGTGGTCTACCGCGCCCTTGTTGCGCTCGGGACATTTTTAAGCTCTAACATAGATCTCAAGACAGCAGCAACAGAGATTTACCAGTCTAGAGCTCTTGTCGATAAGATAATATCCAAGGCTAGTGATCCCCGAATCAGAAAAGTGGGCCTGGAAGTGCTAGATTTGCTTACGTAGAAAAACTGATGGTTGGAGTCGATGAGGATCAAAAGCGCATAGAGCAAGAAATATATTTTCTCAAAAGATAATAGCATTAGTGATCGCAGACTTTTATTTCTTAATTGTAAAGACTAGGTCCTGGCCCTGCGGCCCTGCGCTTCGCTCCGGAACAGGGTTCCTCGCGTTGCTTTGGAGGTGGAACTTTGACCGTTTGACTGGCAACGAGTTTCAATTTAGATGTAGGATTTAGGCTTTAGAACTATGTGGTGGAACGGGTTCAACTCACTTGAAGCAGATGGTAGATGTTGGTTTCTTACGGGACAACAAAAAAATGATATAAGAATGCAAGCCAGGCCAAAAACACTTAAAGGGATGAAGCAGTTAATCATGGTCGGGGAATGAGTTCTATTCTTTCTACGTGAAGCGGAGGGAAGATGTTGGTTACTTGAAATTACGGTAGTCAGCGTGAGTCACATGGAATGGAAGGGAAAATGTTGGCTCTTGAAAAGTCAGATGAGAAGCATAGAGTGTGTAGCTTCTATCCGGTGCTTGGGAAAAAAAGGCGTGTGTATTTTTTAGGTCAAACTTAGGTATCAGTTGGTATAATTTTCAAGATAAGTTTCGGCATAGATGAATGATTGGGATCCATCCGAGTGACATGTAAATAGGGGAAGGGTTAGTTTAATTCCTGAACTTAAGATGTCAAGTGAAGGTCGTGACTTCAATGCGTGTTGTAAGATGTTTAGAGGATGATCATCAGTTCTTTCCCACTCAGAGTAAGATAGGTGATAGGTCATGGTTGTGTCCGAGTTTTGTAAAGTCAAATGTAGACATGTAGTTTCTGTCAAAGAAAGATGAAATCAAGAGGTAATCTCTGGGATTGAGTGATGTCAGAGTGGAGTATTAGAACGTGGAAGATCTTCGACTGTATTAGTGGTTGAAGAGGACAAATTATAGATCGAGTACTTAGCATGCGGCCGCAGTGCAGGAATCTCGCACTCAAGTCTTGATATCCAACAAACGTGAGGTGATTCAAGGATAGACCATGGGAATATGAATTATGCAAGGAGCCGTTGAGCTGGTGTGTTATCTTCATTCATTAGTGATGAAGTGACATAGTCTTCTTCTATGAAACGATAGAGGCAGACCTTGATACACAATTGATAGATATTCATTGATGAAGGATGTTTCTTTTTGAAGATAGCCGTGACGGTATGGTTATGATTTCGAAAGAGTTGTTTCTTCCCATGTGTGATTCGATATGAGTCCGATTATTCCTCTCATAGTGTGCTCGTCGAGTGTTAATTCCAATAGCGGGAACGATAACTCTCATGTTATGTGCGAAAGTACTTGTCAATATTTATAATTTTTGTGACAAAACAATTCTTTCTTCTAGAGCAATATTACTTTGCGGCATAGTTGAATCGTGTGTAAGTCTGGAAATTCTTTTCTTTACATGTCGATAATAGATAATGACTTATGGCACATACACGTGACCGGAGTCATATTAATTCTTCACAACGACAAAATTCAGTCGAGTTAAGGACGTCAAAACAGGTTCATTTAATATAATGTGTGTGGTGTTCTGCCAAAGAACATATTGGTCGAACGTTTTACTCATGACATACATAGGTACCTGTTGTTGGTTGAACATTCTACGATGACAACGTTTAGAATAAAATGTGTTTGTGTGAAGTTTGAGCTGGATATGAAGAGGTTGAAGGAAGATGAGAAATATTTATACTGTGTGCGGTTGCAGACCTGCTAGCGTCGAAACACTTGTACTACTCTTGGTCATCCTAGGCCAGGCTGGGTACAATGCATGCCGCATCGTACGGCTCGTAGGTGACACCTTCGAAGTCGGAGAATTCCGAAAATGACTTAACGTCTAGGACGTTGGTAAGCAACAGCCGCAAGTCCACTCGATCATCTTTTCCGGTGTTCATAGACGTAAAAGCAAGCGCAGAGTTGTATCTGCGGATCTTCTTCTGGAAGCTGGCCGCTAGTTGAGTCCGGTCGGTGAAGAGCTCCAACAACATCTGTGGCAGACGCTGTAGAAGCAGCAGGAATAGATCCCCTTTCTTGCAACAAAGCATAAACTCCCCGCCTGCTATTTTTTCACCGCCAAAGTGGAGAGCTTGGAGTGAGGGCACACGATTTTCATCTGACCAACATCGTGAAAATCCACAGCTCGAAAGACGGACCTAAAAGCGGCCGGAACTTAAACTGCTGGTTCAGGGATTGCTAGATCCGGAGACGGAGGAGGCGGAGGAGTGGGTGGATGGGACAGATTTAATGGTGCGAGAGGTACGTTTATAATTGATGGTAGATAAGGACCGATATTGGGAGGCGGATTAGCGGCTGCAGCCCAGGCAGCTTGCATTTGAGTTCTTGTTCGCCAAATACGCCTGGTACGAGGGGACAGAGCGATACGAATCTGTTTTTGAAAACTTAGGTACATTCATTTGTCATCGCCAGAGGATTTCTCATCAATCCTAAACAGATCGGTTCTCGGGGCGTGACCTAGAGGGTTCAAGTCAGACTTGTCGGATAGTTTTTGCAACAACTCAACTACCCGGTTCTCGGCATGGGCTAATTTGTCGTCACCCACCGCCGAAGATTGCAGTAATTCGGAGTGAAGTCGTTGGCTAACCGTTAGTTCCATACGGATTTCCTCGATTACCGATTCAAGTTCAATTCCACGTCTCTGAGTCGCAGCTAGCTCCTCAGCCAGATTTGTCTTCTCACTATGAAGTCTCGTACTTTCCTTAAATAAATCTGTGATTGGATTTTTTCTTGATTCATCGTCGACCTCGTGGAGATGGGCGAGGAATTTCCCAGATTGGCTGAATGTAGGAATAAACATGGTGTAGAAGTGAGACGGATTAAGTAGTGGTGCAACGTGAAGTGTTAAGTACTTTACATACCTACTACCAATCGTCTTAGTCCGGCACCTTCAGTATCATTCTGTCCCCTCACACCTGGCAGGTGGTGCATTGTCCGTAAGCCCAGCAAATGCGCTATTGCGTATCTACCAAGGTGCTTGATCGTTGATTCCTCCCATTTTTCAGTGCAAGGTCTGTGTCTTCTCCGGAATACACGTCAGTAACAGATCTCAAACCATGATTAATAGACGTATCCGATACCAATTTAATGCTTTATAATAAAGCCTATTTCGATTTAGAGAGAATTCTGTGAGATGTTGCTTCTTCTTGCAGGAGCGGTATGATTCTAGAGAATCCATCTAGTAAGAGTTCGTCTGGCATGACTCCTCGAAACATGTCAGTAACAGGTATTAAAACGTAATAGATAGACATACCTGATATCTAAGATATGTTCAGTCACGACTACCTGAGTCTTATTTTTCTGGCAAGAATCGTCTGAGAAAGCATCTTTTGAAAGTGTGGACGCCCGGGTTACCTGCTTGACACACGTCGGAGCAGTTCAAATTACGCAATACATAGATATATATACAGACGTAGTGTCACCATGTCCCCTCTGGGATGGGACAGCATCGTAGATTATGTCCGGTAGACTTTAAAAATAAATAAATAAATATGTACAGACGTAACTGTTGTATGTAATAATTTTTGAGATAACGTTCATTCTTATGCTTAGAGCAATGTATTTTTGGTGGAGTTGAATAATGGTTGACATTGATCCTAGATCGCAATGGAATTTCGAGCACTTTTGTTATAACCTATGGTCACATCCCCGCTGGCGTCGGCAATATATCGTGATCGCATCTTAAATCGTATCTACATTTAGTCCAAACGCCTTAGTCAGTTATGTGGTCCCAATTTAGCTTCTCGACGGCCAATCAGAGAGCCTTATTCTTTTCAGTCGTCTCCATAAATTGCCTGCTTGGAGTAGTGTGGCGACATGACGCAGGCGTGCATCCATCGACCAATCAGCATGATCGTATTTTCACATTGTATCCTCATTTAGTCTGATGGGTCTTTGTCATCCGCACGTGCCACTATTCTATCACACCAACCAATCAGAGCATTCTATTTCTGTCCGTATTCTGCCGATTTGGGCGGTTAGCTGAAATGACGTCCTCTAACCCCATTACGACCAATCAGACGTTTGACCGAGCGCCCGTTCAACCAATCAGGATTGTCGCAAAAAAGAAATTCTCTCCACAAAAAAATTAGTCAAATATGACTAGGTCCTGGCCCTGCGGCCCTGCGCTTCGCTCCGGGGCAGGGTTCCTCGCGTTGCTTCCGAAGTGGGACTTGAGCTATGGCTGGTAATATATTTCAGATGGGATGTAGGCTGTGGATTTAGGGTCTATGGAGATAATTTCAGGTTGCAATAGGTTTACAGGTGTTAGTTTCCTACGGGACACACGTTTGGAATTCAAGTTGGGCTAAAACACCTGAAGATGTTTAGCAATTAATCAGTGTGAGCATGAGTACTATCCAATGAACAACGCAAGGAAATTGTTTGTCATTTGAGAATAAGGTAGTTAGCATATCTGATATATTATAGATCTAACTTTAAAAGCGGCCTACGACCTCTGAATTCTGCGGGGATTCAACCACACAAACCATGGATACGGAAAGAAAACAAGACACTTTGCACTGTCGCGGCTGGATTATGAACTATACTATTGAGTGAATGATGTGGTGCAGATCCGAGAGATAGTCTCTATAACTCGTTAGTATTAGTTATCAGTCCATGAATTATCAACATACCTTATGTAGATTAAATATTATTTCAAGAGAAAATAAGAATCATACATGTAGAGGAGTATCTTCAGGGCGGTTTTTCTTCGGGGAAAGTGGGTCTGGACCTCCGTCTTAAGCATGTTAGATAGAATCCCGAAGGCACATTTACAGACGTACCTGATGCCGGTTGTATTTCATCAAGACAACCTAAATCAGTCTGGGCGTGGAACTTCGGGAAGGAGTTCGGTGGGCGAGTTGCGTGACCTTCTCAAATCACGTTAGTAATAGGTCTTAATATGTTACGCACTGAATGTTGGTTAACTCACTGGATACGGAATTGACGGCTCTTATACTATCGGATATCAGTCAAGACTTCCGGGTAGACGAAGTTTTGGGTACGGCCTCTGTTCTCGGTAGGTAGCAGAACACTCAGGCCTTCGACGCGTGAAGTTCGAGAAACACCAACGTAGAGTTGACCGTGGGTAAAAACCGGCGTCCGCAAATCCAGCCCTACGGTGTGGAACGACTGACCCTGTGATTTGTTGATGGTCATCGCAAAGCACAACCGGACCGGGAATTGCTTCCGCTTTAGTTTTATTCCCAAACTGTGGTCATCGGAGGTCAACTCGATACGGGGAAGAACGCGTTTTTGACCGTCCCTATCGCCACCAAGAATTCGTGCCTCAATGCAGTGCCTCTTGAGATTGGTCACCACCATGCGGGTTCCATTGCACAGCCCTTCAGCTGGTGCAAGGTTCCGTAGGACCATGATGGGAGCGCCAATCTTTAGAGACAGCTGAGACGGCGGTAGCGAAGGGAGGTCGATGTTCCGCAAAACCTCCGCAGGAAACTCGTCGAGACCCGTTTCGGCAACGTCAGCGTCCGTGACGTGAGTGTCGGTTGACTGGTACACCCGGATTTGCCCTGGTAGTCGTCCCAGAATCGTCCCGTTCAATTCCGTCACTGTGGTGTTTAGAGTTGACAGTAAACAACGACCACTAAACACAGTCGGATCCGTCCCTGCTCGCATCATCATGTCTTGCGGATAAATACGATTAATAAGGCTGGAAACATCGTTTGGTTGATGTACGTAAATCGGAATCTCAACTTCGTGACGTTGTGATTCGGAGTACGGGATGTTCCCAACCCAATCCACAAATTCCACGCCATGAACTCCCTCCCGGACCCTCATATTTACCCGGAGGTTGAGCCGTCTCAACCGCTCCCAAACAAACGACTTCTGCAAGCATGCCGCAGTGATGTCATCCCTAGAACCGTTTGACACAACTGGAAGAATCTGTGCAAAGTCACCGCCAAGAATAGCTGGGACGCCCCCAAACAAATCATTATCAGAGGAACCCCGCAAATCTACCAACAGCCGGTGGACCACCTCGAAGCAGTACTTGTGCTGCATGCGCACCTCATCCCAGATGATCAAATCTACTTTACGGAGTTGCGCAGCCAGCATGCTTTGTTTCTCAATGCCGCTTACAGACCCCTCGTTCAATTCGATCGGTATCTTGAACTGGGAGTGCGAGGTCCGCCCCTCAGGTAGTAGCAGGGCCGCAATTCCTGTCGACGCCACGCAGAGTACAGTCTTCCCAAGCCCACGATAATAGTAGCATAACGTTTGGTACACAAACGTCTTTCCGGATCCCCCCTGACCTTGCAGGTAGTAGTGCGCCGTCCGTGGTTCCATAGAGATCGCCGTTGTGATCTCCGTGAATGCTGCTTGCTGGTCGACATTCATTTGAACTCGCATAGCTTCCGCGCGAGCACACAGATCTTCCCTCTGCACTATGGCAGCCCACTCGACATGGCTGCGACTCCAATCCCAAACGTTCATTGGCAGTTCGTGATCGGTAAGAGTCTGCTGCTGATCCGCAAGTCCAGCTGCAAGCAAAAAAAGTCCGTAGTCATACTGAGGATCAGGTAAGTCTAGCGGATATCCAGAAATTCCACGGAGCTTGTGAGCCAGGTCGTCACAGAGGTAGTGCTTATATCTTTCCCAAATAGCCAACGGATCCGCAATTTCTCTTTGACGAAGTCCGGTCAAGAAAAGCGTCCGAAGACCATTACCGGTGGTGAACAATACTGCTTCGTCAAAACACTCGTACCACTCTTGGTCATTCTGGGATAATCCGCGAGCAATACATGCGGCGTGGTACGATTCGTAAGTAGAACCCTCAAAGTTGTAGAGCTCCGCAAAGGACTTGACGTTGCGGACGACGGTAAGTAGAAGTCGCAAGTAAAATCTCTCACCTGCAACTGGACTGCAGTGATACATTCGTCCAATTCTGTTTTCCCCACGCTTCCGGATGGTCCATTCCCTTAACTTCTTGTTCCAAACACAGTGTGCCGGCATCTCCGAGTAGAGCCAGTCTCCGGCCATTGGATGATCCGTGTTGAACTTGAAGTATCCCATCAGCGTGGTTCGAGTGGATTCCATCTTTGCAGCGAGTTGCTCAGTTGTCAGAGTGTCGGGGAAGTACACAGTTTGCTGCCCCTGGAGATGCACCTGGAGGTGTTGAACAGGCGGGAATTCTTGATGGGTCCGAAATTCAAACAATCGCCAGATTGCTTCCGAAGGGCTCACGTACCGAGCTTGGAGGTACCGAGTGATTTCGTCTTCCGTATTTGCAATCGCTAAAGTTGTCCGATCAGCGCCTTTGTAAACATACCTGTGAATGTACTTTACGGCGTGTACTGATCCGCAAACCTCGACATTGATATGCGATTGGTATTTGTTGAGCAAATACGGGTTGTACGGCACCACCCAGCGGTTATCCATGGTGACCTGTCGACCATTTTTCTGCACATTGGACGTACCTTGGTGAGCGGTTAGTCTGAATTCGATATGATTGAAGATAAAATCACGAAACGTACCTGTATCACGACGCATGTAAATTGGATGACCATCTTCGGTGATGGTTGTCTCGTTAGTAAATCCCTTTGGAAATCGCTTTTGACATTCCAAGGGGCTGCTTGGGTTCTTCCGGGCCATGCACGGGTTATTTGGATACTCATGTCCACAGGGCCCATGGAGCATGTGAGTGAGAACTAAGTCTCGTAATTTATCCGACGGATCCGTACCCTCAGCCGGAATTTCTGCACTGACGATCTCGTTGACTTTGGCAGCGGTTAGATAGCTCCTCGCATCTTTCAAGAAGAGCAAAAGATGTAAATGAGGCAAACCACGCTTCTGGTACTCAATCGTGTAAACGTGCCCCTGGTATTCACCAAAAATCCCTCTGCGGACATCCTGCAAGAGCTGCTTCACCTTCAGGTGAAAGACGCGAGCAATTATGTCAGGTCGATCTGTCGCATGCTGACCCTCCCTCAACTCCAACCTAATTTCCGGCCAATTCGGGTTAGCTGTGAAGGTGATGAAGAGGGTTGGGCGTCCGAAAAAGCGCACAATCGCCATTGAGTCTTGAAACAATTGCTGCATGAACCGATCACCGCCAACAAAAGAGGAAGGGAGGACGCAGCGCCGGCCAACATCTCGTCCGTTCACGTCAGCTTGATCTTCCCGAATCAAAGCGTCCGCAAGCCCGTTATACACAGCCGCACGGATAGTTGTCTGATTAAGTCGTAACCAGTCAAGCCGAGTAGTTTCACATGCGACATAGGAGTCGACGACGTATTGCTGGAATAAGCGACCAGCGAGAAACAGAAGGGATACTTCACCGACCCGTTGATGGAGCCTGAACCGATAGAATGGCTGTTGGCCAAGACGTAACTGCTGCCGGTTGTTATGAGCATTCATCAGCGAAAGTTTCCAATGCCAACCCGGCTCACCGAACGGAAATAGTAGGACATAGTGTAATGGCATGTACGCAGGATTCGTCACGGGTACTCGGTGCAATTGCCGTCCGTCCTGATCCGGTTCGCGGGCCGCTAGAATCACATCTCGAAAGCTGGCCTTATCATATTCGTCAGGGATGATAGCAGCCACCTCGCCCGTGAGTGGAAGATTTTCACGACGACGATCGGCTCCGGTTTGAACGACTGAGGCCATTTGTGGACTAATGACCATGCGAAAGTTGCCTTCTTGTGTCTCCAGGCACTCGCGAGCTGTCTTGTAGATCCGAATGAGCGGATTTACCTCCATCATCATGGCGTGTAGATCACGAAGAATGGTCGAGTCGAGTTCTGGATCACGACCTCGACGTAATTCAGCCGCATATTCAGGGTCGTAGAAGAATAGCTGCGCGAATGCCGGAGTTTGCTGCGAGCCCGGAACCAATGGCCCCTGCAAGTGGTATAGCTCTCCGTGAGCCGTGTATGTGGTGAGCCCACGCCGCAAATCCACCCGATCATCTTTCCCCGTGTTGACAGATGTAAAAGCCAACGCAGAGTTATAGCTGCGAATCTTCTTTCGGAAGCTGATCGCACGTGGATTCTGTCCGGTGTAAAGCTCCAGCAGGTTCTGTGGCGGATTCTGAAGGAGCGGGAGAGCTACATCCCCTTTCTTGCAACATAGCACAAACTCGCCACCTGCAACCTTTTCTTGGTCAAAGTGGAGAGCCTGGCAATGTCGACACAGGATTTCCATTCGACCAACATCGTGTGAATCCGTAGCTCGAAAAACGGATTTGAAAGCGGCGGGAACCGAAATCGCTGGTTCAGGAATGACAGGCTCAGGAGTAACACGTTCGGAAGACGGAATAAGAGGAGGCAGAGTTGTTGGGGCAGGGAGTCCATTGGCGATATGTGGTAGAGTCGGACCGATATATGCAGGTTGAAGAACAGCTACGGCCGCAGGCAGGGCAGTTTGTATTGGAGCAGCCGGTCGCCATGGACGTCTGGCAGGCTGCAGTTCATCTGTAAGACCGGCAACTGCACTATCGCGTGTCTGTCGGGGTGCTGGTACATCAATTTCTCCTATCGTACGGTGCAAGGCCCGGTTCCTCTGTATAAATTATGTCAGTTAAAGTTATCAACACACGATTGATAGACATACCCGATGACGATCACATGTTTTATAGTAGCGTCCTTGTCGATTCAGAGAAAAATTTGAAAGAGGTTGCTTCCTCTTGCACGTAGAGCAATATGACTCCAGGGAATCCATCTGGAGAGTGAACTTTCGCTCTAACTCCTCGAAACATGTTAGTTACAAATATCAAAACGCGAATTACAGACGTACCTGATGATAGCTGACGGTAGTTGTAAATTTTCAAGGCGTCCGGAGTTTCGTTGTTGAAGTGAGATTGACCTGGCAGCGCTTTAGGAGTATTGACGTCTGATTTGAGTCTTAGACACATGTTAGAAGCAGTTATATATACATGATGTACAAAGGTACCTATTTTCGATTATTTGTTTTGTAACGACGGACAAACTTTTATATTTGAGGCAATACGTTTACAAAGGGTCGGATGGTGCAGTGGTACACCGTCCAGGCCGTTCTCCCAAGTAGAGTCTGGGTAGCTTGGACACATGCCCCACTTGAGACAGGAGAAAGCTGGTTCGAATCCAGCAAGACCCTCACACCACTTCTCTCGCGGTGATACTGTATTCGTAGAATGACGAAAGCATGCTCAGATAGCCACAGGTTTTTCTCGCTTTTCCCTGTGGTGGGTATTCACGGAAGAGGGTACATGTCGTAAGGCGTTATTCTCGTAGTGGTATCTGCAAATGAAATCTGAGTATGAGTGTTCCAAACGTCAAAATGAGTCGTTCTATAACAAAGAATACGTATCTTCCGAAAAATACCTACGTGGGCCTTCAGGCGCCGAAATAGGATAATAGAAAAAATTTAATTTAAATTTAATACGTTTACAAAGACGTTGAATTGTGGATGGTGATATGTGTGCATCAATATTAAGACATCGAAAATTTATTTGTAGCATGCCACGCAGCCTCGCTAGCTGCGACAAATCAACATTATGTAATATAAATATTGTTGGCATTTATTATGTGGTTGGAGCTTAGTTTTGCAACACTTACCATTACAGGTAATTTTGCCTGCAGGGGTAAGTATGGCTAATATAAACGGTAAAATTTCTATGAATCTCTTCACTATTTATACCGGGACCCACTATTAGCTATGAGAGGTTCTACTGTACATGAAAAACAAATCGCGCCAAGGGGCTATTATATTTAATCCTTTGCATAAAACCAAATATTATTTGGGATTGCCTTGCTTATGTCAGTACATGAGGTAATAACTTGCCTTGTTGCATTTAAAATAGTTTGTACAGGGATATCCCTCGTGGTCTAGTACTTTGTAAAAAGTCCTCTTCAGGGATATCCATGGGTACTCCTGTAATTGAAAAACGATTACTTCGAGAATACTTATAATCGCTTTTCTGAATGCTACGTGAGGAATATCGGACTTTGAGGGGCAGCGACGACCAAAGTTTGTCAGTATTGGGATACCTGTGTCGCTGTATCTTACATTTGAAGCTGTCGCTGCTGATTTCCATTGTTAAATCCTGTGATTAATTATCAGTTTGGTTGGAGGACGTACCTGATTTTGTGCCGATGATTCTTCCATTGCAACGACCCGTATGATTGTCAGATTTCAAGAATGGGGTCGCGGGTACTTACCTGAAGCTTCCTGTGATTTCCTGTAGATTGTCGGCGATGAAATATGAACCACATACCCGATCCGGAGAATGTTACTGCTGCATCGACGACCTGTGTAATTGTCAGCAATCAGCGGTGCATACGACGTACTTGTTGGCAGTGGTTGAATATTTGAAGACGACGATATTTGAAAGAGGTTGATAAGGAGAAAGAAAGCGGAAAAGGGTAATGGGAAGTGATGAAAAATTTTCAATTTGCTTGAATCAAGACGCTAGCGGCGACGAATGAGCATTCGCGGATTTTCAAAGGGTATCCACATTTAGTCTTCTGGGTCTTAGTCAGCCGAAAAACGCTGCGTCGACCAATTGCACTGCTTCATTCTTGCGGATTTTGTCGCCCTAGCGCATTGTTTCATAATCACCCAATGAGCATTGTCGGATTCTCAAAGGGTATCCACATTTAGTCTGATGGGTGTTTGTCAGCCGCACGTACCACTTTTCTCCGTCCCTGACCAATCATCTCTGTCCATTGCCGTCCGTGTTCTGACATTTTCCGGCGGTCAGCTAAATGACGTCACCTCCTGTCCTCCTGACCAACCAGCGTGTCACCATTAATCCCTGAGTGTCTATAAATAAAGCAATATATTATAGACTAGGTCCTGGCCCTGCGGCCCTTCGCTTCGCTCCGGGGCAGGGTTCCTCGCGTTGCTTCGGAAGGGGTGGCTGGTTTTATTGACATGTAATGTAGTTGGCTGGAGTTAGTCTGTGGAGGTTTACAGGTCTTGGTCACATGAAGCGGAGGCAGATAGTTGGTATTGGGTAGTACGGTAACCTTGCTCCACATGTTGGGGACATGTGGATTGTTTTTATTTACGGTTGTTAGTATGGTTCACATAAAGTGGAAATACGAACTTAGTTACGTTAGTCTGCGTTAGTTGGCATTGTTCACATGCAATGAATAGGAGATTTTGCCTTTTGTAAAGTCAGATGAGAACCGTGTAGTTAGTAGCTTCCATCTGGCACTTGGGAAAGGCGTGTAAATATTTTGAGTCACAACTGAGCAAGAGTTGATTAGCCATCATGAGGAATGACATAGAAAAATCTTAGAGATACGTTCGAGAACGTGTAGATGAGGATTGAGTTAGTTGACTTCATCACTTGAAGAAGTCGATCGAAAAGCATGGCTTCAACAGATGCTATACTATCTCCATGAGAGCCGTTAGTTCTTTTCCATGAAAAGTATGAAGCAATTCACAAAGTTTAGGGTTAGAACAAATCAGTTTCACGAATCAGAAGATAATTATGTCAGATTACAGTCTACTTGATTCACATGAATTGGAGATGATGATTTTGCCTTTATCAGAGCCAGATAAGAAGCGTGGAAATACTAACTTCTATCTGTTACTTGAAAAGAGGCACGTATTGTTTGGGCCAAACTCAAGTAGTAGTTGGTGGCATTTCGATATAATGGCAGTTACGCATGTTCGGCCTGAACCAAGGTGATTTATTCGCGAGGGGATGGTTAGTTTATTCCTGAACGTGAAATGTCAAGTGGAGGTCATGATTACAGTTGATGTAATTGACGTTGAAGCTCTGCTCGTTCCCGTAGAGGTATTATAATCGGGCATTTGATTGATATGTTAAGATCTTTCAAGTAGAAAGTAGACCCATAGTGTCTGTCGAGTTGAAGCAGAGCGTTAATATGTAGGATTAGATGTAAGAGCATAGATTAAGATGCTCGATGATGATGGAAAATGATGATCGGTAGGATCGAGTACATGACTTGCATATATTGTATAAGGACCTTGCAATGGAGGTGTGTGATTCCAGAGACATGTTCAAATCATGAAGAGTCTGTGAGGCTCACGACGATATAGCAACAGTAGCTGAGTTTGTGCATCGTATGCCTCCAGTAGGAGTGTAATGACATAGCCTTCTTTAAAACAATGGTGGCAGACGTTAATGACTGGTAGATGTGGTGGATGAATTTTTTTTTTTAATCCTGATGATACTATCCTGTTTTTGTTGACATTTTTCGTTCATATGTAATTTTGTTTGCATCCGATCACGTCTGTTGTGTTGTATGTCGGAGGTATTGATTCCAGTAACGTATACAGCTACCATATGTAGGATGATAGAGTACTTGTTGTGTTTATAGTATTTGATACATCTATTTTCTCTAGGAGCAACGATTTTTTGCAGCGTCTGTGGACTGTCTTTGTAGCCTTAGCTTTCTTGTGTTTACATGTCAATCATAGGTCTAAATTTTTGTGTCGTACGCGTAGCCAGCGGAGCATATGTTTCATGCGTAGACAAAAAATTTGTCGACTTGAGGTCGTCGATACAGGTTCGACCAATATCAAGGTGTGTGGTGTACTGTCAATAAACTTGTTAGTCAACTATTTTAATCGGAGTACAAACTTACCTGTAGATGGTTGAAGATTTGTGGTAAAATCATTTGAGATCGAAAGTGTTTGTGAAAGGTGAAGCTGAACTTCAGGCTGGCTCGGATGATGAGAATATTTATAGTTTGTGCGGGTGGGGACTTGCTAGCGTCAAAAATAAGCGATTCGCAATCATTACATAAGAATTATCAAAAAGTTCAAAAAAAAAGATATTAAGAAAGTCGCGTGACCGTTTTGCTGAATAACATTTTTTAAAAATAAAATATGGTACGTTTTCAGTAGTGTCATGTGTAGAACATTACTTGCTAAGTGGCAACTAATAAGTACGCCATTTAAAGACTCTGAACCACAAACTGACCCTTATGATTGCGCCGGCAGAATAGAGCAACTTTGACCTTGCCATTTTATTGTATGGTAAAATTTCGATTGATATTTAAAAGAATCCGAATATTAGGTTCCTCACTCGCTTTATATTAAGCAAACAATGTGTAGCACCCGTAAATAAAATTACCACAAACTAAGTGTTTCGAACGGCGGGAAAAATTGAGTATGATTGCAAAACGACAACTAATTATCGCATCTTATTTCTTTGTATCCGATTATCCAATACCTTAAATCATTATCACGGGATGCGTCTATGTTGCGTGTTGAAGGTGAGAATTAATAAACCACATTTAAAAGGCTCGATCCACAAACTGCCAATTTTAGTAGGTGTGGCGTAATGACGTCGCAATGGGTTTGCCAATATCTACAGGTGTGAGTCTATAGGACGCGTAGATAGATCCAGAAAAATGTATCCTTGTAAGTCAATCTGTTGAGATGACGGATTAATAATGAAGGAGCCATGTTCATATCGCCGCTATAACCCTCAAGCTTAATTTAGCATGGGTGTGAACTACCCTTGACTACCCAGGTCATTTTCAGCGATAATGCATGTTACATAAGAAGTTGATTTACGTGAATGCCTCCACAGTATAGTATCCCTGTGGATGAATCCCGACCCTGCAAGCCCTGATTACTATCAGCATGGGGCGGAACTCAGCCTGAACTTGATGCCTCGCGCTTAATTATGCTGTGTCGTGTGATATCGTTATTGACGAACTGCCGCGTTGGTGGATCCTTAACCATGTATTTCTGTGATAGTATTCTGCTAATGAAAGCCCTGCTTACTATCAGCAAGGGGCGGAACTCAGATTGAACTTAATGGATCGCGCTTAATTATGCAGCGTCGTGTGATATCGTTATTGACGAACTGCCTCGTTGACAAATTCACATAAAATTATCCCTAGAGTTGTCTCCTATACTTGACAATCATAATAACGATAGCACGTCGCGACAAACGTTTCCCGTAACCATGTTGTAACAACTGTGAATTTCAAATGTACGATGGGGGATTACATTCTGAGTTGCAGCAGTAATGCAAATAAATTTTTCAGGTGTAGAAAGGTACAGTCATGCCTCTGATAGATTAACTAATTCAATGCGACCAATTATTTAAGTAATCAGAAGGATGTTAATATCAGTGGTCGTTGGTTTATACGGATGTTAATTAAATGAGATAAAATAATTTTATACAGTATAAAAGTTCCCAGTGGCATACCCATGATTGTAAAAATGCATGAAGTAAAATTCGATTCAGGTACGAAATGCTGTCATATCTGTTATAAAAGCTCAATAATATATCTGGGATAGCATTGCTGGCGTGTATACATGGGGCAATTGTTTGTCAGGGATCATTTAAAATAACAGGTTTCATAATTCATAATCCGATCAGGGACACCATCAAGCATAATACCTTGCAAAAAAAACTTGTCAGGTATATCCATGCTAACAACTGAGAATGGGTTTTACTTAAGTCAGGGATGATGTAATTAGCATTTCTGCATATTTGGATTTTTTTTCAAGGATACCCCTAATACGATTTAGCATAAATCATCTAACAGACTGGGATATCCCTTGAGGTATTAATTTTGGAAATAAATTATCGTCAGGGCTATCCATGATGGCTTTTCTGCATATAAGTGTGTCGTATCAGGGATACCCCTACTTTGATTCATTGTTCAAAAATTGCCATGCTAGGCGTATCCCTACACGTGTAGGGTCATCAATATTAATATTACAGGGTAGCTCATGGATAAACCCAGGCAATAAGTTCGAACTTATGAACGTTATCCCAATTTATGAATTATTTGAATTTAACTTTAGATCAGGGATATCCCTACTTGAAATTATGATATACTTAAATTTCAATCATGGATAACCCTGGGTCTTAAATTTTAGAAAAAATTACAGAATCAAGGGTATCCATGGTTATATTTATGAGTTGATTACACTAATGTTGGCATAATTCGAAAATGAATTTATATAAAATTTCATAATGTGTCTGGGGTACCCATGTTATTATATTAACCGAATAAAATATGTTGCCATGGATACCAATTTAACCGAAGGCTAAAGTTGCCATGGTTACAATAGCACAAAACCATACATTTCATATTAATTATGTCTGCACAATGCATTTCATAAATATTATGCTGAAATAATTGTGTATGCTAAACGAATATTAATTTGTCCAATTTCATATTTGCATAAATATTCACGATTTAATTATAAATAGCAGAAAATTTGTATTTTTTTCTATTTATACATTGTAAAAACGTTTAAATATTATAATTTTATCTTACATTACGCCGTTTTTTCGATTACAAATCACGTTAATATTTTTAGCCACAATTCAATTACTCTCTACTCATTTACTTGTTAGTTTCACAATGTTCAGATAATTGGTTTTACGTTTTGGAAAGCTTCGCTTTTACGTCGGTTTGGCAAATTTTAAAAGTCATTGGGAGAAATCATAACGAATGTCCTTATAGAGTCCGAGACCTGGTCATGTTGGAAAGTGTTTCCTCCTGGAGGTGGTTCTGGGTATAGTTGAGGCGCCAATGGTATCCAGTCGAGTCCGTTAAGGAATTTGTTCTTATTTTCTACACATAAGCTGTTAGTGATACGTTTCTCTGTAAGTTTTCAAATGCATGTAGCTAATGACTTCTCTATCACGTTGACCATGATATTTGTCAAAATTCCTGACTGAGAAATTTCCTTTCGATGGAAATGCAACTGTTGTCTCTGAGGAGATCTTTTGGTAACGGTTTTTAACGTGATCTTAAGCTGTCGAAGTTGAATGTAATTTTTAAGTGACGAATGTGTCCTAGGTAAGTGTTAGCAATCGCTTTTAAAACAGGATGGTTTGAATTAGATCTTTTCTTTATACTTTTCAAGCATGTCGTTTTTCTGTCGTTCTTTAGTTAATGCGTCGTCTGAAGCCAATTGTCATTTTACTTATTTTTTAACGGATTATTAGGTTATTTCTGTCTTGAACCTTTGTTAAGACTCGTCGGCATTGCGAATGAACTTCTTCTAAAGCTTGTAAAAGGCTGTTTTAGAACTCGAATTGAGATGTACCTAGTGATATTGCGATCTGTTCCAAGAACAAACAACTGATGAATGTCATTAGGTCGAATATGATGATGTTTGATATTTTAAGCAGCGGTGGATTCGATTCTAAAGCTGGTTGTATGGGTGTACTATGATTTTAGGATTCGTACCTGAGCAAATGTGGTATGTTGTTCGTTGCCGTAATTTATTAGATTGCGGAGATGCTGGTGTCAAATATTTGACAGATTCGTGAGTGATAATTCTGAAACGGTTAATATGACTTCTGGAAGCTATTCGGAGACGTACCTGAAAGTTATCGCAGTATGAAGGGCAGGAACAACCTAAAACTGTCAGTGAAGCATTTTGTGTGAGGATGTTTCTTACATTTGAAGCTTTTGCTGATGATTTCGGAGCCTGTGAAGAATTAGCAGCTTAATTTGAAGACGTACCTGATTTAAAAAACGATGTAATGATGTCGCAGCGACCTATTTAATTGTCAGAGTTGAAGAATAGAGAGGCTTTCAATGGTCTGAGGCTGCCTGTAGATTGTCAGCGATGAAAATTGCGCGATATACCTGATTTCGGGACAAATACTGCTGCGACGACGACCTATGGATTTGTCAGTGATTGAGGATGGAGTCATTTACTCACCTGAAGTCATGTGTAGTTCTATATTCCTGTGAAATGGTCAGCGATGCGGATAGGACGACGTACCTGATGGTGGTGGCGGAAATTCGACGACGACGATGATGGATGCAAAAGAGAAAGAATAAGCGACGATTTGTGGGAGGTGATGAAAAATTTTCTTAGCGTGGTCCAGACGCTAGCGGCGACGAATGAGCATTTGCGAATTCTCACACGGTATCCACATTTAGTCTGATGGGCTTTAGTCAGCCGGAACGACGCTCCGTGGGCCAATGGAACAGCTTCATTCTATCTAGCGCGCGCATTTTCTCGTGGGATCCACATTTAGCCTTCTGAGCTGAGTCAGACATTCGACACTCTGCGAGCCAATCATTACTGCCGATTGCGGGCGGTCAGCCGAAATGACGTCGCCGTTTGCCCGCCCGACCAACCACCGTCCTCCCCCCCCTCCCCCAGCCAATCACCGTTTCGCAAAACTAAAAATTGGGATCCACAAATGCTCCAATAC